>ML778351.1:608028-663968 GCA_009831015.1 Picea engelmannii
TCTAGTTGTTCTGTGCATCCCCCCTTGAGGCACCCACCTCTTGGACGGGATCCAGCCCGTGACCCATTTCTTAGGCTGAAAATCTAAATGCCGCACTTGGACCGAGGTACCTAGTGACCAACTTTAGGACATCTACCCAGGTGGTGATTGTGGGCTGGAATCACACCTTGATTGGATTTTGTGTGGCTATTGGGAAGTATCGCCAGCTCTTTCGGGATATGCCCCCTCTACCCCTCATTATAACCAATTGTTTCATCCTTCACTAGTATCTCTTCCGGTGACTTCAGACCCCACTGTTGAGAACTATTGGAAGGTCCAGTGCTATTTGAGAGGAAAGACGTTACGTCTTCTAGGACACGAGCATTTGCTTTCTTTTGATTCCCCCACGCGGAAAAAACCCTTTTACCCACATATATGCTTCTTTTTCATTTATGTATGATGCACATCTGATTATAGTTTGACTTTGATATATATATTGTGTAAACATTCAACGCAAAGGCTTTTGGTTTCTATATTTCTCTCACCACTTGTTGCACACATTCACACAACTAGTCTGACATCATAGGGGAACCACAGAACCCCCGTCGTTCATGACGTTTACTCAACCTCCCTCCTATCTTAGGGGGAATATCTAGTCGTACCCACTCATCGGTACCTCCTTCACACACTCTTGCGAGTGCTACCATCTTAGGATCAGCTTTGCTTGGTTCTACATTACTTGGGTCAACTTCCCAAGGTCATCCGTCAACTCGCTCTCCTTTACACGGAAGCAGGGGACCCACTTCCTCTCAAGGAGGGAGCACCAACCCACCTAGTCCCCATCAAGGGTCAGGTTCACAACACAACATGGCTGGAGCTAACCCTCCCCCACCACTACAGATGCCATACTTGGCCTCTCTCAACATACCGGATCTCACCAAAATCACGAATGATCCTATATTGCACGACGCCACATGGCCTGCAATGCCCACCAAACTTCCTTCAAACATACCAAAGTTTGAAGGAAAGGCAGGGGATGAACCTGCCAACCATGTTATGACCTTTCATCTATGGTGCTCATCCAATAGCATTATGGATGACTCCGTCAGACTGCGATTATTCCAACGCACACTTACAGGCCCATCAGCCAAATGGTATGTCGAAGAAAAATCAGGGTCCCATACGACCTTTGAATCCTTGGCCAAAGCCTTCTTGACCTTTTTCCAATTACCCATCCGCCATGACAATGGTCTAGAACTACTATCTCACTTCAAACAGACCTCAGCCACCCATATCGCTGACCACATCCATGAGTGGCGTAGGCGACGTAGTTTATGTAAAGAAGAAACCACCAAACAACAGTGCCTTGACTGGTTTCTTAGATCACTTGTCTCTCTACTTGGTAAGGACGTCGCTTCCACATTCCCTCAATATGAAGAGGAAGCCATTAGTAAGTCCCAACAATATGACCTCATTTACGCACAGTCAGAATACTTATACACAGTACTTCCTGATCTTCCCAAACCTACACCATTTGGCCAAGACAAACCCGGGATGTCTCATTCAGCAGACGGACTAATAGGTGCCACCATACACCATGGTCCACAACCCCAACCACCACCGATGTATGGCACACCTCAATACCCACCGGTATATGGGGGAACTCCTTACTACCCCCCACCCCCTTATCAACAACCATATTATGTTGCTATACCTCCACCCATCAGTAGACCACCACCGACACCTCCCATACATCCACCTATTCCCACAAGCAGTGGTACTCCCTCAACATCAACTTATAGTACTAGTGAAAGCACTACGCCTTCATATGCGCCTTATGGATTGGTACCACCACAAAATCCATATTTCCCCTTTCCTGGTCCTTCGCAACCCATGGCTCCCCCACATCCACATGCGGGGGTAAATTTTGTTCAACCTTTTGCTGCTCACCAATACCAGAATTTTGAACACTTGAATACAGCCAACCCAACTCATCCATCGAACAATACTAGGAAGAAAGGAACGAATAGGAATAAAAACAATCCTGGTCAAGGCGGGAATCATCCCCCATAGCACCAACCCCCTGGGGGAAACCAGAACCAAGGGAACGAAAACCCCCAAGGGGGCAATAACAACAAACGACAAGGGAGAAATAATGTTAAAACCATCCACCCTTGTGCCCTTTGTGGTGAGTTCGGTCATTACACTCACCATTGCCCCTAGATCACTGATTTCAAACGGTTGAAATACTCAGGTGGTCTTTCCCCTACCCCTGCACAAACTACCCCTCAGCAGGCACCACAACAGTATGTGCAACAACCCCCTCCCATCGTGCTGCAAAATCCTATTCCACATCAAGGTGTGATAAACACCCAATAGGATGCACAGCGTCCCCCACCTCAGGTGGGACAATACCACAACCCTAACAATCCAGTAGAGCGTACCATTCTCCTCACCAGTGAGGAAGAAATCCTTCTGCAAATGCAGAATCGTCAGTATCTAGCTGAGTCTACTCCTATCTCTCCAGAGACAAACCCTACACCGACGGGACCCTCGTTGGTGATCCCTCGCCCTTCCGTCGAACCACCATTATGCATCCCTCACATCCCCTTGTGCCGAAATGTCCACAACCCACAGGCTAGGGAAGCTCATAATTATAGCTTGGTAGACGACTTAGCACAATCCCCGGCTGCCATGTCAGTTTTGGATGTCCTCCAGACTTGTCCTACACAACGAAAATCCCTACTTTCCGCTTTAGGGGAAGTCGACCCAGCTGATACTCGACTCATCACTTTTGATCTTGATAGCAGCGAACCTCGTCTTCCTGTCGCGGTCGCTATTCAAGTACCAGTAAAAATACGGAACATCATCGTCCATCGGTGTATCATCGATGAAGGAGCATCTACATGCATCATGTCCAAAACAATATGGCAGAAACTTGGTTCCCTGGAACTCATACCCTCCGCCATCATATTACGATCTTATGATGGATGACCATCATCTCTTGAAGGGCTCCTCCGAAATTTCCCCATTGAACTTGGAGGCAAAACCATTCTCATTGATATCGAAGTTATCGATGTCACACTCGATTACAATATCTTGTTCGGACGTAGCTACATGTATGCTATGAAGGCAGTGGCATCTTCCGTCTTTCAGAAAATCATGTTCCCCCACAATGGAAAGATTGTAACCATCGACCAAGTCTCACATTATGAGCCCAACCCCTCTTCTAATCTCGATAACATTCTTCCCCTCATCCACGCCAACCAAGACGTATATCCACTCGTTGAGATGGGTCCTGGAATTTTCAAAGATCCATCCTTATTAGGGACATACCATGGAGCACCTCCACTCCTTCCCCCTAATCAAGTATGCACCGTCACATCTAAAAAAACTCACACGGAAGATGCTCATCCTCCTCAGGAGGCTTCAGCCATTCCTGACGTCTCAACAGTCGCAGCATCACTCCCACAGGAGCCTCCTGCGAATTCGTCGACCCCCACAGTCCATGAATCCACACCCCCTCAGGGACCTAGTCCCATTTGGGAGACAGTCCCCCGAACCCTCACTCAAATTCCCTTCTTTTACCCACCACCCGGTGTAGAAGCTTTCCAGGTAGCCGCAATGATCACACTACCCAATATGGTGTTAGCAATCCCAGTGTGTTATTTACATCCACCTGAGATGGTCCCTCGCCCACAGGAAGGCCTCCCCATGACGATTCCTATCCTCACCCCCACTCCCCCCACTACCCCCATACTCCCTACCCCCCCTGCTATAGCTGGGGGTAGGAGAAAGAAGAAGGAGCCCACAGAACCACTTCCTCCGCGCATTCCACCACCTTGCGCATTATGTGAGAAAGAGGGTCACCGAACCAACAACTGCCCATCCCTCCCTGAATTACGGAATTTGATTCCTCCCAATCCAACTACCATAACACCCGGCACTACTGCCAGTACCACCACCACCAACCCTTCCAGTGGTAAAGGGTTGAGGACCAAATTTGCGTGCACTATATGTTCATAATATGGCCATTACACTCACCATTTCCTAGCACTGCCACGCTTTCGGCAGACATTAGCGGCTGTACGCCAGAACTTCCAGAACAATCCCCGCCCTGCTACGTCCTCTTCAACAAATATCACTGACATTCACTATGTCACTACTTCAGTTAATGAACGTATGAGACGCCCTTGCTCTCTCTACGATTCACTAGCTCATTTCACATACCAGTGCCCTATGATCCTTGCCTACAGGCAACGTCAAATGGCCCTGCGCCACCAACCCATAGAGCCGATAATTGACGTTACTTCACCACTCGAGGATCGTCATGTCATTTCTCCAGATCCTGAGGCCCTCCCATCACCTCCATGGTTCTTACATGGCATCGCTGAAGATCTACCCTGCAATTCCCCCAACTCTCCTGCTCATTCCCCTACGGAGACTCTACATCCAACCACCACAGGTACTCCTCAGTACTTCAACATATGGTTCATGACGAGTGAAACCTCACCCTCTACTTTTACCCCTCCCCCTGCTTCTCCAGCAGGGGGCAATCACACTAGCACTGAGATCACTCATCACAACCCCTTATATTCCCGTCGTTTCCAAAATGACGAGGAAATACTGGAAGAGATACATAGCCCAGACTCCCCCTGGGACGCACTACATCATCGTGCACTCTTCCTCCCACAGGAAGCCCTCATGCCTCCTAATCAAAACCCCGTGTACGCGGTCGAAACCAAAGATTTTATCCCATCTGGGCCTATCGATTGGTTCAAAAATCCCATTCCTGTCCCTGATGCGTTCGAAGAAGGAAACATGGCTAACATTTCCCCCACCATCAAAATCGACATTTCCATTAAAAATGGCGTCGTCGAAGAAGTCATCATTGGAGCTTCTTGCACTCCTCAGGAAATTGCCGCATATAAAGCCCTCTTCCAGGAATACCGGGATATTTTCGCTTGGTCATACACGGAGATGCCTGGCCTCGACCCATCCATTTTTGAACATTGCATCGACACCTAGCCCGAGATCACACCTGTTCGCTAGAAACAATGACTGCTACACCTGGCCAAAGCAACGACTATCAAAGCCGAAATTGACAAATTACATGCTGCAACGTTTATTTACCCCATCGCTTATACTTCGTGGGTTTCCAACCCTGTACCCATCGACAAAAAATAGGGAACTATCCACATCTGCACAGACTTTCGCGATCTCAATAAGTCATGTCCAAAAGACAACTTTCCAACTCCATTCATCGATCAAATTATCGACGACTGTGTCGGCCATGAGGCCCTCTCCTTTATGGACGGATTCTCTGGCTATAACCAAATCCAAATCCACCCAGCTGATCAGTATAAAACCGCATTCATTACCCCATGGGGTACCTTTGCATATCGTGTCATGCCTTTTGGCCTAAAAAACACTGGCGCAAACTTCCAACAGGCCATGACCTACATCTTTCACGATCTAGCTGCAATCATCCTTGCCTACTTGGACGACCTCACAGCTCGCTCCAAAAAACGCACCCAACATCTTGATGATTTACGAATCATTTTTCAACGGTGCCGTCAGTACAACATCTGCTTGAATCCTCTCAAGTGTTTATTTTGTGTCACCGCTGGGCGTCTCCTCGGTTTCATCGTTTCCCAAAGTGGCATTACTGTGGACCCGCTCAAAGTCAAATCCATCACCAAAATTCCACCTCCTCGTAATTTACGACAACTGCAGAGTCTACAGGGCAAAGCTAACTTCCTCAGACGCTTTGTTCCTGATTACGCCATACGCGCACATGGTTTCCTTCGCTTACTACGTCATGACATCCCCTTTCATTGGGGCGATTATGCCCAATAGTCATTTGATGATCTCAAAACAACACTTTCAAATTCACCTTTAATTAGTGCACCTGACTACAATCGCGACTACATCCTCTACGTATCAACATCAGCTGTGTCAGTAGCCAGTGTCCTCATCCAGCTCGGAGATGACAATCATGAACATGTCATTTACTACGTTAGTAAGAACCTCTCAGGACCACCCTTGAAGTACAAACACGAAGAGAAACTGGCTCTTGCAGTCGTCCTCGCAGTCCAGAAACTGCGCCATTACATTCTGCTTTGCACCACCAAGGTCATCGCAGACTCCAACCCGATGCAATACTTGCTCAGCCGTCGACAAGTTAATGGCAAATTCGCTCGATGGATCGTTATCCTTCAGGAGTACAACCTCAAGTTTTCAACACCTAAGAGTAAAAAGGCCCTCGTTCTTGCTGAACTTGTCACAGCCCTCCCCTCTGACACCACCAGTGCCCCCGTCAACACCGACTTTCCTGACGAACATCTCTTTTACATCGCCTCAGATGATCCTTGGTATGGTGACCTCCTCGTCTACCTACGAACTCAGAAGTTCGGTCAGCACCTTTTATGAGATGATCGTCAGCGGATTCTCCATCAGGCCCCTCGCTATCTCCTCATCGGAGACATCTTATATCGACGGGGCGTTGACACCATTCTTCGTCATTGTTGGACTATTGACGATGGTGTATATCATCAAAATCACCTCCGGCCAACGTCGGAGGAGCGTGAGATGGCCCCGCACAAGGGTCATCAAATCGACGCCTCCTTGCCTGTCTCTCGAGCTCTGCTGGTGCCCCCGCGGCCTCATCCCGCCGACGTCTCCCTCCATACGGCGGTCTCTCCAGCTCTCGTTGAGCCGACACTCTCTGGAACTCCACCTCATGCCCGCGAGGTGCCAAATCTACACATGCACAAAACAACCAACACAGGATCGTATCAGTATCTATCATCATACATATAAACTGTTATATCAAAATCAAAACATAACAGAAGTCAAAACGTACAACACTCAACATACCTCAGTCATCAAAAACCTCCCTAGGAGGAAATACCATGTTCGGGTCCCCTCGGAAGTCCACCCCAGCATAGGGGTATCGAAGTATGACCTGCATCATCTGCCGCCAGATCTGTGTCACCTGCACCGTGAAGTAATGCCCGCCTTCGCCACCACCATGGCGAACCAAAATTTGATACCACCGCCTCAGTCGAGGCTCTCGTGCCCCAGGCACCTCTAAAAGAACCCACCAGCGCAGCATCGACACCCTCTCCAGAAACCAGGCCACCAGGATGGAGCCAAACGCAAACTCCCCGGTACCTATGGACCGACAACAGTCCAGCTGCACGATCATCCGTGCATGCAGTGTCAAACCCCAGGCGAACCGCTTACGACCCACCACCACCCTCTCCATCAATAGCATCTCACCACCACTGATTCGATGGGTCGCCAGTGACCTGTACACCCGAACAATCATCGCCGCTATGCAACGATGCAACAGGGCGTCTATACCGCTAATACTCACTACAGTCCCAGACATATAGTGCTCTCCTGAGCAATATCGCTCGGCGACCTCTGACAGCTGTGTACCCTTGGCAGCACCGGCTCTGCTAGCAACGGTGTCCCTCAGAAGGGGAGCCCAGTCAAGAAATATATATCCTCCACCGCAATGAAGGGAATCTACTCTCCTCGCACGAGGAAGCAATGCAGATCTGGGCTCCACATCTGGAGCAAAAACTGGAGTAAGTACTCATGTGCCCGTATCAACGGGCACTCAAAGAACTTTAGCAACCCACTGGTTGCTAAAGCCGCTCGAACTACAGGCCCTACATTGGCCACAGCATCGCACAACTGTGACCAGTCTCGCTCATGCCACCGTACATCCATGGTCACTGCTAGCCACCTGCACACAACACAGAGTCCTATATTAGCTTATGAAACCATCCAATGCATCAAAAAGCCTCCCGTTTTACCCTTCCACCTTGCCTCTTAGGCGCGGTTCTACCACCCCCAGGCGCGCACACATGCGCACTTGTTCACTCTACAGAACCGCATGTATGCACGCCTGTGTTACCCACAGGCGTGCTCGTGAGCGCTCCTGTTCACCATACAAGCGTGTGCTAGGGTGCACCTGTCAACTCCACAGGTGTGCACTAGTGCGCGCCTGTCAACCCCACAGGCGCGCACTAGTGCGCGCCTTTCCACCTCACAGGCGTGCCCCTAGGGCACGCCTTAAATTATTCCCTACGCGCATCAATGCGCGTGTATTCAGTGGATAGGCGTGCACGTATGCGCGCCTCCCACTGAATCGCCCGCGCATGCGGGCCCACATCCTAGGAAAAAACCCCTTAAACCCCCTGTATGGCCCCCCGTACCTACCCTGCCCCAAAATTGGAAACCTATTTCTATGCAGGATGATCAGACCACTAACCTGAAACTCACACACCATCGATCGGATACCTCGTGCTCCCTGAATCACCAAATCTCCTCTAAATCTGGTGGGAAAATCACTGTAGCAGCAGGTACAAATGAGGTGGCAATGTGGGCCCTACAACTATATATAAGCCTTTTGCCAAACTTCCACTCACCATTCCGGGAGCCCACGACGTCCATTTTTCGAGCCGTCTTCAGCCACGAGATCAGCATCCCGTCACCTATGTTTCAGCAGTCCCTGGGTCGCTTTTCATCATGAGCCCCCGGGGCACCTTTTTTTCATATCATGGTCAGGTACGCACACACATAGTCACATTTGTCAAATACAAGCTCATATCTTTGATTCTCTTCAGATATTGTTCACTTTGGGTATTTGGTTGTTATGTGTGCAGATACTTGCTCATTGGTCGTCAACATCATCCCTTCAGGTATATATTCAGCACTGGCATGTAGTTTATCCCACTGTATTGCATTTACATTTCCAGTCACACCCTCTGATATTGGCCTTTAGGATCCTAATTCTCGGCTCTGCAGTACCCACACCTCCATTTGCATCTCCGGTACTGTAACCCGGTAGCATTCTCACCCACATGAGTTGTCCCATTCATAGCACCTTTTTGCACTTTCGACACTCATGCTGTTTTTCATTACCCTTTAGGGATGGGAGTCCTGATAGTCTTTCATCATGTCGTGAATCAGCCACATACTCTTTCTCTTCATTTTGCTAGCCTTCCCACATGGACTCCCATATTATCTCTTTATGGTTCTATTTTTTTTACCTGCACCTCCGCAGGATCATGAGCCCTTCATTTCATCCACACTCAGTTTGCCCATCTGCAAACCTACCCTCATTTCACCTACCTCATACAGAAACTCACCAATGGGGCCCCCACCCTTCATCAGTTTCCCACGACAATTCTTCCCTACTTGGGGCACGCATTTCACACTGGGGCACCCGTTTCTGTATTTGTACTTTTTTCCCCAAAATTATTCATTATTTATTGTACAAACACCTTTATTTCCAGTCATTACATTCTTTGTCATCACCATTGGTGACTTTCTTTCTTTTGGCCACACGCAACCCATGTCACCCTTGGTTGGAGCATTACTTGTCATCTACCCTTGCCGACATCGTCCATATCTTCAGAGTACTCCATAGGTCAGTTACCTCTACCCTCTGAATTTGTTCACCTTGTCCCGCCTCTGGCACAACTTATCACCAGTCTTGTTGTCCCCCTGACACTTGACCTTGTTACATGGTTGCGGCCACTGTTTCTCTCATGCATCCTCCAGCCAAGGTCAGTATTGAGTCTTCCCACTTCTTGACTTCATCCATGTACCTCTGCCACTTCCTCACCTCAGTAGATTCCACGGAGCCCTTTGCTTTTGGGAGTCGCGTCCCCCTTTTGTCGACATCAACACACTTTTCCAGAAGGGCGAAAGTATATTGATTCTCATTCTCTATTTTAATGAGAGATCTCGGACGACACAAGGTGAAACAAAATTTCTCCCTGCTGTCATTGGCCCCCATAACATTCGACGCCAACACTTTCTCATGTTATGGTGGGTATTACTTTGCGACTATTGCAGTTATTTTTTTCATTTACCGAAGACCTCTGAACTTGGTAGGGCCATCAATGCCCACATCATCATCGCTGCTTATTACCGCGATCATTGCCTATTATTCAGAGTATGTTCTTTTGCAGAATCGTCTTCTGCCTTTATCATTACCGCCCCCGAGGACGCTGCAGTTGTCTACACCAACACTTCCGTCATCTTTTTTCAGAGTTACATAACACGAGCATGGGGCATGCCCACCTCATTTTTACACAGTTGTATATTTTTTTCACAACTCTCAGAAGGTCGGGTCCTACCGGTTCCTTTTTTCTCCAACGGATCGCTCCGAACGGTCTCACTATTTCTCTCCCTTACAACAACATTCTCAGTAGAAGAAACATTGATGGATTTCGGCTATACGTATGCTCCTAACCTCATCCATCAGGGGGCATCTGTTATCACCGAAATTTCGTCCGCACATGGTGACAAGAACTCCACATCGTCAAAATAGCAATGAAGTCATTCATGGCACTGAATTAATTTCACAACATTCCAGAAGGGTCAAAAACTATACAAAGTAACCAAAAATTGAAGGGCGCTTTACAACAGTTCAGTGCGCGCGCGCATGCGCAGGACAAAAATGTACCATGTGCGCATGCGCGCACGACGTGCGGCTGTCAACGAAATAACCCGCGCACCTGCTAAACGACACATTTATTGCATAGGTCGGCATTCCAACCACTTATGGACCGGCTCCCAATCTTATTTGACTCCCAAATCTAAGACGAATCCGTAGGGTAGGCAGTTTAATGACCTAATGAAGCCCTAAAGAGCCCCTTTTCACACTTTGAAGAGGTTACATAATTGCTCGGTGATCTGCTATAAAAATCCGTGAAGAACCATTGTTTTTGCAAGGAATTTCAAGTATTGTTATGCTGCTGAGATTGTCAAGGGCTCATTCTTTGATGATAACACATCGGCAACATTTCTTTTTGTTGGGAGTTATTTCACCATCATTATCAGTTCTCTGCATTGTAAGGGAAACAAGTTTGTGAGGGCCTCAAGAGCCTTCCTTTGGGGGAAGAAAGAACCACTGTTCTCTTCCTTCATCGTGCTCTGATTTCATCAATAGACCAGTTCAAAACCATTGGTGATATTGGTGTCTTTTTTCTATTTATTGTTTCTATTTCATATGCTCACAGTTTTAGTTTATTGTTATTTAATTCTTGTTTGTAGTTTGTTTTGTTTCCTCTAACCCTTCCTTCCACAACTGTCATGCTCTGCAAGACCCAACAGGGCATGTAAGCACCCTCGATTTTCTCACCTGGTGACGAATTGGGTGCGAACAACATGCAATTAAATTGAAAAATGGCGTATGAATAACCACTTCCTTTCACTTAGGAACTCGTTCCACTTCCAAGGACTTAGGATAAAATATCACCATGAAATCAAATTAAGATTAGAATGCTTAAGGAATATTTTGTTATATTCCTTGGATTATCCCTCGAGTGTAAGACCTTCTCACAAGTCCCTTATCCACATTTCCCTCTCATGGATTCCTATCCCCCCATACTCTTTTCATCCTGATGTTTGCAACAATGTTGTATTTTTATCAATATGTAGAGTGTGATTACAAAACTACAAATCTTGTCTTGCCACCCACAACATACATGCTCTCTAGCCTAAGGATACAAACATACAAGGAACTCTGGCCCCAAAAACTATCCTAACTCACCAGCTTATATGAATAGGTATACATTCATATACATTGTTGCTACTTGGGGGTTTTACATTTCCTCCCTCCTTATTTTATGCAGTGTACTCATGCATTATATACAATGCTCATTCCCCAAAATTCTTCAAAAGCTCCAAAAATATGTGGGTACTCTTCCTATGTGATGTCCTCATGCTACCATGTATCATTCTTAGGACCATATAAGGTCCACTAAATATTTACCAATCCCATGGCTCGATTATGGAGCATCTTGAATTTTCTGTCTAGTATGCACACATGATTAACTCAAAAGTCACTTTTTGGATCCACCTAAATCACAGTCCAATCAATTACATGATTAGCATC
The DNA here is from genome assembly GCA_009831015.1 of Picea engelmannii. Lineage (NCBI taxonomy): Eukaryota > Viridiplantae > Streptophyta > Pinopsida > Pinales > Pinaceae > Picea > Picea engelmannii. The sequence goes on from ML778351.1 coordinate 619,934, forward strand.
ACACACATATTTATTAAGGAATGAAACATGGAAAACATTATGCACATGCATAGATGTAGGTAACATTATCATATTTGCAATATTCCAAATCCTCTTTATGATTTCAATTGACCCATAATAATGTGCTACTACTTTTGAATAGTTGCCCAACTTCAATGAACTCTTCTTGGCCTTGACTTTCAAAAACATGTGGCCACACAATTTAAGTTATTTGTCCATTCTATCTTTATCATCACAATTTATCTTCTTATCTTGAGAAGTCTTCAAATTCTTCTTAATTTTGTCTATCTTCTCTTCCATTTCCTTGAGAAACTTAGGCGCAACCACTTCTTTATTTGTTGGGTTATCCCATGTGACTGGCATATTGTAATTTCTTCCATAAATTTCTTCAAATGGACTTGTATTTAATGATGATTTATATGTATTGTTGTATTCAAATTCCACCATATGGAGGTAGTCTTCCAACTTATAAGGCCTATTCATGACATACATCCTCAACATATCTTCAATGATCTAATTGAGTCATTATGTCTGCCCATCTATATCTAGGTGATATGTTGTACTAAAGTTCATATTTTTTACAAATACCTTTAACAAACATTTCCAAAATTTTGATGTGAACTTAGGATCTCTGTCAAAAATAGTATCGTTAGGCACACTATGAATCTGGGAAAATTCTCTCATGTAGATGTCTACATTTTTTGTTTCCTTATGTATCATATTCACTGGAACAAAATGAGCTTCATTTCTTATCTTATCCACCACCACCATGATGGAAGCATGTTGTTTCACTATCTTAGGTAGCTTGGTGATAAAATCCCTTGTCACCACTTCTCATTTCCACTGAGGAATGGTCAATGGCTATGACAATCCAACTGGATATCCATGATCAACTTTTACTTTCTGACACTCCATGCACTTGGATATATATCCATCCACATCCTTCTTCATGCTTGGCCAAAAATATTGGCCTATAATAGATGCAATAGACTTTTAATAACATAGGTGCCCAACATAAGGAACATTTTTAATTTCTCTCAAAATGATACTTTGAAGCTCTTGTATATTAGGCACATACACTTTTCTCTTATACTTGAGGATTACATCATTTTCCAATGCATAATCTTTAAACTTAGGATGGAATTTACCCTATTGCAATGCCTATTTTTCTTTCATATTTTGTTGATCTTATTTTGCATCTTCCAAAATTATGTTTTTTAAACCAAAAGCATACGTGTTTATGATTGAAGCATGCATCCTATGCACTCTCCTACTGAGTGCATCAGGCACCTTGTTCTCGTTGACTTTGATATTCTTTATATCAAAGTCATATTCATTTAGGAATTCCATCCATCTTACCTACCTTTAATTTAAATTTGACTATCCAAATAAATACTTCAGAGCATTGTGGTATGTCCTCAATTCAAATTTCCTACCCATAAAGCACTCAACACACTCTTAAAATTTGTTGAAATTTTAGGCTACCTCTTTTATTTTGATTTCGAATTTTGTTTATACTTTATCGATTTTTTTTTTTTAAATCATTGTGTTTTATTACTTTCTATGATTTCCTTGAGTTCTCTCTCCTTTTGACCATTGCTTAAACAAATAGTCTAAGCTTGAAGATAACCCCAAAATACAGACCATCTTAGTATTTTTTTTTAAACTCCTTGTGTTTTATTATTTTCTATGATTTCCTTGATTTGTTTCTCCCTTTAACCATTTCTTAAACAAATAGTCTAATCTTGAATCTAACCCCAAAATAGAGACCATCTTCGTCGGAACAAATCGATCAAGTGAAACAAGGAACAACACAAATATTGGAAAAATATTGCATGATTTGATTTGGCCCAATTAAGGAATTCGGTTGGGAATGGGAATTTCAAATCTGAAACCAATCCAAAGTTCCAAAACAACAATGTGCTTAGTTATTTTCCGTCGAACCATAGATATTATCCTTCATACAAGGGAACACATGTGCATCCACAATTCCATGCATCATTAGATGCGACCATAGGAGGATCAATGGGAACTCTTATTAACAAGGTTTCCAACAAAGAAATGAGTGAACCAAGTCCATCGTCCAATCTAAACCTCAAGTTGTTCTAAGTCATCCATTATGTAATGAAGAAAAGGATTCTCGAGGTATGATCCTTGTGTACACATAGGATTCCATGTGTCATCTGAACAACTATTATGTCATCACACATACACTTTCCATGTCAGGATCTGTATCCTCTTTTTATCTAGGTCATGTGCCATGTAGGAACTACCACAATATCATCTATACTGAGACATGTCAGCACCACATCATTCCTTGAGATGCCTTCTCACCATTCGTCAGGGGTTTTTACTGTCTGTTTCCTTTCAAAGGTCTCCACGCTTATGAAACGATGTCGATGGAATCATCATGTGTTAGATGGATCGAATGACTTTTCCACTTAGAGAACCTTCACTCACACCTGATGAACAATGGGTTTTGTACCTAAGACAATGCTTACTGATCAAATGGGTTAATGCATATGAACCATCAATTTTATAACTTTATGTCTGATGGTTTCTCGCATACAAAATTCTATCTACCATCCAATCAAAATGATGGGATAAATATGATGTGTTGGATCACCAGTCCTATAAATCACTTTGCCCCATTATTAAAGTAGGTTCATCAATGTGTCAACATAGTATCTCCCAAATATAGAGTTGACATCTTCCATTTCTATACCATTTTGAGCATCTATGTCACCCACACACGCACTCAGTTGATGTCACCTTTGTATGCTTGTGGGTCTATAACCAAATCGATGTTGGTTGGCATCGTGCATGGATTTTTATGACCTCTCAAACCTAAGTGATTCACCAAACACCAAGATAAAACATTTAAAAAACCATTGATATTCACCTCCATGCATACAATCATCCATTGAAGGTGAGTGAGAGGTACTTGAGAAAAACCCATGTCTCAGATTTGGCTTGTTCATCACCGTTTTCCCATAAATCAAACCAAAAGATTGTTTCCTTGAAAATGATGTGAATGACATAAATATTTGACCAAATATTTGGGCCTCTTTGAAGAGGTATGGGCATTATATTAAGAGTGTAAAACCATCTCATGTATTCTAAAATAAAAACCCATGTTCCATGTTTCTCTCTTGGATGGAGGAAACAAAAAAACCATCGAGCAAGATTTTAAAATTTCATTCCCAAAATTTCTGATAGTGAGTTCCTCTGATAATTTGGTAATTTTTCTACCAGAAGTTAAAAATTCCTGCATCAACAAGATTTACTTGAAAAAAAATTCTTCTACTGATATATGAATATCTCATGCAACATACATCAAATTGAGATTGAGGCGACGGGAGGCTTAGTGAAGCTTGTGCAATTTTGGCAAAAATTCAAAAAAATTGACAATGTCAATTTTAGTGTCAGCAATTGGCTCCATAGAGGATATTTCTTTCCTGCAAATTTCTAAGAACCATAGAACATGTTACTTTTTCCATTCTTATCTTGAAAACATGTTCTTCTCTCACACACTGCAAACCAAATCTTCTTTGCAAACTGAAAATAAACTACTCTACACCAGTGCATTTCTCCATTGGGATATGGAGTCTTTATTGATCTACTCTACTGCAAACCAAATTCTTGAAATGCGAGCTTATCTATGTACATGCTTCCTACTACTACCCAATCAACTATTGGATCGTGTAAAATCAAATTTCCAATGCAACCATGCAAACAACCAGATAACTAGTTGAACTCCTTGCATGCCTTTAAGCAAAAAAAATAAAATCATGAAATATGGAAACTCGTTTTGAAGTTTAAATCCAAATTCAATGTACATACTTTTTAAAACACTAATTCCACTTACTGATTCTTGTAACACTCCAAAGGATCTTCATATGAATGAGAGATGGCATCGTAATAACCAATAAGGCTATCGTTCTGATCCAGGTAAGTGATGTGACAATGTATTATCCCTCCACCTACTTCACTAATTTCCTGAAACTCCCTTTGATAACTGTCATATACTAAATCATGGTCCAAAATCCCTACATATGTCAATGAAGAAATCGTCTTTTCTTGATCATCTGTTTCATTGCTAAAATTATGATCTTGCAGCACTTGAATATCATAAGATTCTCAAAAGTGAGGGGAAGCATAACCTCGTTGAATCTTTTGACATTTATCTTGAGCAAAAAACTATTTGTTAAAATTTAAATCACCAATATTGTGATAGTAATCAGAAATCAACAACATACTCTTTGAAAATTCCCAACGTGCTTGAATTTATGTATCAATCTCGAGAGAAAGAAAATAAAAATAATCAAATACATTATTGATATTGAGAAATACCCCGACAATAACTTTAAAACATGACATATTTCATGTCATTAAACACAAATAAAGTTTTATGATATGTTGTATCAACAACAATATAGTTTGAAACAACAACTTCCTCTTCACCAGATTGATAATAGACCTTTGCAAAGTCATTCTCATAGAGATTTCCATGAAAACTCATAGCATAATCAATCTTCTACTCATAACAAGAAATGTCTTATGTTGTATATAGAGAGTCATATTGTTGATATAAATTAATAGCATATGCATTTTCTACATCTCTCAGAACAGAAAAATCTAATTCGCTAGTTTCACGATCTAGAGAAAAACAAAAATTTGATGGTGTATCAACATACTAAAGAAAATTAAAACCTACATCTGATTTGCTTTTTATACCCTTTCTCATGTTCCTCTACATTCAAATATTCATCCAAAATATGATTTGAAAGCTTTCCACAAGCCCAAATATTATTCTATATCTCTTCAACATTAGTAAATGTTTGTTTCAAATTCAAAGACTTCCTCTCTTTGAGATAAAAAACTAAGTCGGGATGATGGGATGCTATGTAATACAACTTGGATGTGGTTTCAAAAGGTTGAATATCTCTAGGTATATTGAGATAAAATATTTAAAATATCCTATTAAACCTGGTAAAAATTTCATCCTTATTTCTCTTCATAGCATAGAAATCAAAAAGGTATTGATCATAAGATTTCCTTCCACCCCTGTACCTCAGGAAAACATCATGAAAATCCACCCATGAGCCCATTAAATCAACCTCCAAAATTTTGAACCATATTCTAACATCTTGTAAAGACTGACAGAATGTTCTCATAAATGCATCATCATACAAGATTTCAAAGAGATCTATGAATGTTATAGTCCAAAAATGCCACATCTGTGCATCCAATCCATTGGCCCATCCATTTTCATACTTTACCAAAAATAGTGTACCCATCCTGCTACACTAATAACCTGCGTACACATGCATGTTGCATGCTATTTATCCTATGTATACATGCTTGGTGCATGCTATTTAGCTCATGTTTACCTCCAAAAGTTGCAAAAAATATAAAATTGCACGAAATTCGACTGGATTTACAGGCTATGGAGGGTTTCCTAACCATTTTACCCCTTGTAGTCCATCCCCAAACCGAATAACCATATTTTTCTCATATAAGAATAGGTATTGGGGAGTCATTTAGAGACATGAACAAGAGAATAAGAAAACTCTGCCCAAATCCCTTCCCTTCCTTTTCCCAAGATTTGAATTTGATTCTGCGTTTTAGCCTCAAATTTCCTCTCCAATCATTCTCCTTATGCAAACCTTCCTCTTTCCCTTAATGGTATGTTGGTTTTGAGAACATAATGTGGCATTGATGCACTTGGAGCCACGATAGAGGAGCCTAGACTTTATCCATAGAGCAATCACCAACAATGGTTTTAACCATTTTTTTATCTTGAATTTGAATAAAAGAGATTATCTTTGTACCAAAACTCTATATTTACATGTTCTTGTTAATTTGAGCATTTATATATATGTTTAGATTTTTAATGTGATTATTAGAGATTGTATATGTTGTTGCATTGTAATCCTAACCCCTTGCAGGTCATCTTTGGGAGGATATCTATGATCTAGGAGGAAGAAACAAGCGAAATAGGTCTACACCAACCGTAAGGATTGAAGGTGAACTCGTTAAACCTCTCTTTCCTCTTTCTCTCATCACTTAGTTTAGATGGTTTTCGGGCAGATTAAAGGTAGATCATTCTTTTAAGGGAGTTATCGCTCTACCTATTCCTTATACCCAATTTAGGGGGATTTTCCCCATAACAAAATTGGTGACTCCTCTAGGGAGTCTCTCTAGGGTATTAGTGAGATATGTGGGTTTGATTTGATTTGTTTTTTTAGTTTCTTTTTTAGTTTCCTAAGTTTACTGAGTCAGTTGTGGTCTTTGGTCACTTTCCAAGTTCCTACCAGCTTTCCCTTCCTAGTTGGTTGTCCAAACCTTTTTTATTTTTTGAAAATTTGTAGAGGTGTATGTGCCCTGTCCTTTGTATAACACGCATACAAGCGCAGTATGCATAGTATACAACCCACATACATACGTAGGTTGATCGTGCACGACACACATCTCTGTGTTTTGGAAGGGTTTTTTAAAAAGACTTTTTCTTTCCTAGCAAGAATCTTTTTTCTTCTGAGGCTTTCCTGAACTCTTCAGGGTATCTGTTTATTATGTTTGGTTCGGTTAAATATTTAGTTTATCTTGGAGTTTGTAAAGAACCATGTTGTTTCTTTATTTTCTTTTGTTTATTTTGAAGGTTTAGGGTAAAATTGTAAGCATTAGATCCTCCTATGGATTCCAGTGAATCCCTATGTTCAAGAAGTGGTTTAGCGTATGTGTTAGACTTCGGTTTATTTTCTCTTTACCTTTTTAGTTCTTTGAAAAACGAAAAAATATCATTTATTTGTAATTTTCTTTTCTAAGGATTCAAAAAATAAAAATAAAAATTTATAGTTGCATTTAGTTATACATTTTTTTTTGGTAGTTGTAGCATAGGTTGTTTATTACAAAAGAAAAGAGTCCCATTTCCAAAGATATTTATTTGATATTTCCTTGAAATTTTGGTAGTTTACAGTTATATTGTAAAACGAAAAGCACATTCTAGGAAACTTTTTACATTTTAGGATCTTGGGTTGTACTTCGAAAACTTTGCATTTACAAAGATTAAAATCCATTTTCAGTTGTAGAACATAGTTTTCTTTTGCATGAATGTTGTAAAGATTTCATTTTTTCACTTTCATCTCTTGAAAACACCATAATTTGTGTGTCTGTACCATTTTGAGTAAATCAATCTACTTAAAATCAACGATTAACAGTTAAATCAACCAAAGTTTTCTTTGTAGGTTTCACCAAGTAGTCTAGGCTTTAGGTCCTTGAAATAGGTGTGGAGAGGAAACTTCTCAAGGCTTCTTAAACAAACATATGAGTCTATGATAGGGAGTGTCAGAGTCCAGTTTTATAAGAGTTAGTTGGGACCCCCCTTTAACACAGGGGATAAAAATGAGGTCACGTGAGGAAAGGTAGAGGAGATAACCCATCCAAAGTTGGACCGAGCATAGTGGGGATCGTATATTGAGGTTCGTTCTTGGGATTTATGTTGATCACATTTGAATATGAAGCCTCGTGGAACTAGAATCTGCTTGAGATCCTTAGTTGTCTTCTAAACCATTTTCCTTCTTTACCCTTGCAAGGTTTAAGACTTTGTTATCCTTCTCATTATGATCACCTGACTGTCGACTATACCTACCTCGTGACTTACTGTGAGATAGAAACCTAGTTTTTTATTTTTTATGGGATTTACATGGGTGAATATGGGGGTATACCATGTTACCTAGGGAAGGCATCGGATCGCACTTTGTAAAGTATACCTGTAGGGTGTTTTTGTGTTTGAGTTACACTTGCACTGGTAAGTTTCTCTAGTGTCAATTAGTGTAACTGTTCTTCCTACCTGTAATTTGTTTACTTTATTTTTCATTAAGAACATTTTAGTGTGTGCTCTGTGTTTCATGCTAGATTAACCTTAGAGTGTCGCTTGATCATTTCACAAGGTGGAATATCAAGAGCTCTTTCATTCGTGTAGGCTTCATTGGCCTATTGTCGGTTACTTTGGAGGCACCTCTACCACCATTGAGTTACATGATAAATCAAGAGGGTTCATTTGAAGCAACCGATCCACAAGAAATTGTACTTGATACAACTCCTAGAGAAGACTTTCCTACACTAGATGATTCCACCATTTATGACATCGAAGCTGAAGGATTCAATCCCAAAAACCCTCTGATCATTGACTTATTAGTTACTCTTCTTATTTAGATAGTCCCTCCTGAGATGACTCCACCTAAATTTTAGTTTGTTAGGTGAGCGACGATGGAAGAAACTAGTGCTACCTCTTCTGGAGTCCTCATACTCCCATCTTAGTTATCGTGGGAGGGGGTGTCGTGCCTCCTCCCCCACCTTTGCCTATCAGAACTACGACTGTCTAGAAACGCACTACTTCGGGAAGTGGCATGGTCCCTTCAATGAATACGACCATCATTCCCTCTAACCAGAACGTATATGGTGCTCCATTTTTGTATGGGATGTCGATCTTCGACTCTAGTTTGATCCTAATCTACTCTACTCTATATATTTTTGGTCTGGGGTAAGGGAGCTTCAATTCTCCCTTACAAGGATTTGTTGCAAGCACCACTACCTCATTTAACATTATCCCTTACAGTGGGGGTCATATCCCTCCTCTGTCCCCTTCACTTGGAGGCGCTTTCCAGTAGCCAATCAGGCTTAACACCAACTCTAGTTTTTTTAGTGAGGTTAGTCATGGACCTTAGTTCTATTTGAATCTGGTAGGGTCTATGCATTTTCTATGCTCGATGTGTTTGTAAATATTTATTTCTGATCGTATGCCTTCTCAGCAGGTGGAAACCTCGTCTTTGGTAAACCAAACCCTATGAAAGGATTCATTCCTTCACAGGGAGTGATGAAAGGATTTTAATCCTCACAAGGTATTGGAAATACCTAGAAGGGCTTGTTTTCTTCACAAGGGATGTCGTTCGGGGGAAACCCCTCCCACACTCAGTGGAACCCCAAGTAAGGTTTGATACCTATGCCAAGAGGGTTGGCTAGGGGAATCCGCAACCAAGGTCCTTGGAATACCGTGTAGGGAGAAATCTCTACAAAAGGTATGTGCCAATAATGGGAATTAGTTGATGATGTAGAATCAATCACAAAATCCTTTTACTATCTAGGGCCACCATTCTTTATACCAAAACCATGGCCAACAGGTAAAATTTTCCTAGCAACCTGGTGCAAGTCAAAATCCATGCCCCTCTTTTCCTTTGAATCCACCACAACCTAGACTACCTTTCTTAGAAAATATGCACTTTCCATACTTGTCGAGGTTGTTGAACGTCCAAATATTTAATGATCCCTGTTGGCCCCCCATGTCGACTAAGTTGTCCTAAAAAATCCCTAAGTTTGAAGGAAAACCTGTAGAATATCCAAGTGATCATGTTATGACATTTCATTTATGGTTCTCATCCACCACATTAAAGGATGATTTCATTTAGTTGTGTTTGTTTCAATGTACTCTTATAGTGGATTGCCAAAAAATTGTATATAGAGCTCGATATCTCGAAGTAAAATTACTTTAACGACCTGGATATGGTTTTCTTAAACCACTTCTAGTTACCGGTAAGATACGATCCTTACACTGAGTTGGTAGAAAACTTTGAGCAAAACAAATTCGTCCATATCTCAGATCACATCTAAGAATGGCATCGATGAAAGAGCTTGATCAAAGTTAAGGTCCCTCCCACATTTTTTCTTGAGTGGTTCCTAAATTCCTTGGTGCCTTGTGTATCCAAAGACGTCATGACATCTTGGTTTTTCCCGAAGAAGAGGTTATCATGAGATCCCAACAGCTAGAGTTGATTTACTCTTAGTTTGAAATGTTGTACAAGATCCTTCCCGACGCTCTGTGATCGGATTTTTACAAGACCAAATAGAATTATGGGCCTCACATCGATGGAATAGTAGGCTCATAACAGAGTAGGCCCACAGATCAATTGACTAATCAGTGACAACAATTATCGATTCAACGGAATGTGTCCAACAAAACTCCTAGTCTAGTTGTCCCATAAAATAAACATTGAATGTACACAGTGTACAATCTACGTATCCCAAGGGTAACAAAAAATCCGAGGAAAAGAAGAAATATAAAAACAAGAAGGGTAAGGGAGATAACAAGGCTATGAATAATGTTGGTGAGGGTAAAAATTAAAAGAGGATGGTGGTCTTTCCATGTAATCTTTGCATAGTTGACCACTTGACTCACCAATTCCCTCATCTTGAGGAAGCCCAAAATTTATTGGCACAACAATAGTTTGTCATGTTAACCAACCCTTTTCCACAAGGGAAAAATATGGCTCAAGCTTCCTCATCAATGAATGTGCCTAGGGGAAATAGGGGAAATCAGAGAGCCCCTGTGCCTAATGATAACAATGGAGCCACAAAATTATATATGATGAAATCCAATGCTCATTTTTAGACCAGGGCTCATAATTACGAAATTATAGAATCTGCTAAAAAGGGAAAATAAGCCTCCAACCCTCTGCCTCCTCTTGAAATTGAGAAGATGGTGGGAGAAACTATCAATCACATCCCTAATGGTCTTTTTAAAAAGGCTTATCACAACCCAAATTCAAGGGTTGCTAAGAATTACTCTGTCATGGAGGATATGTCTTATAACCCTAAATTGCACCACACATGCTTACCTGGCATCATGCCAACTCATATCCCTTCCTTGCCAAAACTCTGTTGAACAACTCTTTGGAAATCCTCTTGTGTCAAGGCCCACGTGCCCTAACCCATTACTACACGCATGTGTACGCTGGATGACTCACTACAGACCGCGTGTACCTAACAAAGCACGAAAAAAGGAAAGTTGTCGATGGAACAAAAAGCTATGGGTCAGTTAACTGAAACTCCCGGCCATGCATGGCCGAGGGTTCGTCCAAAACCCTAGCTCCTTCTAGACTATAAAAGAAGGGGTAGGGGTACCATTTGGAGGAGGAAAAAATATAGCGAAGAAACTCTGCCCATTTACGTAATCCATTGTCCCAACCCTTTAGCCTTTCCTCATGCCAAAGGAGATTTAATGCAAAGAAGTTGAAGGACAAAAGAAGAGGAGCCCAGGATCAGGTTCAAGGAGCGGTGGCCAGTCTCAGATTTGTTGTAAGTTGATTCACTATCAGTAATAAAAGAATACTTTTCCCATCCCAATGCATGAATTGTCTATGGTATGATTAATTTATGCTTGATTTCTAACCCTTGAGTATAGAGGTAGCATGTATGCGTAGTTTTTGTTTGTCTTGAGTGCAGGTCATCTGTGGAAGGAGTAGCGCAAGAAAGTAATCGAAGAGCAATGAAGGATCTACATCAAACACCAATAATAAGGTTGGTGGTTCTTTTCCATGCATTTACTGTGAAAAGGGGTTTAAATCTTAGGTTGTAGGTAAAAAAATAGTTTCTATTTGGTCAAAATCTGCATGCAAGTCTAACCCTAGTTTGCTAGTCCGTAGGGTGTTTTTCCCAACAATAGAATTGGCAACCATACCGGGGAGAATACTCTTTAGGGTTTCTGGATTTATTTGAGTTTTTGTGTAGTTTAAAAATTAGGTTTTCTGTTTTTTTTTCTTTGCCTGTCTTTTTCTGTAAGGTCTAAGCTAGCAGGGAGTCTGGTTTTCCATACCAACTTTCCCTGACTTTTTATTGACTGTAGTTTTCGGGACACATAGAGGTACACGCGACCTACAGAAGGCCTGCACGCATTTACCCGTGCCCTATCCTCTTACAGCCCACGTGTGAATGCTAGTTGTAGAGATAACAATAGCGTGTATGAATTCAGAGAACCTTAGAGGCAATCCTCCTCTTCCCTATCATAATTTCACATTCTCAGGTGGTTTTCTGGAATCCTGTCTGAGTCTTGCTGGTTCACAGTCCTATCTTAGATTTCCTTTTTTCGCCTTATTATTCCTTATGTTATTTGTCTTTTCTGTTAGAAAGAGAATCCAAGCCTTCAAGGGACCCTATTTATCAATACCAGAGGCCTCTTCCTGGTCTGGACTGCCTGTTTTCATTTTTTTTTTCTTAGAATTTAGATATACACACGGCCTATACAAGGTCAGCCCGCGTGTACACGATTTTTGTCTCTGTTCAACATGCATTTGCACGCGTGATGTTTTAGTGACATTCACGTGCTTGACAGGCTACTTTTTGTTCAGGGTGGGGAAGTCATCCCCTCCTTTGATGAGAAGTATTCCTTTCAGGTGTTTGAGTCTAGGTTTGAACAATCAGTAGGTTAGGTCATCTTACCCTTAGCCTTATTTTTCTCAGTTAATAGTTGAAAAAAAATATAATTTTTATTTTTATTTTTTTTAATGGTTTTTAGACAAGCGTGAGAGTCTTTGTTTTTTGTTTTTATTTCCATTGGATGATTCTTTACTCTGATTCTTTGTGATCTACACTTTAAGCTAGAATTTGTCTTTCTTGGTTTTGTGCTTATCAATATTTTCCCTTTGTTTCTTTACTAGCACTTAAATAAATAAAAAATCTCTTTTCATTTTCTTCTTTGGTTGAAAGGTGTGTTTCTGCATCATTAGCTAGGGAAAAGTCTTGTTTCGTAATTTTTTGTAGTCCACTTAGATCATAAGTAGCTCATAGTCAAGCGAAATTTGTTTAAGTTTGCTATATAAAATCTTAGAAAAATTAAAGAACAAAAAGAAATCTTTCTTTGTGAAGAGGTGTTGACATTTTGCATTTAGTAAAAGTCTATTGTTTCCATCTTTTTCATTCATTTTTTCTTTTGTCTTTACACGTCATTAGTTTCACCCTCATACCCCTTGATGTAAGAAAAACCCATAAAAGCAACGCTAATTTAAAATCTACTAGAATTTTTGTTTGTAGGATTCACAAACTAGTTCAGGACTAGGGCCTTGGATTAGGTTGGAGAGGAAACTCTCCAAGGCCATTCAAAACCAAACATTAGAGTCTGTGATAGGGAGTGTGTAAGTCCAGTTTCATGGAATTTATCCAGGACCCCCCTCTAACACAAGGGATAAACATGAGGTCGCATGCAGAAAGGTAGCGGAGATAACCCCTCCAAAGCCGGACCAATCGTAGTGGATAACACATATCGGGGGCTTGTTTTGGGATTCCGTCGTTTGCATTTTCCACAGGGATTCATGGGTCTCGAATTCGTTCGAGGTCCTCAGTTGTCTTCCAGACCATTTTCTCTCGATACCCTTGACAGGTTTCGGGCTTGATACCCTGCTCATTGTGGTCTACTCGACTTTCAACTGTACCCGCCTGGTGACTGTTCACGTGCTGGAAACCTAATTGCCAATATTTTTAGGGACATACATGGGTGCCTAGGACAAACATCGGGCCACGCTTTGTAGAGTATACCCGTAGGGTGCTTCCTTATTCGAGTTTCACTTGCACTGGTAAGTTTCTCTAGTGTTGGTTGTTGTAACTGTTCTTCCAAATAGTTTAGTGATTGCTTGTCTTATCTCTTAGGAGATTCTTTTTAGTGTGTGTTACTTTTAAACGTGTAGAATACCTTAGCGTGTCTTGGATATTCTCACATAGTGGAGGATCCTGAGCTCCTCCAGTCACAAAGGCTTCTTGTCCTGCCGTCGGTTACAATGGAGCCACCCCTGCCACCATTAAGGTAGAATCTAGACCAACAAGGGTCTTTTGAAGCGACTGGGTTACAAATGTTTGTGCCCGAACAACTCCCAGAGGAATCAACCGCCAATCTTGGCTCAGTTGAAACCCCAACCACTGATTTCTTGGCACTGTTTATTGTACCGATCCAATTTCATGAACGCTATTCAGTGCCTCACACAGCTATGGAAACAAACATTGTTACTTATTCTAGGAATTATTCCATTCCCACCATAGGAGAATCATCTCCTAACTTACCGTCATTGGTCCAAGCCACCATGGTCTCGGTCACAACTACATCGCACAGTGGACCGAACCTGTCTATGGTGATGGACACAAATCCTTTCACACCTAGTGCGATAGGCCCTCCATTCTCATACGGTATGCCTAGTTTGGGTACAAGTCCTGCACTAACCTACTCCAATTTACAGACTTTGGGTCTGGGGGCAGGGAGCTCTAACGCTCCTCTGCAATGTCAACTTGGGGGAACTCCTATCCCTTTTAACACTTTTCCTTACGTAGGAGGTCACGTACCTCCTTCGTCCCCTTCGCTTGGTGGTCCACATCCGCAGTCCATCGGGCATCCTACACACACTAGTTTATTTGGAGCAGGGAGTCAAGAAACACCTGTGCACAGTATCCCGGTAGGTTCGAAACCGTTTTCTTGGAACGGGACGTTTGGTAACAACACTTTCTCATCAACCTCTTTCCCATCTGTGGGCAATCCCATTTTTGGACAATCCACTCCTGCACAGGGTACTATTCATGTGCAGGGGGCACATATAGCAGGACCTTAAAACTCAGGACAAGGATTCATTCCCTCCTCTGGAATGCCATTCTAGGGTAATTCTTTCCACAGTCAATGGAACCCTGGACAGACTACTATGCCTCTCCCATCAGGACCGACATGGGGTAATCCTTCCCAAAGTCCTTCGAACACGATGCATGCCCAAAACTCTATGTCCTTTATGGGAAATTAGCCAATGATGTCTCCACAAATGTAAAATCCTTACGCTGGTCAGGGCCATGGTTTCTACCAGAATCCAGGCTAGCAGCCAAAATTTTCCTAGCAACCTGGTGCCAGTCAAACTCTAGGACCCTTTTTCCCAGGTTATCACCAACAACCCAAACTACCATTCCTGGCAACTTTACACTTGCCATATTTGACAAGGTTGTTAAATGATCCTATTTGTTACGATCCACGTTGTCCTCCTATGCCAACGAAGTTTCCTTCGAACATTCCAAAGTTCAAGGCCAAGCCTAATGAAGATCCAGGTGATCATGTGACTACCTTCCATCTTTGGTGTTCATCTAACTCATTGAAAGATGACTCTGTACAGTTGCGACTGTTTCAACATACTCTTATCGAGAGTGTCGCAAAATGGTACATCGAGCTCGACCGCTCAAGATACTCTTCTTTTGGCGAACTAGAGATGGCCTTTCTTAACCATTTCCAGTTACCTGTGAGATACGATGTTGGCACAGAGCTGCTCACCAATTTTGAACAGAAAACAATGGACCATATCTATGATCATATCCAAGAGTGGAGATGTCGAAAGAGTCTAATCAAAGTACGAGTCCCACCAGCGTTCCTGCTTGAGTGGTTCCTTAAGTCTTTGGCCCCATAGTTATCCAAAGACATCACGACTTCTGGAGTTTTCTCCAAAGAAGATGCCATCATGAGGGCTCAACAGTTTGAGCTCATATATTCTCAGTTTGGTTTATTATACAACATCTTTCCCGATTCGCCATGTTCGATACTGGATAAAACTAGACAGAGAGCTGGACCACATGCCGATGGTATTGGTGGTTCAGCACAAACCAAGCCCGCTGAGTAATTGACAAAAAAGTTGCAACAATTATCCATACAACACACAGCGGCCAGCCAAACCACTACTTTGGGTGCTCCCCCTACCCAAATGATAGACGTACACTCCATGCAGTCGACTAACCCAAAGGCTGCCTAGTAGCCTAAAGGGAAGAAAAAACAACAAAATAAGGGTAAGGGGGGTAAAAAACCCACTGATAATGCTGGTGGGGACACTACAAAAAAATAGAAGGTGAGGTATCCATGCAACTTATGTGCAGAGGACCACCCAACCCATGTTTGTCCTCAACCTATAGAGGCCCAGAAGTTTGTCACACAGCAACAACAGGCAGTGTTGACTAATCCCTTTCAACATGGGCAAAATTTAACTCAAGCCTCTACAATCATAGAAGGGGGCAGCCAAGAAACCTTCCCTCCTCCAAACAATCCCTCATCCACGAACGTATATATGGTTAGGGGTGATGCTTTCATAATGAATAGAGTGCATGACTATAGTAAACCAAGCACTTCTGAGAAGGGTAAAGAAGATGATCTCCCATCTCTTCCTCTACAAATTGAGAAGAATTTGGGAGAAACAATGACATGCATTCCAAAGGGTGCATTTAAGAAAGCTTCTCACAACCCAAATGCAAGGGCCACCCAGAATTACTCTGTGGTGGAGTATTATCACAAACCCCTTGTGCAATGTCTTCTTTGGAGGTCCTTCAAAGCTGCCCTACTCAGAGGAAAGCCTTGTTAACTGCTTTGGTCTCTACTGAGACTTGTAATCTAGGTACCATTGTGTTAGATACAACCGACTTAAAACCTCATTTGCCTTACCACGTAGCATTTCAGATAGTAGTGGCTCATCCCACGAAATGTTTTACATGGAATATATTTCGCACGGTGGTCGACGAGGGTGCCTTGACATGCGTTATGTCGTTAGCATGTTGGAAGGCCATTGGCCAACCCTCTTTGTCTCCATCACCTACTCTCCTCACTTCTTTCAACGGTCGTTCTTTCCGACCACATGGCATCGTTCCTTCTTTCCCTGTGCAGTTAGGAGGGAAGACCGTGTGTGTCGAAGTAGAGGTAGTTAATGCCCCCCTCGACTATAATCTCTTGTTAGGACGGAGTTGGACTTATGCTATGCAAGCTGTGGTTGCTATAGTTTTCCATGTCTTGTTGTTTCCACATGAGGGTCGGATAGTGACCATTGATCAATTGTCTTTCTCCAGACTTGACCCAGCTTTGGGGGCATCCACGGTCCCTATGATTGATAATCCTCAACCAGGTGTCGTTAACATAGGAGTTGGTTTGTGCCCGTCCTTGATGGGTACCTTCGATTACCCACCTCCTCATGATGATGTCAAATTTATATCTAATCACCATAAGGTTGAGATTTTTCAAGTTTCATCATTTCGCATGACTTACTTTGAGGATCCTTGGATTCTTCCTTCCCCATCAGTCACGATGGATGAGACAGCGCAACCTGGCATGTCCATGCCCTTGTTGGCCACTGAGGTAGCGTACTCTTTAGTCTAGAAAGCCTCAGCTAACCCTGATCCGACTCTGGCACAAGAGTTGGATCCACTTCTAGAGCCTATTTGGGCTCAGGGTTCTCTCACTAACGTCGATTCATTAGACTTAGTCTTGCCTTATGACGAAGCAGTAATCGAAGCAATGACTAGTCCGGACAAGACTTGGGAAGATATTCATCACAGATCATATTTCCTCCTAGAATTAAGCCGAATCAAGGCAGGAGAATTCACTGTTACCATGACGGGAGATCAGCCATGTCCTATTAATCTCTTAGCTACACAGGAAATTTATGTTGAGGGGAATATGGTAACTATCGCTGAAACTATAGCCATTAACATCTCCCAAAACCATGGAATCATGGAAAATGTCTTCTTCAGAGTGGATTGTTCCCCTGAAGAGATTAAAATTTACACGGATCTTTTCAAAGAATTCCGGGATGTTTTTTCCTGGTCTTATGAGGAAATTCCAGGTATAGATCTAAAAATAGTTGAACATGAAATCACAACGTATCCTGATGCCAATCCTGTTCGACAAAAAATTCGTCCAGTCAATCCCAAGAAAGCAACAACCATCAAGATTGAGGTTGAGAAATTTCTCAAGGAAGGTTTCATTTATCCTATTCATTTGACTCAATGGGTGTCAAACCCCGTGCTGGTCAATTAAAAACAAGGCACGATTCGTGTATGTACCGATTTCCGTGATTTGAACAAGGCATGTCCCAAAGATAATTTTCCAACACCATTCATTGACCAGATCATTGATGAATGTGCCGGTTGTGAATCCTTTTCATTCATGGATGGTTTTTCAGGATATAATCAAATCCAAATCAAACTTGAGGACCAACACAAAATGACATTCATTTGTCTGTGGGGTACATTTGCATATCGTAAGATGCCTTTTGGCCTTAAAAATGCTGGAGCCACATTCCAGCGAGCCATGTCTTTTGCTTTTCATGACCTCAAACATATAGTTGAGGCCTATCTAGATGATTTAGCATCACACTCTCGCAAGCGAATGGATCATCCCATGCACCTTAGACTAATCTTTGAACGTTGTCGCTACTTCAGGATTAGCTTGAATACAAACAAGTGCAGCTTCTGTGTAATGTCAGGATGGTTGTTAGGTTTCATCGTATCAACCACAAGGATCATGGTCGATCCTCTTAAGGTGGAGGAAATAATCTATTTTCCCCCCCCATGCACAATCTTACAACTTCAGAGTCTACAAGGCAAGGCAAACTTCTTACGACGCTTCATCACCAACTATGCTGAAATCACCAAGGGATTTATGCATTTACCGAAGAAAGATGTTCCCTTTTTCTGGGACGAAGCTGCTCAATTCTCCTTCGACGCATTAAAACACGCCCTCACAACCGCACCGCTGCTACGACCACCTACCTACAACAAGGATTTCTTGTTATATCTGGCTGCCGTAGAGTCAACCATAGGCATGGTTTTAGTTCAGGAAGATGATTCATTCTCAGAATACGTGATATATTACCTGAGTCGAGGCCTCGTAGGACCGAAACTTAATTATTCGCATATCGAAAAACTTGCGTTGGTAGCAGTTCATGTTGTTCAACGGTTCCGTCACTATGTTCTGTTTCGCAATACCACCGTCATTGTTGTTGTGAATCCATTCCAGTACATGTTGACACGACGAGTTATAGGCAGAAAAATTAGTAGATGGATAGTCATCCTCCAAGAATTTGACTTAGACTTCGTTTCAGCAAAGTCCAAGAAGTCATTTCTCTTCGCAGAGCTTATCTTGGAACTTTCAGTTGAGTCAGGTGACGTTGTGCCTGAGGAATCGCCTATCTGGGGGGATATGTTTTTGATTTCATCTTCAGACCCCTGGTACAAAGATATGCTTATCTATCTCTAGACTTTGAAGTGCCCCACCTCTGCTTCTCATGACAAGCGTCGACGGATACGCCATCAGGATAAGAATTATCTCATACTCGATGAGATATTGTATCGGAGCGGTGTGGACTGCATCTTGCATCGATGTCTCACTCATGAGGAGGTTGTCATAGTGCTCAAAAATTTCCATACTAGAGCTTGTGGCGGTCATTTATCTAGGTTGGAAACAACCCAAAAGATTCTACGAGCAGGTTACTTTTGGCCGACACTTATCAAAGATTGTATCGAATCGGTCAAGAAGTGCCATCCGTGCCAAATATTCTCTCGGAAGATGAGGGCACATCCCACTCCTATGTTTCCTATCATCATAGTTGGTCCCTTCACTAAGTGGGGGATTGATTACACTACATGCAACCCCCCGTCAGCAAGGGGGCACCGCTATATCATCGCAGTTGTCGACTACTTCACTAAGTGGGTCGAAGCTATACCAACGTTTAAAGATGATGGAGAGACTACAACTCTCTTTTTATTCAACCAGATCATAGCACTGTTCGACATCCCGAGAGAGATTGTCACTGACCATGGTAGTCACTTTTAGAACCAAATGATGACCGAATTAACATCAAATCTTGGGTTATGGAAGGAACATTCATCACCTTACTACCCCCAAGCCAATGGGCAGGTGGAAGCTGTAAACAAAACTCTTAAGACTATTCTACAACGAACTATCAACTCAGCCAAGTCAAATTGGAATTTGATGTTATACTCAACATTATGGGATTACCGAACATCTGTTAAGACTGCAACCGGTTTCTCACATTTTCAACTCGTTTACGGGGTGGAGGCAGTCTTGCCCATCGAATGTCAAATCCCATCTCTGAAATTGGCAGTACAGTTATTTCCAGACACTTCTCCACTTGAAGAAAGGTTAGTACACCTTGAGCAACTTGATGAGAAGCATCGCGATGTGGCCCTAGCCAATGAGGCTCACAAACATAAGGTCAAGTGTCAATATGATAGGTCCGTTCGTCCTCAGATTTTCTCTGAAGGTGACCTTGTCCTGGTCTATGACCAAGACAAGGACCCCCTGGGGGCAGGAAAGATTAAACCCATGTGGTTCATACCCTTCATTGTAAAAGAGGTATTAAAAAAGGGTGCTTATAATTTGGTTGATTTTGAAGGGAATGCTTTGGCGGAGCCTAGAAATGGGCTCTACCTCAAGAAGTATTACTCATAGACAGGTCACTGTGGGTAACTTTTTGTAACATATGTATAGTCTTTGTACTATTTCTTTTTAAGTTTCTTTTAAAGTGTTATGGATGTGTCATTGATGTTATCTTTTGTCAATATGGCAGATGTCAAGTGAGTCCGAGGTGTTCGTTGGGTATGCAGACAGTTCTAGTCGACACACGTGGAGGCTTGCCTCCATAGCCTAGGTAATATTTACACCTCAAGGTCAGTTGTTATCTTCCGGAGGTATATGCTTAGGTGACACCACAAATAATGTCGCCGAGTATAGTGCAGTTATTGAGTTGCTTCGTGACGCCTTGTCATTGGGTATCTCTCATCTCCGGGTCTATCTCGACGCTCAATTGGTTGTGTCGCAACTAAATAGAGTATACCGGGTTCATGATCCAACTTTACACCGACGATTCCTTAGGGTGCATCTCTTAGAACGAAACTTTGATTATATTACATATTTTCATGTTCCTAGGAGATTAAACCCAATTATAGATACTCTAGCTAATCAAATTTTAGATTGGCATCTTGCCCACATATAAAAGAACATGGACATAAACATGTAAATACATTTTTGCACACAGAATCCATAAGACACAAAAAAGATAAAAACCATATATAAACATCATAAAATAACCAGAGTACATAGATGGACGCAAGCGCCTAAAAAATGGGAACAGTAACGAGTCACCGGGCTTATGCCCTCAAAAAATATATACAAGTAGGTGCTCATGGCACATAAAGAGTCTAAGTCTGTTTAGGGCCTATGGGCCCTGTTATAATCATCTACAACACGAGCTAAATGCCTAAACAATCGGACCCATGTCCGAGGTGCCCCCACAACATGAGGCTGCATGGATGGCGGCATGTCCTCTATCTCTGCCATCAGGACTCTGTGAGTGAGCACAGTGAAGTTCCGCTCAATTCATCTAAGGACCCTCTCGGCCTCTCCGGCTGGGAGGTTCCCTGCTACTGTTGCTCCCCCAGCGGAGGCATCCGCGGCTTCTGGCTGTGGACGATGCCTGTTCCGTGCATAATCGGTAGGTCGTACGGGTCCCACATCTACATGAAACAAACATTTACCCATCAAATACTCTGGCATACAAAAAATGATATATATAACAAAAAGACATAAAAATTGTATATGAAAAAAAAAGAAACTACAAAGGTGGAGACATACCCATCTCCCCTCGCTCCTCACCAGGAGGCACGGGTATCTCATGATCTCTAGAGAAATCTATCCCTGCATACGGGTAGTCCTTGATAACAGGGATCTGTCATGACAGCCAAGCAAAGAAATCATCATCGAAGGACTCAACAGTCCTTCCACCACCCTGTCGCAGTAGTAATACTACCCATCTACACACTGCAGGGAAAAAGGCCTAATGTCCTCGTACTACAACCCGAGGACTGAAACTCAGAACTCTCTCAAAAAAGAACGAACACAAGATGGTCCCGAACCCGAAGTTCCTCTATCTCCGTTGTTGGTAATCTGTAAATTGCCTCTTCATGCACTCGAGCAGTGTGGTACTCCGGTCAAAAATTTGTGCATTCATGCACTGGATGGAACAGTTCATCTGTGCGTACGAAGCCTGATGCACGGCTGTTGAGCCGGTAATCCGCCCAATCAGTAACAAGATAGTCTGCAGTGCTAAGTTAGTAATCTTTCTAATGGGTACCTGGGAACCCACACGGTCAGTCCCAGCCTCACAGTGCTTAGCTATCAATTCTGAGATCTTGCTCGGCCCCATAGGAAAAGTCTGGAAGTTGATTGGTTCCCCTCTCCTTGAGAGGCCAGTCAGAAAGTAAATATCCTCGGTGGTGGGCACCAGTGATTTCTCCTCTAGAATAAAGGCCTCTGCATCAAGGTGCCAGTAGTCAATCAAGGCATTCAGTAGCCTTGGTTTCATGCGCATAAATGGACATAGAAAGAATTTGAGTAAACCGCATTGCATTAACACGGCCACGACATTCGGATCTGCAGCAACCAACTCACTGATTTCCTCATGCTCCCTTTCCCTCCACTGGACATACATCCTGCCAACACAACAAGGTAAAGGAGGGTCAGTACTTCCTTTTAGTTTTCTTTTTCATCATAAAAGGGGGGTACACGCGGGCTATAGAAGTGACAGTCATGTGTACACGCGAGCAGACTTTAGTCTGCCCACGTGTACACGCAGCCGGTCTAGAGACAACCTGCATGTACCTAGGGCCGACCTTTTTAAGGTCGACGCCCACCCAAAAACTAAACTAAACAACGAAATTGAAGTATTGAATAGATAGATAAGGGAGTTCGTCCACTGTAGCTCCTAGAATCCCTATTTTTGGGAAAGGGGGTCTTTTGGCTCCAGAGTCAATTTCCAAATCAACAATGGTGATAATGAGATGCCAACTTCTATTTATAGACTTTTTGGCCTCTTTTTGTCACTTTTTTGGCCCCCCTTATCAGTTTCTTTATACCAACAACCATTTAGAGTGATCCAGGAGTTATATGGGAGGGATTTGATCAAGTATTGGGACAATTTTTTTTTATTTTCGAGAAAATATTGACGGTCCATAAAAAAAAATTCAAAAAATCAACTTGAGCATATAGGTTAGGTTATCACCCCAACTTTTGTATCTCGTTGTCTTTTTCTTCTACTATAGGATCGATCCCATCCGTTTGTGACACAGAACCGTCATATATGCTCTAGAAGTGTCACAACTTGGTGGTAGAGCTTACCAGAACATGGATGCCCTAGGTAGGTCCTGGTTGCATTATGGTGTCCATGTAGTTTCTAAAACCACTATAGGCTGGGGAGTCCATATAGTCTTTCCTGAATATGAGTTTGAGCCTCATTTGCATGAGTCTTTTTCAATCTTTGTCTCACCCTCAGGACTCCCAAAAAATAATGGGTCTCCTTTTAAGCCCTTTTTAGACCCTCTAAAAATGAAAAGATTGTTGAGCGATCTTATGGCCTTTCACGCTCGTTAAACTGAAATTTGAAGTCACTTATGTCCGGCAGTAGTTTACCCATTTTTCGGTCCGGACGGTCGATTGTACGAACAAAGGTATACTCTATCAAATTCCCATTCTTTAGAAGAGTACTCTTCGGTATAATTTTATTCCTTTTTCGAGCCCAAGGGACTAAATTTACAAAAAAGAAACCCCCACAGAGTCCATAGTTAAGCTCTTTTCAGAATCCCTGAAATTGAAAAGATCGTTGAGTGACCTTATTCTTTCACACTCGTTAAATTGGTCCAGAAGAATATTCCTGACGGAGTCCATAGTTAAGATTTTTTCAGACTCCTTAAAAGTGAAAAAATAGCCGAGTGATATTGTCCTTGTCACACTCGTTAAAATGGTTTTGAATTGACGTCTAATCGGTGCTAGTTTATACCTTTTTCGAACCAATTAGACTATTGTCGAAAAAGGTACCCTAGTGGAGTCTCCTTTTATTCTTTTTCAGACTCTCTAAATATGAAAAAACATCGATCTTACCTTCTCTGGGCTCGTTAAACTTACATCAAAGGACGTTACCATTGTGTGTTTTATCAACCGCATTTGCATCCCTTATCCACCATCCTTGTGACAGTTTGCTTCTGTGTCTTAACACCTTTGGTTGTCGGAGGATTTTTCCCAAGTATCATTTTACCAGAACATCAGTCTTGTCCTTGTGTCTTGATCTTGTATGTTTGTAGTACTCTTTCCTCCATTGTAACATAATATTCCTTTATTCTTTTTCCAAAATTATCGAAAATAACAAAAAAATCAAATATACTCCAAAACGAGGATGGGAAAAGTATTTTCTTTATTGGAAGCATAATGAGTCACCCTTGGATAAAGAACATCTGTCCGTTTGATCATCAGACTATGGGATGTAGTACGACCTTAGGAATCTTTTCTCACTATATAGAGTTGTGTCCTCCACCGTTTATTTATTCTTCCAAACATATGGAGAGTTTGTGTTGCCTCCTGCTTCGTAGACTTATGATTAATATATATGCTACCTGAGTCTTAACACTTGTCGTGCTATTATCCAAGGGAAGTTTGTCACTAAGCCTGAGTCGACCCCTCTACAATATGTCTCTTGTCCACATACCTGGCCATCCTGAACGTCCAATCAAGTCCTTGTTCGAAATCACTGAAGCCTTCAATCCGATCATCAAGATTATCAAGTCCATAACCGATGAGCCGTCGAAGACCTCTAGGTAGTGTAGTCGTACACTCATATTACACTCCTACCTGAGTTTTAGAAGATTTTGAAGTTGTTGCGTGAGCTCTGAAGTACAGCCATTAGGCCGAATCAACTTCTAGAATATGGATATTCTATATGTATATCTTTCTGATTTCGAGATGTAGCTCCGCTGTGTATTATTCGCAGCTACTCTTTATAGTTATTTGACATGGATCTACAGTGTATTTGATTGGTAGCCATGGTTCTATTTTATCCCGAGCATGGGTATGCCCGCCTCGGTGAGGCATTTTTTATTTTGCAGACGACACCTCCTAGTTCCTGATCCTTGGGCTCACTCGTTCGTCACATCAATAAAGATTGGTAATGTATTTCGGCCATCAGATGCTCTTCTGACCTCAAACATTAGGGGGAATCTATTATAACCCTAAATTTCACCACACATGCTTACCTGGCATCAGGCCAACTCATATCCCTTCCTTGCCAAAACTCTGTCGAACAACTCTTTGGAAATCCTCTTTTGTCAAGGCCCACACGCCCTAACCCATTACTGCATGCGTGTGTACGTTGGCTGACTCACTACAGCCCACGTGTACCTAACAAAGAACGAAAAAAGGAAAGTTTCCAATGGAACAAAAATCTATGGGTCAGTTAACTGAAACTCCCAGCCATGCATGGCCAAGGGTTCATCCAAAACCCTAGCTCCTTCTAGCCTATAAAAGAAGGGGTAGGGGTACCATTTGGAGGAGGAAAAAATATAGCGAAGAAACTCTTCCCATTTACGTAATCCATTGTCCCAACCCTTTAGCCTTTCCTCATGCAAAAGGAGATTTAATGCAAATCAGTTGAAGGACAGAAGAAGAGGAGCCCAGGATCAGGTTCAAGGAGCAGTGGTCGGTCTCATCTTTGTTGTAAGTTGATTCACTATCAGTAATAAAAGAATAATTTTCCTATCCCAATGCATGAATTGTCTATGGTCTGATTAATTTATGCTTGATTTCTAACCCTTGAGTATAGAGGTAGCATGCATGCGTAGTTGTTGTTTGTCTTGAGTGTAGGTCATCTATGGAAGGAGAAGCGCAAGAAAGTAATCAAAGAGAGATGGAGGATCTACATCGAACGTCGATAATAAGGTTGGTGGTCCTTTTCCATTCATTTACTGTGAAAAAGGGGTTTAAATCTTGGGTTGTAGGTAAAAAAGTAGTTTCTATTCGGTCAAAATCTACATGCAAGTATGACCCTAGTTTGTTAGTCCGTAGGGTGTTTTTCCCAACAATAATATGGCACAAATGCCTTGTGTAATCTTTCCTTTGGAATTCCTCTAGAGTTTCCCCTCACAAAGGAGGGAATTATTGTCTTCCTTGGGAGCGATTGAGAATACTGACCTGGGAATGATATTTTTTTACCCTACAGATTATAAACCTCATCTTCCTTAGCACATTTATTTTCATATAGTAGTGGTGTCTGCCACAAAATCGTTGACACATAAAAATTTCTGTACGGTGGTTGATGAGGGTTCCTCGACTTGTGTGATGTCATTGGAATGTTGGAAGGCCATTGTACAGATTGAGTTGTCTCCATCGCCTATGTTTCTAACCATGTTTGACAATTGATCTTTTATACCACATGGCATAATTCCCTCCTTCCCCATGCAATTGGAGGGAAAAACCATGTGCGTTGAGGTAGAAGTAGTTGATGCACCTCTCGACTACAATATTTTGTTAGGGCAGAGTTGGACCTATTCTATGATAGCGATTGTATCCACCATTTTCTAGGTCTTATGTTTTCCTCATGAAGGATGGATCATAATCATTGATCAATTATCCTTATCCCATATTGACCCTTCATCAGGGGCCTCCATGGTCCTGATGATTGAAAACCCACAGCCAGGTACCGTCAACTTAGGTGTCATATTGTTTCCATATTTAATGGGGACTTTTGATTATCTGTTTCCTACCAATGGTGTCAAGTTTATTTCAGTTGTCCATGATCATGCGAGGGCTACAATATTTCAAGTCGCTTCTTTCAGAATGAGTTACTTTAACAACCCATGGATTTTACCTTCCCCATCGACTTCGACGGAAGGGATAGGGAACCTTAGAATGGATATGCCCTTATCTGCTTCTGATGTTGCATACAATATTGTCAAGGAAACCTTGAACAACTTTGTTTTGGCTCCCCCACAAGAGTTAGATCTCGTTCTCAAGCCTATTCAGGATCAAGCCTCTCTTGCCACTCATGATCCTTTGGACTTAGTCTTTCCCTCTGACGAGGTGATTTTTGAGGCAATGACTGGGCCGGATAGACCTTGGCATGATCTTCACCACATATCTTGTTTTTTACCTGAGCTGAGGAGAATAGAGGTAGGAGAGTTCACTATGACCGTGAATGGAGATGCCCCTTTCCTTGTTAACCCTCTATCCATGCACAAAATATATTCCAAGGGAAACATGGAAAGTATAGTTGAAACAATTCCTATCAACATCTCTGGAAGCCATGATGTCATGGAAAACTTCTTCGTCGGATCAGATTGTTCCCCCAAAGAGATTCAAATATATATTGAATTATTTAGAGAGTTTCACGACGTCTTTTCTTGGTCTTATGAGGAGATTCTAGGAATTGACCCACGTATATTTCAACATGAGATCACAAATTACCTTGATGTTAATCATGTCCAACAAAATCTTTTCCTAGTCAATCCCCGCAAGGTAGGGGGGATCAAGGTTGAGGTAGGGAAACTCATCAAGGTTGGTTTCATATATCCAATCCAAATGATAAAATGGGTGTCAAACCTAGTTCCTATCAACAAAAAGAAAGGTACGATATGTGTGTGTATGGAATTTCGTGATGTGAACAGAGATTTCTCAAAATATAATTTTCCAACCCCATTCATTGACCAAATTTTCGATGAATGTGCGGGTTGTGAGGTCTTTTATTTTATGGGCAGTTTTTCTGGATAAAACTAGATTCATATCAAGCCCAAGGAAAAACATAAAATGGTGTTTATTTCTCCTTGGGGTACATTCTCATACATGAAAACTCCTTTTGGCCTTAAGAATGCTAGAGCCACTTTTCGTTAGGACATGTCATTTTCCTTCCATGACCTCAAACACATAGTC
This sequence comes from Picea engelmannii, assembly GCA_009831015.1. Lineage (NCBI taxonomy): Eukaryota > Viridiplantae > Streptophyta > Pinopsida > Pinales > Pinaceae > Picea > Picea engelmannii. The sequence continues at coordinate 647,304 of ML778351.1, forward strand.
AAGGCATATCCTGATGATCTAGCACCATGTTCTCTTAATACATCCAATCATCCTTCCCATTTATGACTTATCTTTGAGAGGTGCCACTACTATCAGATTCTCCTTAATACAAATAAGTGTATTTTTTGTGTAACATTGGGTCTCTTGTTAGGTTTTATCATGTCAACTAAGGTGATCATGGTCAATCCTTTGAAGGTTGAGGAAATAGTTCAATTACCTCCCCCACGCACAATCCCCTAGCTACAAAGTTTATAGCGGAAATCTAAATTTATTCGGTGTTTTGTTGACAACTATGCTGAGATTACTAAATGGTTTATGCATCTCTTGAATAAATGGGTCCCATTATGTTGGGATGAAGTGGCTCAATGCTCTTTAGAAGCATTGAAACATGCTCTGACGTTTTCGCCTCTTCTTGGTCCTCCAAATTATGGCAAGGATTTCTCGTTGTATTTGGTTGCCATAGAGTCTACTATTAGCATGGTCTTGGTCCAAGAGGATGACGTGATCGAAGATAATGTTATCTACTATCTTAGTTGAGGCCTGGTAGGATCAGAACTCAACTACACACATGTTGAGAAACTTTGTTTGGTAGTTGTTCATGCTATCCAATGGTTCTGTCATTATATCTTACTTCGCAAAACCACCATTTTAGATATCGTTAACCCTTTTCAATATGTGTTAAAACGATGGGTCATTGATGGGAAAATCAGTCTATGGATAGTCATCCTGCAATAATTTGACTTGGATTTTATTTTGATGATGTCTAAAAAGTACTTGGTCTTTGCTGAACTAATCTCATAACTTCCAGTCTGTTGGACAACTGAGGGGGGGGGGGTGAATCAATTGTTACTATGCTTAAAAAATTATGCCCATTTTAATCTCTTTACGAAACACTCAATGACTATCACAATAATGCAAGGAAGTAAGAAATAGAATATTCAATATCAGTCACACACATGAAATATACGAAGACAGATATTTCCTGAGGAAACCCATAAAGGGAAAAAATTATTCTTCTTGATATCACAAGTAATCTTTATTTTCTATACATTATCATTCTTGGGAGCTCCAAATCGTCTTTAGGCTACAACCTTTGTTTTACAGGAATTAAATCGCTGAGAGAACCAACTCCCTTTGTATTCCAACACCAACTGGATTGAATCACCAACTTCCAAACACATAGGCACCAACTTGTACAAGCTGCAACTTGTCGACAACACCAACTCCTTGGATTATCTATCACCCACTAGAAGGAAGCACAAAATCCCTAAGTGTTACAACAAAAACTAGATGGAAGCACCAACTTCCAATTACATAGGCACCAACTTGTATAACAGAGAACAATAGTTCTCCCTTGCACCACCTTGCCACCTTAGTTTTTCTGGCTGCAACTAGATGGAAGCTACAACTCCTTGTGTTCAAGAACCCACTTGAAATTTTGAGGACAACAGTCCTCTGTAGCACCTCCCTACAACCCTGATTATAAAAAATTCATTACTGAAACTTATTACAGTGATATAGTGTTTGTCAAAAAGGCTTACCAGTCTCATCACTATTCTATTGAACTGCTCTGCTTTGCATGCATTAATGTCTTCCTTCTTGCATCTCCTTGAATTTTTTTTTATTCTACTTTGTCTCTGCATGCACACCTCATCTTTATCTTCCTCTCTTAGATAAGAATTTTTGTTCTATCTCTTTCTTCTATGCTTTATGCTCTGTGTATTATTTCCATTCAATGCACTATGCCTCTTCTGTGTGTTTCATCTATTGCACACAACATGCTTCTACCCACATGAATAACTCTCAACGAAAGCAATCATATCTTCTTTGTTTTGCATTTGTTTATCATGTCAAGTTCTCTATCATATCATCCACGCAACTCATCATCTTCTTCGGTGGTTATGCTGAGTCTATTCATCATCAGTGGCTTATCCTGAGATTCTTTTCCTTATGGCAGTGCGACCCTTTGTCTTCGTTGTCACAATTGAGATTATCCTCTCTGTTTCAGTTACATACATCGATGCTTTTCCATATGTCAATTTTCTCTATGATGAGTCTTCATTCCACTGATAGTTACCTCAAGACTCTTTAGCTCCTCTAGCGATCACCTTGAATCTCTTTGAATTCTCTGGCAGATTTAATCACTCCATTCTACTAGTTACAACCATTCAATTATGGATTCTTTGGCTTCTAGTCCCCTTCCTTCACGTGACCACTGGCGGTGACCAAACGCCTATTAAAAAGGAACCTCGCATTCTTGGTCTGGTGAGCGCTAGCTCCTTTTATTTCAATATAACTTGGGTGATAAACTTCACATGACCATGAGATTGCAGGTGATATCTCTCTTCTCATTAGCCCCCTATTTCATGTGACCTCGGGATCCGTCTTTGCATAAGTGAACGATTGCAGGTGCATCCAACATCATTTTTGGGATTAACCCATTTTCTCCCCGCTGTAGACCTTGAGATGCCACGTACCCTTTCTCCAAAACCGTGGTTTCAATTGCAGCCTGCTCATGGAAAATTGAGATTTGAGCATCTTCTGACGATGCAATCCTATGGGACCATCGATATCATGATCTTGGCAGTGCTCCTTCGATCAACAGCTTCGATCTATCTTCATTTCCTTCCTTCTTTCCTTTGTCCACACGCGATCCTTAGGCTGAATGATCATGTGATATGTGACCCTCCAAACCAATGGAAGAGATCGATTTTGCCTTTCAGGCTTCAGGAGTTTCGATCCTCAAACTCCACTTTCTCCCGAATCATTTCACCTAGAGTCCATGATCCAATGACCCGTGTCCATTTTTAGATTGATGGTCACAATCCCTTCAGGTATTCAGGGTTTGACAATATCAACTCACAACTTTCTTTCATCCTTCCTTTGCATTTTCCCAAGAGCTAACAATCCACTGACGTGTGTCCCTTTCATATCAACGGTCACAATCCTTTCACATCTCCGAACATCGGAATTAGCATGTCTCAACTAGAAATTCTGGAAGTGAGATTTCTCTGAAATATCAGATCAGCTGACACGTACTCCCCTTGAGGATCAACAGTTGATATTTGTCTTTGGTGATTTTCATGCTCTCCCCATCCACAAACTTCTGAAGTTGTGGATATCGCGCCTCCTATCCTCCTCGACAATGCATGACCCCAGAAAACTTCGGGAATTCGAAAATTTGGGCAAGTGTTGGTGGTAAATATCCTAGAGTAAAAATCCCAGAGTGATGTCACTTACTTACATCACTTGATGACTTAGCATGAGTCTAGTAGCTTCCACGTGTCACTCAGATTTGTGATTTACACATACCAAAAGTGTTGAATCAACTCGACACTTGTCATTGTCTCATTGTTCCACATGTCCTTGCTGACGTATTCTTGTTGACATGGATCCTCATTCACTTCGGGACTTCATCCTTCAGGACTTCGGGTATTTCAACTTTTCATGTCGCTATTTCTTCCAAAGTGAGAATCCCCGAACAATAACCTCCTCACAACTTTTAGACCCGAACTAAGCATTGTTTGTCAATCATGTTCTCATATTGATGGCTCGATCTTTCTGTGATGCTTCTTTTCTAGCTTATCTTTTCCTTCCACTTCAAAATGATCTGACGACTATCCTTTACTCTAGCTCTCTGGCTCTCTGGACTTCAAGTTTTTCAAGTCTCAAACTAAAAAATCCTCGAAGTGATTTTCTCCTAAATTGATGATCGTGTGCCACCTATCTGTCTTGACGATGGACGGTCCCTGCTTACTTCGAGACTTCAGGACTTTGAAAAGTATGCTCTCCTATGCTCATCAATGGCTTAACCTTCTTTCATTTATTTTTGGATCCAACGACCCTTGATCCTCGATGCTTATATCCAATGGATCAGATATGTACTTCTCCTCTGCACTTCCTCTGGTCAATGGACACTAATATAACAGTCATCAGGTATCCGGGATTGGTGATCCAATGACCATTTCACTTATTCCTCCTGAGATTTCTGATCTCTCTGAATTAGGAGGTTTTCTAAGTGTTCAACTGTCTCAATATTTTCTCCTCCTCCGAGTCCTTCTCTTAGATGTTGGCCCTGGTGCACATGTGTGCTCTTCATGCAACTTTGCACCATTCCTCCTGAGTTTGATTCCTTCTACGAACTCACATATTCTAAGGAATTCTGCCAATGTTCCTTGCGGCATTCATGATAACCTATGGCTATCTGGAAACTCCAACTCTATGCCTTCTACTATTCCTCCTAATATTGTAGACAAGAATTCCTCATGGTCTCATCATTCCTGATGCTATCATTGTTGCTTTCCTGTTTTTCGTCATTTCACACTCTTCCTGTAATCATGCCATCGTCGTTGTTGTTATTTCCTGTAAACATGCCATCGTCACTGTTTTTATTTCCATCAATGACAAGCACACTCTTCCTATAAAGATGACAACAATCTCCCCCTTTTTCATTGATGGCAACCATGAAAGACTGCACTATTCTATTTAGACCTCCAGCAGTCGCATCCAGAACACACCTTTTCTCCCCCTTTGACATCAATGTCAAAGAGAACATGCTCCCCCTGAGTTGTTGTAGTACTTTTCAGAGGTATTAGATATTCAACCAACACAAAATCCCCTTGACAGGATGGACTCTCTTAGGTGAGAGAAGGGATGACACCCATCTTTTGATAGAGAAATTCAAATGGTGTCTTGGCTAGGGGTTTTAGTAAAGATGTCTATAATTTTTTTTGTGGTTAGAATGTAGTGAACCTGAAAAATCTTATTGGTGACCTTCTCTCTCAGAAAATGGTATTTGGGGATGTGCTTGGTATTGGAATTAAATATTGTATTCTTGGACCTGTTCATCTTCAGTTTCATCTGTGTCCTATGTAGTATACTCAATATTGTTCATCTCTCTTACTGGGACTCCTTCATCAACATTTTCTTGTCATAACTGAATGATTCCCCCTATGTTTCTAAAGGTTATCTCTTTTTGATAGGGTCTCTCCTCTTTTTATCTCTACAATATGTCATGTATATCATTTTGTACATCATAATGTTGTTGGTGGGGATGTCGTTGTCCTACTATAACATGTGCGGTTGGAGCTCATATTTTTCAAACAACCCTTGGATATACCCATTGATCTTCATATATTTCTAACCAGATGTATCTGTCTTTATCCATGATGCTTATTTACTATACATTTCTCTAAATTCTTTTGAGAAATTTTATACTATGTTTGTCACATGACTGCAACTCTTTTTGCAACAATTAAATTCACTCATGTTCACTTGTTTAGTCTTTGTTATCCACATCTATGAGTGTCCTTGTTTCTTAACTTTGTTCTCCTTCTTCTATTACAACAACTTCATTTTTCTTTTATGATGCCTACAATCCAAGGATTTTATGACCATATTCATCACAACAAAAAACAAGAACTGTTACAAACACTCTCATACCTCCTTTAATTCATCCATGAAGGTGTCTCTCTTCTAAACTTACTTTGAGGTGTATGAGTTGCTTATCAATGTATTTCTTAATCTGATCTTCTAAATATTGTAGTATTTATTTCATTCTTTGAACATGAAGAACCCGATTCATACTTTCTTTACATTTTTACAAATGAAGGCCCAGTGTCAGACTTGTCTTCACCCTTTAAAAATGAAGGACCTACATTAGGTTTCTTAGGAGTACTATTTTCTTCCGTGTTGTATCTAAGACTGGATTTGTCATTTCGTGATCTCTAACTATCCAAGATATCATCCAGGATCATGGAACTATTCAAGAACTTGATTTGGGTGTTTGACTTATCAACCTTCTTTCTAAGATTCAAAACTTCTTCTTCCATCTTATGACATGATTCTTCTTTTACTTCTTCCATGGGATAATTGATAACAAAACATTCTTTTATTGTATATGAGTCTTATTGTTTTCTTGCGAGGGAGGATTCAATATCAACATCATTATCTGTCCTTATGAATTTATCCACCACTTGTCCTGAGTTTACATACATGTTCTTGGAACATTCACTATCTATATACCAGGTGTCTTTTTGTTTTTCAGCTGAAAGTACTAGACCACACTTTTCCCTATCTTTCTTTTTCCAAGTGCTGGTATTTTTAACTAAGGGTTTTATCCTTGGATCTACTTTGTAATTATTCAGATGGCAGTTTGTAGCTTTGTGGACAAAATTATGACAGTTATAACATTCGAGATCATTGTTAAATAGGTAAAAGTGTCTGGAACAACATTGTCTACTCATTGGCTCTTCATTATTTCTTGACCTCCTCAGTTGCATGTCTCTAAAATTAATTTGACAATTTGTAATATGTGGTTGTTTGTTACTTGGATTTCTCATTCTTTGTTGTGGTAGATAATTATTCCTTGGGTTTCTTGATTTCTCATGTCTAAATCTTAAGGAACAATTTACATCTTTGTGGCCAAAGTTAGAACAGTAGAGACAATATCCATAGAAAAAATCTTTGTACCTGGAAAATGGTTGTCTTCTTTGAGCAGGTCAATTTCTTCCAAGTTGATGATTTCCTTGAGTAGAGGGTGTATTATTTCTTTCTTCTACAGATTCAATTATGGAACCTTTTTCTTTAGTCCTCCTTGGTGGTTGATTATATTCCTTTGTTTCTACAGGTTTGTTGTTGTCATTGGTTGTAGATTTGACAAACTTGATGGATTCTTTGTTGTGTGGCTGACCACTACCTAATCCCTTTTCATAACCCAAACCAGTTTTCAACTTTGTATTCCTTTGTTGATTCAAAATGGTGGATAATCCTTCAGAGGCTTTGATACTTGACATATTATGGTGATACAAGGCTTGAAAATTCTCCAACTCTTTTCTAGTTTTCACTACTTCTTCTTCCAGAGTTTCACATTTTGCCTTCTTCTCTGATAACTTTTGTTTCAGAATGTCCTCTATTTTATTTGCCTCTTCTAATTCCACTTTTAGCAGGACAAAGTATTCATCATGTTTTTTACTTAATTTCTCGAACTGTATCATCAATTGTTTTTTCTTTCTCTTCTTAAGTCTGAGTCTGTCAATCTCTTCCAAAACATTGATCAACCCTCCTTCCAATTCAACCACAACTTATTCATAATTAACATCACTTCCTATTATTTTATTATCATAATACTCTTTTTCCATAAGAATTAATTCATTTACCTTATCTTCACAAGAAGAGTCACTATCTTTGTCTTCTGAAGAGTCATCATTGTTTACACATAAACTTTTATTTTTATCAAATCTTTTTGATTTGTACTTCTCTTCACCTTCAGAGTTCTAGTCTTTCTTCTTGTGTGGACACTTAGATGAAAAGTGACCTATGTTTCCATGGTTAAAATATTTGAAGGGAAAATTAACTTGATACTTTCTTGATCCTTTCTTTACTCTTATTGCAAATTTTTCTTCAATTTCATGAGACTCAAAATCCCCATTCTTATCTGCTTTAAATGTTGCTTCTCTAGAGGTGGGTTTACCTTCAACTATCCTCATTTCAGATAGAGTCAAAGTTCCTAGAAATTGATTAAAAGGCAGAGATTTTAGATCATTAAGTTCTTCTATAGCAGAGACCTTTGGATTGAACCTATATGGCAGAGATCTCAAAATTTTCTGAACTAAAAAGGCTTCCTCAATTTTTTCACCAAGTCCTTTCATTGCATTTACTAGTTATTCAACTCTTTAGAAAAAATTATTAACTGTTTCATCCTCATTCATATTTAGTTGTTCTAATTGTAATCTATAGGTTTGAAGCTTGGCATCCTTTACCTTCTCATTACCTTCATAATTGCTAATGAGTTTGTCCCACATTTCTTTGGCAGATTCTAGTGCATAAATTTTACAAATTTTGCTTTTGCAAGCCCACTCAGAATAGCATTCATAGCCTTAGCGTTGAAGCTGAATTCTAGCTTGTCATCCTTATTATCTAGAACAAATGGCTTTACATAACTAGTCTCTACGACATCCCATACATCTGCACCTAAATCCATTATGTAGGTTCTCATCCTAACTTTCCAGAAGCCAAAGTTTGTTCCATTAAACAGGGGGGCCTTATTGGTTGAAGTTCCTTCATGAATTATCATGTTTAATATTGTTTATCTACCTTTAAATAAAAGGAACCAGCTCTGATACCAATTGTTAGTCAACTAAGAGGGGGTGGGGGTGAATCAGTTGTTACTATGCTTAAAAAATTATACCCATTTTAAAATCTTTACAAAACACTCAATGATGATCACAATAATGCAAGGAAGTAAGAAATAGAATATTCAACATCAATCACACAGATGAAATATATAGAGACAGATATTTCTTGAGGAAACCCATAAAGGGAAAAAAACTCTTCTTCTTGATATGATAAGTAATCTTTATTTTATGTACATTATCATTCTTGGGAGATCCAACTCCTCTTGAGGCTACAAACTTTGTTTTACAAGAAACAACTTGCTGAGAGCACCAAATCCCTTTGTATTCCAGCACCAACTGGATGGAATCACCAACTTTCAGACAAACAGGTACGAACCTGTACAAGCTGCAACTTGTCGAGAGCACCAACTCTCTAGATTCTCTAGCACCCACTAGAAGGAAGCATCAACTCCCTGAATGTTCCATCACCAACTTCTAGTTACATAGGCACCAACCTATATAACAAAGAACAATAGTTCTCTCTTGCAGCACCCTACCACATTGGATTTTCTGGTTGCAACCAAATGGAAGCTACAACTCCTTGTGTTCAAGAACCCACTTGAAATTGTAAGGACAATAGTCATCCCTAGCACCTCCCTACCACCCTAATTATAAAAAAATTGTTACTAAAACTTAATATATGATACACTGTTTGTCAAAAAGGCTTATCAATCTCATCACTATTCTGTTGCACTGCTCTGCTATGCCTGCATCAGTGTCTTCCTACTCACATATCCTTGAGATTTATGTTCTTCCTCTCTCAGATAATAATTTTTGTTCTATATATTTCTTCAGCGCTTTATTCTCTGTGTATTATTTCCATTCAATGCGCTACGCCTCTTCTGTGCATTTCAGTTGTTGCACATAGCAGGATTCTACCTGCATGAATAAATATCAATAGAAGAAACCATATATTCTTTGTATTATGTTTATTTATAATGTCAAGTTCTCTTCCAGATCATCGATGCAACTCATCGTCTTCTTCGGCGATTATGCTAAGTTTGTTCATCATCAGTGGATTATCCTGAAGTTCTTTACCTTCTGCCAGAGTGACCCTTCGTCTTCATTGTCATAGCTGAGATTATCCTCTCTATTGTAGTTACATGCTTCGACACTTTTCCATCTATCAATTGTCTCTATGATGAGTCTTCATTCCACTAGCAATTACCTCGAGACTCTTCATCTCCTCTAGTGATCACCCTGAAGCTCTTCGAATTCTCTGGCAGATTCAATCACTTCATTTTGGCAGTTACAACTAGTCAATTATGGATTTTTTGGATTCTATGCCCCTTCCTTCATATGACCACCAGAGGTGACCAAACACTTATTAAAAATGTGCCTCGCGTTCTTGGTCTAGCGAGTGCTAGATCCCTTTATTTCAATATTACCTTGGGTGATGAACTTCACATGACTATGAGATTGTGGGCTCAAGCTCTCTGGTCTTTAGCCCCCTGTCGCATGTGACCTCGGGCTATGTCTTTGCATAAGAGAATGATTATGGGAACATCCAATAGTGGTTTTGGGATTAATCACTTTTCTCCCTGCAATCCACCTCTAGCTACCATGTAATCTTTCTCCAAAACCGTGGTTTCAATTGTGGCTCTCTCATGGAAAATTAAGATCCGAGCATGTTATGACCCCACCATGCGATGAGACCGTCAATCTCATGATCTTGACTATGCTCCTTCGATCAATGGATTCAAGCTATCTTCCTTTCTTACCTTATTTCCTCTTTCCACATGTGATCCTTAGTCTCAAAGATTACGCGACATGTGGCCCTCCAAACCAACGAACAGGGTTGATTTCTCCTTTCGGGCTTCAGGAGTTTTGATTCTCAAATTTCTCTTACTCCCGGAGTCCATGATCCAACAATGCATGTCCCTTTCTAGATCGAGGGTCACAATCCCTTCAGGTATTTGGGGTTCGACAATCTCAACTCACAACTTTCTTTCATCCTTCATTTGATTTTTCCTGGAGTTGACAATCCACGGATGCATTTCCCTTTCGGATCAATGGTCACGATCCTTTTGCGTCTTCGACCTTCGAAATTCTCAAGTCTCAACTAGAAATCCTTGAAGTGAGATTTCTCTAAAATCTTAGATTTGCTAACACGTACTCCCCTTGCCGATCAACGATCGAGATTTGTCTTCGGCGATTTTTATGTTCTCCCCATACACAAAGTTCCAAAGTTGTGGATCTTGTGCCACCTATCCTCCTCGATGATGGATGGCCCCAAATCACTCTAAGACTTCATAACTTTTAGCAAGTGATGGTGGTAAATCTCCTAGAGTAGAAATCTCGGAGTGACATCACTTACTTACGTCACTTGATGACATGACATGAGCCTAGTGGCTTCCACGTGTCACTCGAATTTGTGATTTTCACATACCTGAAGTGTCGAATCAACTCGACACTTGTCATTGTCTGATTGTGCCACATTTCCTTGCTGACGTCATCTTACTGATGTGGATCCTCATTCACTTCGAGACTTCAGCCTTTGGGACTTTGGGTATTTCAACATTTCAAGTCACCAATTCTTCCAAAGTGAGAATCCCCTAACAATAACCTCCTTGCATCTTTTAGACCCGAACTAAACGGTGTTCATCAATCATTTTCTCAGATCGACGCCTTGATATTTTTGCAATGTTGCTTTTCTAGCTTATATTGTCCTTCCACTTCAAACTAATCTGATAACTTTCGTTTACTCTGAATCTCCATCTCTCCGGAATTTGGGTTTTTCAAGTCTCAAAATAAAAAATCCTCAAAGTGATTTGCTCCGGAATTGAGGATCGTGTGCCACCTGTCAGTCTTGAAAATGGACGGTCCCTGCTTACTTCGAGACTTCAATATTTTGACAAGTCCAGTCTCCTATGCTCATCAAAGTCTCAACCTTCTTTCATTTATTTCTGGATCCAACGACTATTGATCCTCGACGCTCAGATCCAACGGATCAGATGTGTTTTTCTCCTCTGTGCTTCCTCTAGTCAATGGATGTCAATGTAATGGTCATCTGGTATTCGATATTGGTGATCCAACGGCCATTGCATTTCTTCGTCATGAGCTTTCTGATATCTCTAACTTAGAAGGTTTTCTAAGTGTTCAACGGTCTCGATCTTTGCTTCTCCTGCGAGTCCTTCTCTTGGACCTCAGCCTTGGCGCACACTTTCACACTGCATGCAACTTTGCGTTATTCTTCCTTAGCTTGATTCCTTCTGCAAACTCATGGATTCTAAAGAATCATGCACATTCTCCTTGCGGCCTTCATGATAACCTCTGGTTATCTGGAAACTCCAACTCTATGCCCTGTGCTAGTCCTCCTGATCTTGTAGACAACAATTCCTCATGGTCTCATCATTCCCAATGCTATCATTGTTGCTTTCTTGCTTGTCTTCATTGCACACTCTTCATGTAATCATGCCATCATCACTATTGTTCTTTCTCATAAACATGCCATCGTCATTGATGTTCTTTCCATCAATGAAAAGCACACTCTGCCTGTAAACATGCCAATAATCTCCCCCTTTGGCATTGATGGAAACCCTTAAAGACTACATTGTTCTACTTAGACCTCCAACAGTAGCATCCAGACCAAGCCTTTTCTTGCCCTTTGACATCAATGTGAAAGAAAACATGCTACCCCTGAGCTGTTGCAGTACTTGTCGGAGGTATAAGATATTCAACCAACACAAACTCCCCCTGACAGGATCGACTCTCTTAGGTGAGAGAAGGGATGACACCCAACTTCTGATAGAGAAATTCAAATGGTGTCTTGGCTAGGGGTTTTAGTAAAGATGTATGCAATTTGTTCTGTGTTTGGAATTTAATGGACCTAAAAAAATTTATTGGTGAAGTTCTCTCTCATAAAATAGTATTTGGGGATGTTCTTGGTATTGGAATGAAATACTAGATTCTTAGACTTGTTCATCTTCAGTTTCAGCTGTGTCCTATGTAGTACACTCAATATTTCTCATCTCTCTTACTAGGACTCCTTCATCAACATTTTATTTTCATAAATGAATGATTCCCCCCGTTCTTCTAAAGTTTATCTCATTCTTACAAGATCTCTCCTCTTATTATCTCTACAGGATATCATGTATATCATTTTGTACATTAGAATGTTGCTACTAGGGATGTCGCTGTCCTACTATAACATGCATAGTTGTAGCTCATATTTTTCAAACAACCCTTGGATATGCCCATTGATCTTCATCTATTTCTAACCAGACGTATCTGTCTTTATCCATGATGCTTCTTTACTCTACATTTCTCTAAAGTTTTCTAAGAAAGTTTATACTATGCTTGTCACATGACTGCAATTCTTTTTTCAACAATTAACTTCACTCATGTTCACTTTTTCAGTCTTTGTTATCCACATCTTTGAGTGTCATGGTTTCTTGAACTTTGTTCTCTGATATTCTATTATAACAAATTCATTTTTCTTATATGATCCCTACAATCCAAGGATTTTATGACCATATTCATCACAAGAAAAAACAAGAACCATTACGAACACTCTCATACCTCCTTTGATTCATCCATGAAGGTGTCTCTCTTATAAAATTACTTTGAGGGGCATGAGTAGCTTCTGGATGTCTTTCTTGACCTGATCTTGTAAATATTGTAGTATTTCTTTCATTCTTTGAACATGAAGAGCCCGAGTCATACTTGCTTTCCCTTTTTACAAATGAAAGACCTGTGTCAGACTTGTCTTCACCCTTTAAAAATGAAGGACTTGCATCAATTTTCTTAAGAGTAATTTTTTCTTCCTTGTATCCAAGACCGGATTTGTCATTTGGTGATCTCTGACTATCCAAGATCTCATCCAGGATCATGGAACTATTCAAGAACTTGATTTGGGTGTTTGAATTCTCGACCTTCTTTATAAGTTTCACAAATTTTGGTTCCATCTTATGACATGATTCTTATTCTACTTCTTCCATGGGATAAATGCTAATAGAACATTCTTTTATTGTATATGAGTCTTCTTCTTTTCTTGCAGGGGAGGATTCAATATCAACATTATTATCTGTCCCTATGCCTTTAGCCATCACTTGTACTGATTTTACAGAAATGTTCTTGGAACACCCATTGTCTATATACCAGGGGTGTTTTTGTTTTTGAGCTGAAAGTAATAGACCAAAATTTTCACTATCTTTCTTTTTCCAAGTGCTGGTATTTTTAGCCAAGGGATTTATCCTTGGATCTACTTTTTAATTATTTATATGGTCGTTTGCAGCTTTGTGGCCAAAGTTATGACAACTATAGCATTCAAGATCATTTTTCACTAGGTCAAAGTGATTGAAGCAACATTGATCTAGGTAGATATCAGTGGCCACCCACCTTTTTCGACTGGCTCAAAACAATTTTATGGCAAATTTGGCAATTTACTATTTTTAGTAGTTTTTAACTTCTGGGGCCATTTTAAGGGACCAAATGAAGGTTTTTTTAGATTTAGGTTCTCAATGATAGTTGAAATCATGACTGATCCACCAGAATTAATCTCTTCGATGATACCTTTCCAACGAGCTATCATACGCCTAAAATGGAGATCGTATGCAAAAGTTACGACCCTGGGAAGTTGATGTACTAACTTAACCAAATGGGGCCCACATGAATTTTGTCGCTTCATCTCCTAGGGTTAGATTTTTGGATGTATAGGACTTTTGGGATTCCTATTTATTCTAAAAATTCTTTCATATCCTCATTTTAATCATCTTCTTGTGAATGCGAGTAGCCATCACATCTCTTCTTAGAGATAAGCTGTCACCATTCTATCGAGTCTTTCACTCTGTATTTTACAGTCTCTGTACATTTATTTCATTAATAGAAATCGTGTATTACTATATATCTATGTTTATGGTTACATATCTGATATATTTTTGTTATATTATTTAATATCTGCGATATCTCTGGCCATTTCTTTATTATATATCCAATCTCATTTCGTGCCAAAAATAATCTGGATCAGTGGTATCAGAGCAGGCTGCTCTTGATCGTTTTTTCAGTTCATGTCCCCGATTAGGTCCTAGTATAGGAAGTTGGGTCTCAAGCTTGTCTCTCTTGAATACAATCGCTCTCGCACACCCAAGAATCCCTCAATGGCGGAAGAAAAGAAAAATGACGGAGTAGACGATCCTATCAATTTGTTGTTTGAGCAAGCTCTCAAGCGACAGAGGGACGAAATGATGGAGAATTTTTCCCACATCCTTAAACACCTACCTATAACATTAGGTGCATATTCATCAATAATCCACTTTGGAGGCACCTCGCCTTTCAAGTTACAAGTTAAGTTTGATATTCCTATATTTGAAGGATAGATAGATGCAGAAGCCCTAGAAAAATGGTTAACTCTGCTAGAAGGTTATTTCTGTGTTCACAATTTTTTCAACAAAGAAAAGATCACCTTCGCACTCCTTAAAGCTCTCCCTCATGTCAAACATTGGTGGGAAACTTACTGGGAGCAAAATTCCATAGAGAAGTATAGAATATATGGGGCCGATCCCACTTGGGATTTTTTTGTGGATGCGGTAAAGGAATAGTATTATCCTATTGGAAACTATGAGGACCAATACATGAGATGGCCACATTGTGGAAAGAGAGGGGCCAAGCGGTTCTAGAGTTCACCAATACCTTCCATAAATTTCACACCAAGTTGGGAATCAAAGACTCCAAACAACATTTTGTTTTGAAATACTGTGGGGATCTACACAAATACATCCAAACTGAAATGGATTTTCTAGATATCTCATCACTCGGTGCTACTTATCGATATGCTGTTAAAATTGAGTAGAAATTTAAGCACCAGAACAAAAAGGATTTCAGATCTATAAATCTACAACAGCCAAAGTATGACAAAGATGTCCCTAACAAACAGTCTCCTGAAAACCAGTCCAAGCCACATGAAAAGAAGGGTCACGGGGAGACAAAGAAGGACACCGAAAAATGGTGCAATTTCCACAAAATCCCCTGGCACAACACCGATGAATGTCACTCAAAACAATAATTGGTGGCCAAGATCAAAGATAAGGAGCCAAACCTTGATTCAGAATATGATTCTAAAAATACTGGTAAAGGAAAAATCATTGACGCAGACCCCATTACTATTGTCGCAACTGGAACAATTCAACTAGAGGAACCAACAGATCCTGAAGAGGGGGAACTCCTTTTTCATTCACAGATGTGGGTGAAGGGAACCCCACTGTATTTGATTGTTGATAGCACAAGCCAGAAAAAACTCATCTCAACAGAGGTCATCAAACATTTGGGATTGTCGACAACACCACACCCGCATCCATACAACATCGGTTGGCTTCACCAAGGATGAGATCTTCGTGTCAGCTAGCAATGTCGATTGTCATATGGCATCCAACTCTTCAAGGATGAGTTATTATGTGATGTTTCCACACTAGATGTATGCGAATTTCTCTTGGGCCAACCATATATGTGGAAGTGCCACACTGTTTATGAGTCTCAACCCCGTAGTGTCATTGTTTCTATGGGGGGTCATCTCTATAGAATACCAAAGGTAGTTATGACTACTGTTCCACCTAAAAAGTGTCCCAAGGTAGTATTTCATACTGCAAAATTCAACTTCTTCACATTTTGTTCAAAAGGGGAACAGAAGGACACTGCAACCACTACAGTGTTGGGACCACATATTGTACCTTTTTGCTCATACTTTTTGCCATTGTTATACCCTTCATCACCTGTATTTAGACTCATATTATCACTTCATCTGATCACCTCAAGGTATACAACGTCCTTTCTCATCACTATATGTTTAATTTGTTTTGCATAACACTTTACATTACTTTTGAACCTAACCATTGATTAGAAATGCAGAAGTGTCCATATTTGCAGAATAGTATTTCAGACCGATGCTGAAACACAGAACTTCCCAAGCCGCTGTTGAGCTGATGATGAAACACGGAAGCTGCTACACAGCCCAAGGACGCATATGCCGAAACACAGAGCTGCTACAAAGTCCGAGGATGCATATGCCGAAACATGAAGCAGTTACACGGTTCATGCAGATGCTGAAACACGGAGCTGGCACTCAGTCCCAGATGCTGAGACACAGAGGAGGCTGCCACAATGCTGAAACACGAGTCCTGACAGCTAGCAGTCAAGCCGACATAGGACACAAATTGCGTACTAAAAACAGCATTAGCAGCTATGTGAAGCCGTTACACCAGTTGTAACAGCAATGATTCGTCCAGCCCCTGTATTAGCATTCGGTTGCATAAGAATAGGACACCCTATGATGATTTAGAAAGAAGATCCGATTTAGTGTAGGATCCAGATTTGCCTTGTCGATTGTATCGATGGGATTTCCCTTTAAATTCAAGGGAAATCACCATTCGAGGGATCAATCTTTTTATGTACTAAGAACTTCAGAGGAGCGGGACGTGTTTTAATCTCTCCAATTTGTAATATGGTATTTCAACAGATGAATAGAAGACTGCTTTGATAATTCGTCTCTAAGTTTCCC
>ML778351.1:692515-733534 GCA_009831015.1 Picea engelmannii
TTTAATGCTGGTAGATAGAATTCGCTGTAGATTAGACAGTTTAGCTTAGAGAGGGAAAACGGAATAATAGACACCCTCCATGTATATTCATTGTATCATTCTCATTCATTCATACAGGAGCAAGAGAGGAAGAAGCTTGTGCAAAAACCCTCCATGTACAATCAATTGAATTAATAGGAAAACACTGATTCAATTACCATGGATGTGTTGGATACCTTTGTGTTGTTGATGTTATGCTTCTATTTACTTTCTTCCTTTTATGCGTATCTGTTATATGCTGCATATGTGATTGCATATCAGGTCAGGAACCTGAGAGAATGAGTCTCAATTGTTTCTCTGCTTAGTCCGTGAGATTCCTGCATTGAGTGCAGTGAAGAACCTCCGCATAGAGTGCGTCGAGGTGGCTAAGTAGTTGAGCTCTTGTCTCTCTTTTCCCCAGAGTTGGGTTGAGTGTTCGAGCCATGCAGGCGAGTGCAGGTCGAATTCAAGTTCTCAGTGGTGAGTCTGAGAGGAGGAATGAGACGAGGCTGTTGCAAGCGCGAGTGCACCGGGCCCAGAAGAACTCCAACACTTGGAGAGTGTTTGAGCTTAAGGGGCGTGCAGAGTTCGTGAGAATTTTCTGAAGGAATCGGAGGACGAAGCTCAGAGATATGGTTCCTTTGTTCGCCGAGAAATCGAAACAGCGGAGGTCGCATAGGACAAAGGCAGCGGAGTAGGGATCTCTCCGTCGAAAAGGAGAGTCGACGGTTCGAAATCGTCGGGTGGACTCGCGAAGCTCTGTGGATCGTTGGATCTGGAGGAGGAGCAAGGCGGTTAACCCTCAGGCAACGAAAGAAGCCCATTTCCATCGTGCATTGGCGAATCGGGGTTGACGAGTGCAATAATCCCATGCACGTCGGACTCGCGAAGTGCGATCCCCCGATTTGATCGAGACCGTCAATTCCTGGAGGGACAGGTGGCACGAATCCGGAGTGTCGGAGATTCGGCATTCGAGGGTTTCAGCAGCAAAGGACTCAGATTCGTGGGTTCCGCGATCCGCAAAGTCCCGAAGGTGACGGAATAGAGTGGGACCCCGGAGACACAGTGGAGTCCAGGTGGCATGCTCGCATGACCTCGGAGTTTCGGCACTCGGGAAATTAATAGGTCGAGGTTCACGCCCCAAGTGGAAATTTCCCGGGGTTGACCTTTGACCATCGGGATTTCAGAGTTCACTTCCCCGGGGACAGCATCGTGGGTTTCGCGATCTCGCGAGGTCCGATCTCCCGAGAGCACGTGTGGGAAAGATCACGAGTAAACTGTGGGTAGAACTCCCGAGAGGAGTGGAAGAGTTGAGTCTCTTCGGGCCGAGAGGGAGAGAAGGTCCTGGTAGAGCGACCACCTGCTGAGAGGCGAGGGGCGTCACTATCTCTTCTTCTAAGGCTTCACACCTCGCTTTATTCTCTGACATCTGTTGTTTCAGAATGTCTTCTATTTTCTTTTCTTCTTCTAACTCCACTTTTAGTAGTGCAAAGTTTTCATCGGGTTTTTTACCATTCATTTTAAACTGCATCAACAATTGTTTTTGTTTTCTCTTCTTACATCTAAGTCAGTTAATTTCTTCCAAAGAACTGATTAATTCACCTTCCATATCCACCATAGCTTCTTCATCATCCATTTCACCTCCTGTGTGTTCATCATCAAGATCTCCCATAGCCATAAGTATAAAATCATTCACTTTGTCTTCACATGATGAGTCACTATCTATGTCTTATGAAGAAATGGCATTGTTTGCACACAGACTTTTATTTTTACTATATTGCTTAACTTTGTACTTCTTTTCGTCATCAGAATTTTGGTCCTTTCTCTAGTGGGGACACTTAGATGAAAAGTGAGCTATCTTAACATAGTTAAAACATTTGAATGGAATCTTTCCTTGATATTTTCCTAATCCTTTCTTTAACCTTCTCAGAAATTTTGCCTCAATATCATCTAAATCTGAATCAATATTCTTGTCTACTTTAAAAGATGATTCTCTAGTAATGGATTTATCTTTGTTGATTCTTATTTCATATTCAACTAGAGTTCCTAGGATTTGATCAATGGACAGAGTCTTAAGATCATTTATTTCTTCTATTGTAGATACTTTTGGATTAAATTCATCAAGCATAGATCTTAAAATCTTATGAACCAAAAATGATTCTTCAATCTTCTCACCAAGACCCTTCATGGCATTCACAAGTTCTTCAACTATTATAAAATGCTTGCTAACTATTTCATCTTCATTCATCTTTAGTTTTTCAAACATCAATCTATATGTTTGAAGTTTGACATCTTTTACTTTCTCATTTCCTTTATAACTGCTAATAAGTTTATCCCACGTAGATTTAGCAGTTTCAAGATGCATCACCTTTACAAACTCATCTTCAGCAAGTCCATTCAAGATAGCATTCATTCCCTTAGCATTAAATCTAAAATCTAACTTATCATCCTTGGAGGCTAGCACAACAGGCTTTGTATATCTAGTCTCTACTACGTCCCAAACATCAACACCTAAGGCCATTAAGTATGTTATCATTCTGACCTTCCAGAAGGCTAAATTTGTTCCATCAAAAAAGAGGAGGCTTAGTGGCTGAAGTCCCTTCATGACTTGTCATGTTTAATATTATAGATCTACCTTTAAATAAAAGGAACCTTGCTCTAATACCAATTGTTGAAATTACTAAGACAACTAAGNTGAATTAGTTCTTACTGTGCTTAAACAATGTTAAGTCTATTAAACCATTTTTAATCTTTCTCCAAGTGATCATCAAAATTATACAACATATGGACAACATAAATAATGAGCATGAGTCACACATAAGATATACACAAAGAAAAATTTTCACAAGGAAACCCATAAAGGGAGAAAACCTCTTCTTCTTCGAAATGATAGGCAGTCTTTTAAGTTTTGTACATCAGCTATAATTGAGCAACAACTCAATGTGAGGCTACTTCCTATTTTTTACAAGAACTGACTTGTTTGAGAGAACCAACTCTTTGGTTTCTCTAGAACCCACTAGAAGGAAGCACCAACTCCCTAAATGTTCCAGCACCAACTGGATTTATACAAGCACCAACTTGTATACAAAAAAATCTGTGTTTTCCCAAGCACCACCCTGCCACCCTATTTTTTTCTAGCCACAACTAGATGGAAGATACAACTTCCAATATTCAAGAACCAACTTGAATATCAGAGGACCACAATCCTCCCTAGAACCACCCTTCCTCCCTGATTATGAATAAATGATTGACAAACAAAAAATACAGGTATCTCAATTCTTAGCCCTTCTTCACTGTTCTGCAGTTCTTCTCTAGTTCAAAAATTGTTCCGCAATCCTTCTCTGCTTCATGCTATTCTACTATTCTTCTCTTGCTTCTATTTGTTTAGCGAATATTACTCATCTCTGAGTTTTATCTCATGCTCTGCATACTGTAATTTTACCCTTCTTATAGTTCATCTCATTTTTCTGGTTAGAAAAACCAACCTTACACAGTTGTTTCATATCTCCTTTTATACACACCAGCCTCATCAGCTACACCTCGAATCTCCTTGGGAAAAGACAAAAACATCTTAGCAACTAAATCACCAACTGATCAAGAACCATGATTCGATTTTTTAACTGAATCGTATCTGAACTTATTAATCATGAAAATAAATAATGACCCTTCGATCATATTCCTAGTTAACCTGCACCGTTGGATTACCAATGATGGATCTCGAGCCTACTCCATATGCCCACTGGCTGTTACCACGGTCCTAATCAGAATGCATTTCACATTTTTCATTTCGACAATCCTACGTCAAAGGGTCTCGAAACTCCAAGTTGGGATCATCGAAGAAGAGCTTAGCTCTACTAGCTCCACCCTCTCCTATGATCACCAACGGTGACCACAGCCTACACAAAAAGGAAATTTCGCATTTCGCATTTCAGTAATCCAGAGGTGAAGAGTCTAGACTCTTCATGTTGTAGTCTCCAAAAAGGATCTTAGCTCCGCTAGCTCCTCCCTCTCACATGACCACTGACAGTGACCACAACCTACACATAAAGGCATTTTCGCATTTCGCATTTCGGTAATCTAGAGGTGAAGAGTCTTGACTCTTCCAACTCCCAGTATCTGAAACTACATAATGGAGTCAAATCAATGATCCACAATCCATATTGATCGGACGACTCTCCTTCGCCCTGGTACTTGAGCCTTCGGGACTTTGCAGCTGAAACTCCCGAAACAAGAACTCATGAAGCGGCATCATTCTTGCATCACTTAATGACATGTCAAGAGCCGAGTGGATGCCACATGTCACTCATAATTATGATTTCCAGTGGTCTGAAAGGCCAAAACAATTTGAAACTTGTCCTTATATGCTCATGCCATGTGTCCTTTCATTCGTAAGTTTCCACCTGTCCTCATTGATGTCGTCTTTCATGATCTACCTCCTAGATCTGACGAACCAAATTTGTCTTTAATCCAACGACTGAGATTATATCGTGATTTGGCATATCGCAAGTTTGAAAGGTTAGGAGCCTCCTTCATTTGACCTTTCAGTTAGGGAAATTCTAACCTTTTTCCATGTGTACTCTGCATCCAACGATTCACGTCATTTCTCTACTTTGGAGTGTTAACTAACTCCTAGGCTTATCCTCCTTGCAACTCCACTGGATCCGACGACTGGCGGTTATTCTTGAAGCAGATCTTTGGTCACGATCCTTTTGGAATGATCAACAACTATAATATTTTTAGATGATCTGATGGTCTAGATCTATTCTATGATGTATCTCTTTGTAACTTATCCTATCCTCCCATTTAACAAGATCCGATGGATGACAAGAATTGTGTTTTAATCTGATGAATGACGAGATTTCTGCTAATCAACATTTCAACCTATTAGCCCCGCTTTATCTACCCTTCCACTTTGAGAGGATCTGACGACCATCGTGGATTATGAAGGATAAAATGATCATTATTCATCTTCTCAGTTGATCTTTCCATTACCATCAATGACAAACAAATATGCATAGTCTTCCTTTGTTTGAAAACATGCCAACATGCTCCTCCTGTGAGTCCTTCTCTTGGACCTTGGCCCTGGCGCACACTTGCACTCTGCATTCAACTCTACACTATTCCTCCTGAACTTGATTCCTTCTGCAAATTTATAGATTATAAGGAATCCTATGCATGCTCCTTGCGGCCTTCATGATAACCTCTAGATATTTGGAAACTCCAACTCTGTGCCCTGTTCTACAGATCTTGTGCTTGTAGACAAAAATTCCTCATGGTCTCATCATTCCCAGTGCTATAATTGATGCTTTCCTATTTGTCGTCATTGCACACTCTACCTGTAATCATGCCATCATCGTTTTTGTTCTTTCCTATAAACATTCCATCATCGTTGTTGTTCTTGCCTGTAAACATGCCATCGTTGCTACTATTCTTTACATCAATGACAAGCACAATCTTCCTGTAAACATGCCAACACAGTCGAGAGTGGTAATGATTTTCAAGAAGAGTCAATGATCATTGAGGATGTTTTCCTTATTGCATATTCAAACCCTTAGTATGGAGATATACTTGTTTATCTTCATACTTTGAAGTTCCCATCTTATGCTTCTCACGATGAGCGTCGGTGAATATGGCATCAAGTGTGGAACAATATTATCATCAATGATACTTTATATCATTGAGGAGTAGATTGAATTCTTTGTCGTTGTCTCACTCATGAAGAGGAAGAACTTGTGTTGAATGACTGTCACACTGGAGCATGTGGAGGTCACCTGTCTGGGTTGGAAACAACCCAGAAGATTCTTTTTGTCAAATACCTTTGTCCCTCGTTGATCAAATATTATGCAGAGGAAGTCAATAAGTGTCACCCATGCCATATATTCTCTCAGAAGATGTGGGCACACCTTTCTTCCATGTTTCCAGTTATTTTTGTTGGTCCCTTCACCAAATGGGGGATTGATTTTACTACATGCCACCCAACTTCAACTAGGGGGCATCACTATATCATCGTGGTGATAGACTACTTCACTAAGTCAGTTGAGGCCATGCCAACATTCAACAATGATATAGAAATGGTTGCAGTTTTTGTTTTTAACCAGATTGTAATCAGGTTCGATATTCTGAAGTAGATTGTCAGAGACAATGGTAGTCACTTCCATAACAAGATGATGTGCAATTTAACATCAAAACTAAGGTTTAATCAAGAAAATTCATCACCTTACTACCCATAGGTGAATGGTCAAGTAGAGGCTATTAATAAGTCTCTCAATACTATTCTTCAATGAAAGATCAATTCGGCCAAGTTGAATTGGTATTTGATGTTGTACTCGACACTTTGGGCTTATCGAACCTCAGTCAATGCTGCTACTGATTTTTCTCCTTTTCAACTTGTTTACGGGTTGGAGGTAGTCTTTCGCATAGTGTGCCAAACACCTTATCCTAAGTTTCAAGTGGAATTACTACCCAACACCACTCCACTTTAGGAGTGTATTTTATATCTCGAGAAACTCGATGAGAAACATCGAGATGCAGCCTTGGCCAGCAAAACTCACAAAAAATGTGTCAAGTGTTAGTATGATCGGTCCATCTGCCCTCAAGTTTTCTCCAAAGGAGATCTTTTCTTGGTCTATGACCAAGATAAATATCCCATGGGGGAAAGAAAATTTAAACCCATGTGGTTCGGTCTGTTCATTGTTAAGAAAGTTTTAGAAAAGGGTTCCTATCAATTGGTTGATTTCGAGGGTAAAACTTTATCGTAGACTAGAAATGGTCTCTACCTTAAAAAGTATTACACTTATATCAGTCACTTAGGCGTGACTTCTTTTATATAATATATATATTTATTTATACATTTGTGTATTTTTGTTTTATGGATGTGTAGTTTATTGAGATTATTTTCACTATGGAAGATGTCAAGTGAATATCAAGTCTATGTTGGGTTCACACATGATACTAGATAACACACTCGAAGGCTTGCCTCCGTAGATTAGGTGATATTCACGCACTTTGGCCAGTTGATGTCTTCTGTAGGTATTTGTCTGTGTAGTGTCCCCAAGGCCGAGCCCCGTTGGAAATCATGATATATGAAATGAATTGTAAACATATCTATAGGTTGGTGAGCCATGTTTTGTATAAGCTGGTAGGCTTATGTGTTTGTTAGGCCATGGAGCCTAAGTGTTGAAGTCCAGGAGCTTGTTGATGTACTTGTATGTATGCAGAATGATTAATAAAATGTAAACACCACCAGGTGCAGACCGACCATGATGAATGAGTGAAGGGGGACTGAGCGTCCGCAGAGTGGGCAAGGGATTAGGGGCTGGAAGGTGGGAAAAGGGGCTAAGTGTTGAGCCTAGGGGCTAAGCCTAGGAGGCTTAAGACTGGGTATAATATTATAATATTATTTTCCAAAAAAGAAATGTGTATTTTATTTTTATCCTAAGTTCCTGGCAAGGGAAAACGTGCAAAAGGGATGCATGCTATGGGAACACATGCATTTCCCAGGGTCACAAGTGTCAACCTTGGTGCATGCAAATATAATAGCTGAGATGAACCATGTGAGGGGGATCTTATCCATTCTACTCAACCGTCTGAGAGCGAACCCGTCGGACCTCTGCAAGAATACCCTCGTACAATCCCGAAATGAAAGCGGCGAGACTATCATGTGATTGTTGAAACTGTTTGGGAAGCGCGTGTCTATTTTTCCCAATTGGCGGTTGCGACCATGCAGTGATGGACTGCGCGTGGCATACTGTCCAGAGTAAGCTCATGCCGAGCTGGTGTATGACCTCTCTTCATCTAAGGGAGGAAACTGTTGTTGGAAGAGGCAGGTTGTCAGGCCTGTGAGAAACTCTTTCCAGGGGAAAGAGTTTGCTGGGAAGCAGTTTCTTCCAGAGAGTGCCCAGCACTAGCTACGGACTCTGAGACTTCCTGATCCGGCCTGTTTCCGAGACTGAGAGAGGGATATTAGCACCGATGGACTATGCGTGTGAAGGTGTATACTCCCAGGTGGAACAGGCATGTGGGGAATGAGAGTTTGGTAGTAGTGGGCGTAAGATGGCATCTTTGGGAAGAATCCTTCCAGATATTTCTGTGTTGTTTTCCCTGTAACCTCAGCCTAGCCTAGGATTCCTTGCCTTGGGGTGGATCTCAATCCCAGCTCGGGGGTGACCCACTATTGAAATGATGAGAAGTGTGGTCTAAGGCTGGGAGGTTTGTGGAAGGCCTGCACTTGGTTGGTGGATTTCACCACTGTTACAAGATAAGTATCTAACTATGTTCTTGTCCCATTTTGCATGACTATGCTACATAAATTATCATGTTTTCCACTGTGTATATGAATTACTGTTAAATGCTATGGATTGTTAATCGTAGCAGCAAAAATTATATGTTTTTACTCTGGGTTAAATGTATTTCATTACTTGAATGCATGTGACTATATAATGTATGTACGAATTATGTAGAAGTGCGTGTACAGATTGTTACATAGTGCATTCTAAGCACTGGGTGAGAAAAAAGGTACACTACAAATTGGTATCAGAGCGAAGGTTTTGACGTTGAGCCTAGATGGGCCAGTGGAGTGGTCGTTGGACCGAGAATGTGAAGGGAATTGGGCTTGGAATGGTCAATTTTGGACCTTGGTTTGTTCCAGTGTGTCAAGTGGTTGCTTGATCGCGCTTACGAACTCAGGGGGCTTAGCAGTGCAGTTAAACCGCAACCGGTGTGGTCTATGGCCACGGGGAGATAGGTCTCTACACCAATGGTGTTAGAACCTTAGGATCTGTTCGGGAGGGAAGGCAAGCCCTCGTGACCGTCAGATATGGAAAAATGTGGGTAAGGATTAAAATTCCTTTGGAAATGGCATAGGAGTGTGGAAATCGCGATACACGAATCCCAAATCAGTTAGAAACCGTCTGAGCTGTCAGATCTCGACCGGAAACCTGACAGTCATTGGATTTGTCGAGGGGTGTCTAAAGGTTAAAACCTCAGTGATTAAAGGTGAAATCCCAAAATAGATCTAGACCGTCCGAAAGACGGAGGACACATGTCGGAATATTTTCCATTTCGGGAAATCGAGAATCGCAATATCGGGAGTCCTGGTAACAAGGGATCGGGAATTTCCATGATGGAAAACCCAGAGCAGTCGTGGATCGTCCGATTTGAGATGGCCACATGTTGTGAGACTACCCGTTTCAAGGATCGGGGATTCGGAAGTTCCGATGATAAGAACTTAGACTTTTGTCATGATAAATCCCAACCATACTTTCGAAACATTAGCATGTGACTAAGCCCCGATGAACAGACGAGATTCCTTCAGGAAATCTCAGGGTCTGTAAAGACCGTTCGATGTGAGAAAGATCTGACCGTTGGATTTACACGTGGAATTTCATATCGGGGATTGGGTGTTGAAAATCCCGACATCACTACAACAGGAATCATGAAATCATGAAACGCAAAATCCCGACGAAAAAATGAACCGTGTGGGGACCACAAGATCTGAAAGGTGGAAAAGTGGCATGTCGTTTCGGGTTTTCGCGGCAAGAAGTCCCGAAAATTTATGCATTTAGGATTCATGATATTGCGAACTTCAAAACGCCGATGGAGTGAGGGACCATTGAATAGTCAATCGGCGCCATCGGGAAAGGACTGACAGAAATTTGTTGATCGGTGTTTGGATCATCGGGATATCGGGGATCCTGGTGACAAAGTGCTTATGTATTTTGGAATCGCAAACCGCGAAATCCTGATAAATGGGAGCCAGCTGTCAGCCAGTCGGGATTCGAAGAATCGAGAATCGTGGGAACAAGAAGTCCATGCATTGTGAAACTCCGAACCTCAAAACCCCAACGAGAGGTTTGACTACGGTTATGGGGTAGAGGTCACGTGGACCAGGATCTAAGCCAAGAGGGATAACGTGTGAAGGGCGTGTCAGGATTTGGAGAATCACGAATCCTGAGGACATGTGCATTGGGACATGGGAAGTCTGAAACTCTGATAGGAGGTATGAATGTGGTCATATAAGGGGAGGTCGTGTGAACCTCGAGTCTAGCCTGGAGATTTAAATGGGAGTTCTCCAGTACTAAAACCCTGAAAACCGAAGTTCCGAAATCCCAAAGTGCTGAAAATGAAAGCACAGAAAACTCAGTTGGAATCGAAATGTCTTTTGTTCTTGTTGGTATTAGTTATAAATGCTGAAGATTGTTCATGAAGTTTTGATGGCCTAACAAACTTTGAATTTAATTGCATAGTGTGTGTGTAGAGTTCAACAGAGGTCAGTACCCCAGTAACCAACGTTGAGTATGGAGTGGGTAAAGGTGCAGATTAAACCTGAAATAGAAGATGAACAATAAGGAAAGGATGTTAACCTGGGAGTCGAAGGATCGAACTCCAACAGGAATGGAAAAGAAAAGGATAAGGAAGGACACATAATGAAAATCCTTGAAGCATTGCAAAGAGAGGCCAAGGCTCACTGAGATGATAGCCGAAAGCTCATGAAAGTCAGGGACCGGTAGGGTGCATTAAACTTAAAATTTTTGAAGAGTCTAGAAAGAATAGAGAAGAAACTCGAGAAAGGAAGAGACTCAAGTACGACGGAGAGTCGGAGAACCCATGGGAGAAGAAGTAGGTCAAGGAGTGGTAGCCGACATCTTAGTCGCTCCCAAGGGCATTCTGACAGTAAGACACACAGTAGTTCAAGCCTGTCCTCTACCAGAAAACATTGAAAATCTGGAAAGGAGGAATTGAAAGGAGAAATGAACAAGATTAAGCCTCCAACATTCGATGGAGAAAATAAGAAGGAGGAAGATGCCGAGACCTGGTTGCTTGGCATGAAGAAATACTTTCAATTGCAGAATTATTCCGCCCATGCAGAAGGAAGAATTGCAATGTACCAACTGAAAGTAAAAGCATCCATGTGGTGGGATCAGTTTGTATAGGTGCATCACATCAGAGAGAAAGAGGTCACTTGGAAGGAATTTAAGAGGTATTTCGAGAAGAAATACCTGAATAAAAGATACTATGATAGAAAGATGAAGGAGTTCTTCTAACTCAAGTTGGGAAGTATGACCATTGATGAGTATGAACGAAATTTTCTGGAACTACTGAAGTATGTTCCATTCATCAAAGACGAGGCTGTCAAGATTCAGAGGTATCTAAGTGGACTGCCACCTTCCATTGGTGACAAGATTCAATATGATGATCCTAAGACTATGGAAGAAACAATAAGAAGAGTGAAATTTTATACGAACAACAAAGAGAAAAGCCTACCTTTCTGAAGGCTTGGGGTGACCCAAAGAGGTTTAAGAAAGAACAGAGGCAGAGGGGAGACAAGACTTCCTTTTTCCGAAACAGTTGTCAGGGACAACCATCATTTAGAGAGCCGAGAATGACTGAAGAGAGACCACAACGGCAGAGACAGGCGCCCATTCAGTGTTGGGGTTGTCAAGGAAACCACAAGTACAGAGATTGTCCCCATAAAAATGGTAAGGCGAGAACTGTGCATACTGTTCAGAAAGCTAAAATAGTGGAGGATATGGGCAGCATAATGTCGAGGATCTACGCAGCCCTGGACAATAAGCAAGAAGAATTTCAATCGCACATGATTGAAGTGGAAGGTATGATCAACAACCGACCACTTGTTATTTTAATTGATTCAGGGGCTAGCCATAGTTATGTAGATCCTAGGGTGGTGGAAAGTTCGCATCTAATGAGAAGCAAACATGAGAAGTCTTGGTTAGTGCAGTTAGCCACAGGGACCAAGAGGAAGGTCACTGAATTGGTTAAGTCTTGTTCAGTGGACATGAAAGGAATGAGCACTAAGGCTGAATTGAACATTCTTCCTTTAGGCTCATATGATTGCTTAATTGGGATGGACTGGTTGGACCAACACCATGCCCTTTTGGATTGCCATAACAAGAGGTTCACATGTCGGGATGAAAAGGGAAATCAGGTAACCATCCAAGGAATTCCCAGAGCTGTGGCTGTTAGAGAAATCTCAACCATGTAGCTGAAGAAATGTTACCGAAAAGGATGCCAATTATTTGCAGCCAGGGTGGAAGAAGTATTCCAAGATGTGGTCTCGAATTTGGAAAGCCACAAGGTACTCAAATAATTTAAGGACGTATTTTAGGAGGTGCCTGGACTACCTCCAAAAAGGGACATCAATTTTTCTATAAATCTGATGTTTGGAGCAACTCCAATTTCAAAGGCTCCTTATAGAATGAGTACACCAGATCTGAAAGAGTTGCAATTGCAGCTCGAAGAGCTACTAAAGAAAGGTTACATTCATCCCAACGTGTCACCGTGGGGATCCCCAGTCCTATTCGTGAAGAAGAAAGATGGGACGTTGAGGTTGTGCATTGATTTTCGGCAGTTGAATAAGGTCATTGTCAAGAAAAAGTATCCTCTACCGCAGATTGATGATCTTTTCAATCAGTTGAAGGATGTGAAAATATTTTTAAAAATAGATCTCCGATTTGGATATCACCAAGTGAGAATAAGGGATGAGGACATCAACAAGACCACCTTCAGAACAAGGTACGGTCATTATGAGTTTACAGTGGTGTTGTTTGGATTGTCCAACGCACCTGTTGTCTTTATGTGCTTAATGAATGGAGTGTTCAGAAATTATCTGGACAAGTTTGTCATAGTCTTCTTGGACGATATCTTGGTGTATTCCAAGATAGAGGAAGAAAACGAACAACACCTTAGAATGGTGCTGCAGGTGTTGAGAGAACACCAGCTGTACGCAAAACTGAGCAAGTGCTCATTTTACCGAAAGCAGATCCATTACTTGGGACACATTATATCAGAGGAGGGGATCGCTCTGGATCCTGAGAAGGTCCAGGCCATTCGAGACTGTCCAACAGCAATAAATGTGGTAGAAGTAAGATCTTTTATGGGTCTGGCAGGCTATTATAGGAGGTTCATAGCCGGATTCTCAAGGATAGCACATGTTATCACTTCCTTGCAAAGGAAGGATAAGAAGTTTCAGTGGACTGATGACTGTGAGAGCAGCTTCCAGCGACTGAAGCAACTGCTCACTAGTGCTCCAATCCTGAGGATTGAAGATCCAAACAAGGACTACGTAATGTGCACAGATGCATGTAGGGAGGGGCTGGGAGGAGTTCTCAACCAAGAAGGATTTGTAGTTTGCTATGAATCCCGAAAGTTGAAGTAACATGAGAAGAATTATGCCACTCATGATTTGGAGCTGGCAGCAATCATCCACGCCCTGAGGAAATGGAGACATTACCTCATGGGAAAGAAATTAGAATTAAGAACAGACCACAACGGTCTGAAATATTTATTTGATCAGCCAACCTTAAATGTCAGGCAAATTAGATGGCTAGAATTTCTGTGTGAATATGACTTTGATATCAAGCATATCAAAGGAAAATAAAATAAGGTGGTTGATGCACTCAGCAGAAAAGTGCACGAATTACATGCTACATCCATTAGCATGTACCAGACTGAGATGAAAGACAGAATTTTACAAGCTGCCAATGCCGATTTGCAGTACAAGAGACTTGTAGCAAAGCTACAACAGCATGAGAAACCACAAACCAAGGAAAGTTACACCTTGGGAACTAATGGTTTACTTATGCATAAGAACAGAGTATATGTACCCAATGTCCAAGAATTGAAGATGGAAATTCTAAAAGAGATGCATAACGTGACTTATGCTGGACATCCTGGATATCAAAAGATTGTGGCAGCAATCAAAAGACATTATTTTTGGCTGAGTTTGAAGAAAGAAATTGCTGAATACATCGCCAGATGTATGGAGTGCCAAAAGGTTAAGGCTGAGCATAGACACCCAGCAGGGTTGTTGCAGCCTTTACCTATTCCTGAATGGAAATGGGACATGGTAACAATGGATTTTATCACAGGATTGCCCAGAACAAGCAAGCAACATGATTCAATCATGGTGGTGGTGGACAAGCTCACTAAAGCTGCCCATTTTATTCCACTTAAAACCACTCATAGAGCAGTAGATGTTGCTGATATTTTCCTAAAAGAAGTCGCATGCTTGCATGGAATTCCTAAGACAATTGTGTCTGATAGAGACCCGAAATTCACTTTGAAATTCTAGAAAGGACTGCTCAAAATATTCGGAACGAATCTGAACTTTAGTACATCGTATCATCCTGAGTCAGATGGACAAACACAAAGAGTAAATAGAGTAATAGAAGACATGCTGAGAATGTATGTGATGGATAAACCATCAAGGTGGGAAGACTACCTACATTTGGTAGAATTCACCTACAATAATGGGTATCATACATCTCTGAAGATGAGCCCATTCGAAGCACTTTATGGAAGACAGTGCAACACTCCAGTGAGCTGGGATAATCCAGCTGACAAAGTAGTAGTTGGACCTGAACTACTCAAAGAGATGGAAGATCAAATGATAAAAATCAAACAAAATCTGAAAGCTGCCCAGGACAGGCAGAAAATTTACGCTGATAGTAACAGAACCCATAGAGAATTCAAAGTGGGTGATCATGTTTTCCTGAAAGTGAAAACTAACAGGAGTTCCCTGAGCCTGGGAAGTTGCACCAAGTTGGAAGAAAGATTTTGTGGGCCATTTGAGATCCTGGAAAGGATTGGGCCAGTTGCATACATTCTTGCATTACCCGCATCTATGAATGTACATAATGTGTTTCATGTTTCACTTCTTAAAAAATATGCACCTAATGTTAATCATGTTATCGATTGGACTACGATTCAGGTGGAACCAGAAGGTGTCCTGCAAGTGCATCCTGTGCGCATATTGGAAAGGAAAAGAAAACATCTCCGGAATCGAGCTATAGAACTTGTAAAGGTCCAGTGGACCTGGTACGTTCCTGAAGACGCAACATGGGAGCATGAAGAAGTAATGTGGGCAGAGTACCCTCATCTCCTTGAAAATTCTGAAAGACTTGTAGAGACAGTGTAAGTTGCACTGAGGATAGTGCAAAAATAAGGGGAGGGGGATTGTAGTGTCCCCAAGACCGAGCCCCGTTGCAAATCATGATATATGAAATGAATTGTAAACATGTCTATAGGATGGTGAGCCATGTTTTGTGTAAGCTGGTAGGATTATGTGTTTGTTAGGTCATGGAGCCTAAGTGTTGAAGGCCAGGAGCCTGCTAATGTACTTGTATGTATGCAGAATGATTAATAAAATGTAAACACCGCCAGGTGTAGACCGACCATGATGAATGAGTGAAGGGGGACTGAGCGTCCGCAGAGTGGGCAAGGGATTAGGGGCTGGAAGGTGGGAAAAGGGGCTAAGTGTTGAGCCTAGGGGCTAAGACTAGGAGGCTTAATCCTGGGTATAATATTATAATATTATTTTTCAAAAAAGACATGTGTATTTTATTTTTATCCTAATTTCCTGGAAAGGGAAAACGTGCAAAAGGGATGCATGCTATGGGAACTCATGCATTTCCTAGTGTGACAAGTGTCAACCCTGGTGCATGCAAATATAATAGCTGAAATGAACCCTGCGAGGGGGATCTTCTCCATTCTACTCGACCGTCTGAGAGCGAACCCGTCGGACCTCTGTAAGAATACCCTCGTACAATCCCGAAATGAAAGCGGCGAGACTATCTCGTGATTGTTGAACCTGTTTGGGAAGCACGTGTCTATTTTTCCCAATCGGTGGTTGCGGCCATGTAGTGTTGGACTATGCGTAGCATACTGGCCAGAGTAAGCTCGTGCTGAGCTGGTGTATGACCTCTCTTCTTCTGAGGAAGTTGACTGTGGTTGGAAGAGGCAGGTTGTCAGGCCTGGGAGAAACTCTTTCCAGGGGAAAGAGTTTGCTGGGAAGCGGTTTCTTCCAGAGAGTGCCCAACACCAGCTATGGACTCTGAGAATTCTTGATCCGGCCTATTTTCGAGACCCAGAGAGGGAGATTAGCACCGATGGACTGTGCGTGTGAAGGTGTATACTCCCGTGTGGAACATGCATGTGGGGAATGAGAGTTTGGTAGTAGTGGGCATAAGATGGAATCTTTGGGAAGAATCCTTCCAGATATTTATGTGTTGTTTTCCCTGTAACCTCAGCCTAACCTAGGATTCTTTGCCTTGGGGTGGAGCTCAGTTCTAGCTCGGGGGTGACCCACTGTTGAGATGATGAGCAATGTGGTCTAAGGCTGGGAGGTTCATGGAAGTCCTGCACTTGGTTGGTGGATTTCACCACTGTTACAAGATAAGTATCTAACTATGTTCTTGTCCCATTTTGCATGACTATGCTACATAAATTATCATGTTTTCCACTATGTATATGAATTATTGTTAAATGCTATGGATTGTTAATAGTAGCAGCAAAAATTATATGTTTTTACTCTGGGTTAAATGTATTTAATTACTTGAATGCATGTGACTATATAATGTATGTACGAATTATGTAGAAGTGCGTGTACAGATTGTTACATAGTGCGTTCTAAGCGTTGGGTGAGCAAAAAGGTACACTACAGTCTGGGTGAAGAAACGAATAATGTTGTCGACTACAGTTATGTAATAGAATTACTATGTGATGCCTTGTTGCATGGTATTTCTCACCTTCAGGTTTATCTAGATTCTCAACTAGTCCTGTCTCAGTTAAATGGAATATGCTATGTCTACGATCCCACCCTTCACTAACGATTCCTTAGGGTACATCTCTTAGAACGTTATTTTGATTATATTACTTATTTTCATCTTCTTAGGAGATATAATCAACTAACTAATACAATGGCTAATCATGTATTAGACTGGAATATTTATCACACATAAAAGTAAAAGAACACACATAAACAAGTATGTAAATACATTTGTAAATACCTGTCGAAATACTCTCTTAGCCTCTCTGTATGGTGGTCCTCCTGTGACTGTTGGTCCTCATACTATTTTTGGTCTGACATCTGCTCGAGGATGACTCCTAGTCTTGGAAAAGTCGGTTGGTCATATTGGTTCCACGTCTGTATATAATAGATCACTGAGTTAGTCCTTTGACATTACCATAAAAAGGATAATAGTTAAAAATTAAAAATAAATAACTTTAAAATGTGTGTACCTATCTCTACGCGCTCCTCGCTATGGGGTATAGGAATATCGGGATCCCTCAAGAAACTGATCCCTACATAGGGGTAGTCCTTGATCATAGGAATTTTATGGGCCCACCAATCAAATAATTTGTCATCAAAGGCCTCATGTACTCTCCCTGCACCCTGTTGAGGAAACAAAGCTACCCACCTACATAATTATAGAAAGGAGAAAATATGGCCTTGTACTATCTCTCGAGGGCTAAGGCTTGGAACTCTCTCAAAAAGAAAAGCACACAACACAGTCCTGAACACAAAGTTATTGTTTTTTCTTTTGCGACAGTATTATAACCCTAATTTGAACCATACATGCTTACCTGGAATCAGACCATCTCAGATCCCTTTTTTGCCAAAGCAATGTTGGACAACTCTTTAAAAATCCTCTTTTATAAAGGCCCATGTGCCCTACTCCATTACTGCACACATGTACATGCTAGCTGACCTCAAACAACCTGCGTGGACCGACAAAAGCATGGAAAAAGGAAAGTTGGCGACGGAACACACATCTCTGGGTGAGTTAACTGAAACTCTCGGCCATGCATGGCCGAGGGTTCATCCAAATACCTAGATTATTCTAGCCTATAAAAGAAGGGCTAGGGATCCTATTTGGAAGAGGGAAAATATAGCAAAGAAACTCTTCCCATTCACATATTCCCATTGTCCCAGCCCTTTAGCCATCCTTGTGCCAAAGGAGATACAAAGAAAAGCAGTTGGAGGACAATTGAAGAGGAGCCCAAGATCAGGTTCATGGAGCGGTGGTCGGTCTCAACTTTTTGTAAATTGACTCATTCAAAGTAATAAAGAAAGTTCTTTTCCCATCCCAATTCATGAGTTATTCATAATTTGCTAGGTACATGTTTGAATTTCTAACCCATTAGTCTATAGGTGGTATGCATGTGTAGTCGTTTCTTGTCTTGTATGCAGGTCAAGTATTGGAAAGGAGAGTTGTGAACAAGTAATCAAGTATGACAAGGGATCGACATCGAACGCTTGGAATGAGGTAGGTTGATCTAGCCATCCATTTACTAAAAACAAATGGGATTTAAGGCTAGGGACAAAGGTAGAAAGTAGATTTTCTATAGGTCATATCTGCATGCAAAGTCTAACCCTATTTTCTAGTCTGTAAGGAGATTTCCCTCACAATAGAATTGGAAACCATGTTGGGGAGGTATCTAGGGTTCTTAGGAGTTTTATGTGTTTTTGGGTAGTTTTTAGAAAAAGACTGGTTTTTCTTGCTGGTTTTTTTCTTAGTTTTTGTAAGGTCTGAGCTAGTAGAGAGTCTAGTTTTCCATACCATCTTTCTCTGATTTGCTTGACTATGTTTGTTGGGACCCACAGAGGTACATGCTACCTGCATAAGGTCTACACGCATGTACCCGCGCCCTACTCTCTTACATCTTGTGTGTGAACGCTAGCTGAGGTAGTAGCAGTAGCATGTAGAGTCCAGAGAATTTTGCAGGCAGTTATCCTCTTCCCTATCAGAATCAGACATTCTCATGGGTTTTCTGGAATTCTGTCTGAGTCTTGGTTGTTTGCATCTCTATCTCAGATTGTTTTTTCTTTATCACTTTTCCTTACATTATTTGTTTTTTCTGTTAAAAAGAGTGTCCAAGCCTTCAAGGGATCTTGGTTATCAATATCAGTGGTCTCTTCCTGGTTTTGGGTTGTCTGTTTTCATTTTTTCTCAGAGTTTAGATATACACGTGGCCTATACAAGGTCAGCCCACATGTACACGCCCTCTGTCTCTATACAGCGCATGTTCGCACGCTTGTTGTTAGATTAACAGCCGTGTCCTTGTACATGATACTTTGTTTTTAGGGTAAGGAAGTCATCCTTTCCCTTGATAATAATTATTCCTCTCAGGTGTTTGAAGCTCTATCTTAGCAGTCAGTAGCTTAGGATTAATATTACCCTTAGCTTTATTTTTCTCATTTAAAAGTTGCTATAAATTTATTTTTTTTAGGGTTTTTAGACAAGTGTGAGAGTCATTTTTAAAAAAAATTGCTAGTGTGTGATTTTTTACCTGATTCTTTGCGATATGTGATTAGGTCATAATTGTTTTTCTTGGTTTTTTGCTTGTTGGTATTTTTCCTTTCTTGCTTTATCAAGCATTTAAATAAAATAAAAAAATCTCTTTTCATTTTCTTGTTTGGTTGAAGCGTGTGTTTCTGCATTATTAGCCAGGGAAAAGTCATTTATTTCATAAGTTTTTGCAGTTTACTTAGATCATAAGTAGCTTGTAGTCAAGTGAAATTTCTTTTGAGTTTGCTGTCCAAAATCTTAGAAAATTAAAAATATTTATTTTGAAAAGCTGTTGAAATTTTGCATTAAGTAAAAGTTTTGTTTCCAGCTTTCTTATTCATTTTTTTCTTTCGTCTATTACACATCATTAGTTTCACTTTCATACCCCTTGACATAAGACAAATCCATTAAATTAACGTTAAATTTAAAATCTACTAGATTTTTATGTTTGTAGGGTTCACCAACTAGTTCAGGATTAGGGCCTTGGATTAGGTTGGAGAGGAAACTCTTCAAGGCCATTTAAAATCAAACATTGGAGTCTGAGTTAGGGAGTGTCTGAGTCTAGTTTCATGAAAGTTATCCGGGACCCCCCTCTAACATAGGGGATAAACATGAGGTTACGTGCGGAAAGGTAGCAGAGATAACCCCTCCAAAGTTGGACCAATCGTAGTGGAGAACACATATAGAGGGCTTGTTTTGGGATTATGTTGATTTCATTTGCCACGGGGATTCATGGGTCTCGAATCCATTCGAGGTCCTCAATTTTCTTTCGGACCACTTACTTTCGATACCCTTGATAGGTTTCGGGCTCGATACCCTACTCATTGTAGTCTACCCAACTTTTGACTGTACCCACCTGGTGACTGTTTGCGTGCTGACAACCTAGTTGCCTATCTATTTTAGGGACATACACAGGTGACTACGGGGGTATACCATGGTACTTAGGATAGACATCGAGCCATGCTTTGCATAGTATACCTGGAGGTTTCTTCCGTGTTCGAGTTGCACTTGCATTGGTAAGTTTCTCTAGTGTTGGTTGTTGTAACTATTCTTCCAATTAGTTTAGTGTTTGCCTGTCTTATCGTCTAGGGAATTTTTTACTATGTGTTACTTTTGAGCGTTTAGACTACCTTAGAGTGTCTTTTATCTTCTCACATATTGGAGGATCATGAGTTCCGCCGGTCATGAAGGATTCTTGGCCTACCGCCAGTTACAGTAGAGCCACCCCCGCCACCATTGAGGCGAAAGATAGACCAACAAGGGTCTTTTGAAGCGACCGGGTTATAAGAAATTGTGCCTGACAAACACTCGAAGGAATCGAATGTTTTGGACCTTAATGCACACGCTCTTGGCCTGATTGAAACACCAACCACTGATTTCTTATCACCTTTCATCATACTAATCCAATTTTACAAGCGCGAGACATTGTTGCACACAATAATGGAAACAAATGTTGTTACTCCCTCTGGGAATTCTTCCATTCCCACTATGGTTGTCCCCACTGGAGATTTTTCACCTCCTAACCCACTGTCATCGGTTCGAGCCACCATGCTCTCGATCGCTTCTACATCACACAGTGGTCCAATCCCGTCTTTGGTGGCGGCCACAACCCCTTTCACACCAAGTGCGACAGGCCCTCCATTCTCATACGGGATGCCTAGTTCGGGTACAAGTCCTGTACTTTCCTACTCCACTTTACAAACTTCATGTCTGGGGGCAGGGAGCTCTAGTGCTCCTCTGCAAGGTCACATAGGGGGCACTCCTGCTCCTTTTAATGCTTTTACTTACGGAGGAGGTCATATCCTTCCTTTGTCCCCTTCACTCGGTGGCTCGCATCAGCAGTCTGTCGAGCAACCTATATACCATAGTTTATTTGGAGCGGGGAGTCAAGGAGCACCTTCGCATAACATGACGGTAGGTTTGACATTGTTTTCTTTGGCTGGAACATTTGGCAACAACGACTTCTCTTCAGTCACTTTCCCGACTGGGGGTAATCCTAGTTTTGGACAATCTATTCCTATGTAGGGTACTATTCCTACACAGGGGGAAAACCTAGGAACTTCCTCTGCATCAGGACCTTGGAATTTTGGTTAGGGATCCATTCTCTCATCTGGAATGTTGATCTAGGGTAATTATTTCCACAATTAGAGGAACCCCGGACAAAATACTATGCCCATCCCCACAGGACCCACATGGGGCAACCCTTCCTAGAGTCCTTTGAATATAATGCATGCCCAACCATCTATGTCCGATTTGGGAAATCAGCTGATGATGTCTCCACATATGCAAAATCCATACACTGGCCAGGGCCTTGGTTTCTACCAGAATCGGGGCCAACAACCAAAATTTTCTTGGCAACCTGGTGCTAGTCAAACTCTAGGCCCCTTTTTCCCAGGTTATCACCAACAACCCAAACTACCTTTCCTGGCGACTTTGAACTAGCTAGATTTGACAAGGTTGTTGAATGACCCCATTTGTCATGATCCATGTTGGCCTCCTATGCCGAGAAAGTTTCCTTTGGACATTCCAAAGTTCGAGTCCAAGCCTAACGAAGATCCCGACGATCACGTGACTACCTTCCATCTTTGGTGCTCATCTAACTCATTAAAAGATGACTCCATATAATTGCGATTGTTTAAACGTACTCTCATTGGGAGTGATGTGAAATGGTACATTGAGCTCGATCACTCAAGATACTCTTCCTTCTATGAGATGGCAATGGCTTTCTTAAACCATTTCCAGTTACCTGTGAGATACGATGCTGGCACAGAGGTGTTGGCCAATTTCGAATAGACGACAATGGACCATATCTCTGATCACATCTGAGAATGGAGATGTCGGAAGAGTCTAATCAAGGTGCTAGTCCCACAATCATTCCTTCTTGAGTGGTTCCTTAAGTCTTTGGTCCCGCAATTATCCAAAGACATCGCAATGTCGAGTGTATTCTCTGAAGAATATGGCATCATGAGAGCTCAACAATTTGAGCTCATATATTCTTAGTCTGGTTTATTATACAACATCTTACTAGATGTGCCATGCTCAATACTAGATAAAACTAGACAAAGAGTTGGACCACATGTCAATGGTATTGTTGGTTCAACACACACAAAGCTCACTGATCAATTGACGAATTAGTTGCAACAGTTATCTATACAACACACAGCGGCCAACCACACTACTACTGTGGTTTCTCCCGCTACCCAAACATCGGAGGTACACACAATGCAATCGAATAACCCAAAGGCTACCCAGCATCCTGAAGGAAAGAAAAAACAACGGAATAAGGGTAAGGGGGATAAAAAACCTATCGATAATGCTGGTGGGGACAACATTAAAAAATGGAAGGCGAGGTATCCCTGCAACTTGTGCACGGAAGACCACCCGACCCATCTATGTCCTCGACTTGCAGAGGCCCAAAAATTTGTCATGCAACAATAGCAGGTGGTGTTGACCAATCCATTTCAACATGGGCACAATCTAACTCAAGCCTCTGTAAGCATAGAAGGGGGTAGCCAAGAACCTTGTCCACCTACGAACAACCCCACGTCCAAGAATGTATATATGGTTAGGGGTGATGCTTTTATATCGACTAGAGAACATGACTATAGTAAACCAAGCACTTCTGAGAAGGGTAAAGAAACTGATCTCCCATCTCTTCCTCTATAGATTGAGAAGACGTTGGGAGAAGCAATGACACACATTCCCAAAGGTGCATTTAAAAAATCTTCTCATAACCCAAATGCAAGGGCCGCCCAGAACTACTCTGTGGTGGAAGATTTATAACAAAACCCTTGTGCGATGTTCACTTTGGAGGTCCTCCAAAGATTCCATTCTCAGAGGAAAGCCTTGTTAACCGCTTTAGGCTCTATTGAGACTTTTAATCCGGGTACAATCATGTTGGATACAATCGAATTAAAACCTCGTCTACCTTACCACGTAGTGTTTCATATTGTAGTGGCTTATCCCACGAAAATGTTTACTCAGAATATCTTTCACACGGTGGTTCATGAGGGTGCCTCGACATGCGTTATGTCATTGGAATGTTGGAAGGCCATTGGCCAGCCCATTTTCTCTCCATCACCTACTCTCCTCACCGCTTTCGATGGTCGTTCATTCCGACCACATGGTATCGTTCCTTCTTTCCCCATACAATTAGGAGGGAAGACCGTGTGTGTCGAAGTTGAGGTAGTCGATGCTCCCCTCGACTATAACCTCTTGTTAGGAAGGAGTTGGACTTACGCCATGCAATCTGTGGTTGCTACATTTTTTCGGGTCTTGTTATTTCCACACGAGGGTCGGATAGTGACCATCGATCAATTTTCCTTCTCTAGACTCGACCCTGCTTTGGGGGCATCCACGGTCCCGATGATTGATAATCCTCAACCAGGTGTCGTCAACGTAGGGGTTGTTTTGTGCCCATCTTTGATGGTTACCTTCAATTACCCGCCCCCTTCAAGGTGATATCAAGTTTATATCCAATCACCATAAGGTTGATATTTTTCAATTTTCGTCATTCTGCATGACTTACTTCGATGATCTGTGGACACTTCCTTCCCTAGCGGCCATGATGGATGGGATAGGGCATCTGGGCATGTCCATGCCTTTGTCCGTAGCTGAAGTAGCATATTCCTTAGTCCAACAAACTTCATCCCACACTGATCTAGCTCCTGTACAAGAGTTAGATCCTCTTCCAGAGCCTATTTGGGCTCAGGGTTCTCTCGCTTACACCAATTCATTGGACTTAGTCTTTCCCTCTGATGAAGCAATAATTGAAGCAATGACTAGTCCGGATAAACCCTGGGAAGATCTTCATCACAGATCATACTTCCTCCCAGAGTTAAGCTGAATTGAAGCGGGAGAATTCACCGTGACCATGATGGGAGAGTGGTCTTGTCCTATTAATCCCTTAGCTACACACGAGGTTTATGTTGAGGGTAATATGGAAACTATCATTGAAACCTTACCGATCAATATCTCCCAAAACCCTAGCATCGTGGAGAATGTCTTCGTCGGAGTGGACTGCTCCCCTGAAGAGATTCAAATCTACACAGATCTTTTCAAAGAATTCCACGACGTTTTTCCTTGTCTTACGAGGAAATGCTAGGCATCGATCCAAGAATAGTTGAACATGAAATCAAAACATATCCTGGTGCCAAGCCAGTTCGACAGAAGCTTCATCCAGTTAATCCTAAGAAAGCAGTGGTCATTAAGGTTGAGGTTGAGAAAATTCTCAAAGACGGGTTTATATATCCTATCCATTTGACCCAATGGGTGTCAAACCCCATGTCGGTCAATAAAAAACAATGCATGATTCATGTATGTACCGACTTCCGTGATTTGAATAAGGCATGTCCCAAAGATAATTTTCCCACACCATTCATCAACTAGATCATTGCTGAATGTGCGGGTTGGGAATCCTTTTCTTTCATGGACGGTTTTTCGGGATATAACCAAATTCAAATCAAACCTGAAGACCAACACAAAACACCATTAATCTTCCCATGGGGTACATTCTCATATCGAAAAATGCCTTTTGGTCTAAAAAATGTTGGAGCCACCTTTTAGCAGGCCATGTATTTTTCTTTTCATGACCTCAAGCATATAGTCGAAGCTTATCTAGATGATTTAGCATCACGATATTGCAAGAGAACAGATCATCCCACACACCTCTGACTTATATTTGAACATTGTCACTACTTTTGGATTTGCTTGAATCTAAACAAGTGAAACTTTTGCGTAACGTCACAAAGATTGTTAGGTTTCATAGTATCAACAATAGGGATCATGGTCAATCCTCTCAAGGTTGAGGCAATAATTCAATTCCCCCCCCCCCCACACACAATCCTTCAACTTCAGAGTCTACAAGGCAAGGAAAACCTTTTACAATGCTTCATCGCCCACTATGACGAAATCACCAAGGTATTTATGCAATTACTGAAGAAAGACATTCCATTTTACTAGGATGATGCAGCTCAACACTCTTTCGATGCATTAAAACATTCCCTCACAACTGCCCCTTTGCTTCAGCCACCAAACTATAACAAAGATTTCTTATTATATCTTCTTGCAGCAGAGTCAACCATTGGCATGTTTTTAGTTCAGGAAGATGAATTTTTCGTAGAATACGTGATCTATTACCTAAGCTGAGGCATCGTAGGATCATAACTTAATTATTCTCACATTGAAAAACTTACATTGGCAACAATTCATGTTGTTCAACGGTTCCGTCATTATGTTCTATTTTGCAATACCATTGTCATTGTTCTCGTGAATCCATTCCAGTACATGTTGAAACGATGGGTAATAGGCAGAAAAATCAGTAATGAATAGTCATCCTCTAAGAGTTTGACTTAGACTTTGTCTTAGCAAAGTCCAAAAAGTCACTGGTCTTCATAGAACTCATTTCAGAACTTCCAGTTGAGTCAAGTGACGTTGTGCCTGAAGAATCGCCTATCCGGGGAGATATGTTTTTTATCACATATTTAGATCCCTAGTATGGAGATATACTTATCTATCTCCAGACTTTGAAGTGCCCCACCACTGCTTCTCACGATGAGCATCGACGTATATGCCATTAGGCTAAGAATTATCTCATCATCGAAGATACATTGTATCAGAGAGGTGTAGACTGCATCCTATGTCGATGTCTCACTCATGAGGAAGCATTTATCATGCTTAATGATTTCCATATCGGAGCTTGTGGCGGTCATTTGTCTGGGTTGGAAACAACCCAAAATATTCTACGAGTAGGCTACTTCTAGCCGACACTTATCAAATATTGTATCAAATCGGTCAAGAAGTGCCATCCGTGCCAAATCTTCTCTCGGAAGATGAGGGCACATCCCGCTCCCATGTTTCCTGTCATCACAATTGGTCCCTTCACCAAGTGGGGGATTGATTACACTACTTGCAACCCTCCTTCAACAAGGGGGCACCGCTATATCATCGTAGCTGTAGACTACTTCACAATGTGGGTTGAAGCTATGCCAACGTTTAAATATGTGGAGAGACTGCACCTCTCTTTTTATTCAATCAGATAATAGCAAGGTTCAGCGTCCCAAGGGAGATTGTCATTGACCATGGAATTCACTTTCAAAACCAAATAATGACCGAGTTAACATCAAAGATTGGGTTATGGCAAGAACATGCATCACCCTACTACACCTAAGCAAATGGGCAGGTGGAAGCTATAAACAAAACTCTTAAGACTATTTTACAGCGAACTATCAACTCAGCCAAGTCAAATTGGCATTTGATGTTATACTCGACATTATGAGCTTACCGAACATCTGTTAAGACTGCAACCAAATTTTCACCTTTTCAACTCGTCTACATGTTGGAGGCATCCTTTCCCATCGAATGTCAGATCCCGTCTCTAAAGTTGGTAGTAAAAATATTACCTGACACTTCTCTACTTGAAGAACGGTTAGTATACCTTGAGCAACTCAATGAGCAGCATCCTGATGCAGCCCTAGCCAAAGCGGTTCACAAATATAAGGTCAACTGTCAGTATGATAGGTCCGTTCATCCTCAGATTTTCTTTGAGGGTGACCTTGTCCTGGTCTACAACCAAGATAAGTACCCCTTGGGGGCAGGAAAATTCAAACCCATGTGGTTCATACCTTTCATCATAAAAGAGGTTTTAAGAAAGGGAACTTATCGTCTAGTTGATTTTGAAGGGAATGCTTTGGTGGAGCCTAGAAATGGGCTCTACCTCAAGAAGTATTACTCATAGGTAGGTCACTGTGGGTAACTTTTTGTAACATATGTATAGTCTTTGTACTATTACTTTTTAGTTTATTTTAGTGTTATGGATGTGTCGTTCATATTATCTTTCATCACTGTGGCGTATGTCAAGGGATTCTGAGGTGTTCGTTGGGTATGAAGATGGTGCTAGTCGGCACACTCGGAGGCTTGCCTCCACAACTTGGGTAATCTTTACACCTCAACGCCAACTATTATCTTCCGGAGGTATATTCTTAGGTGACACCACAAATAATGTTGTCGAGTATAGTGTAATTATTGAGTTTCTTCGTGACGCTTTGTCATTGGGTATCTCTCATCTCTGAGTCTATCTCGATGCTCAACTAGTTGTGTCTCAGTTAAACAGAGTGTATCGGGTTCATGATCTATATTTACAGCAATGATTCCTTAGGATACATCTCTTAGAACGAAAATTTGATTATATTACATATTTTCATGTTCCTAGGAGATTAAACCAAGTTACAAATACTCTAGCTAATCAAATTTTAGATTGGCATATTGAACACATATGAAAGAACATTGACATA
The DNA here is from genome assembly GCA_009831015.1 of Picea engelmannii. Taxonomy (NCBI): domain Eukaryota; kingdom Viridiplantae; phylum Streptophyta; class Pinopsida; order Pinales; family Pinaceae; genus Picea; species Picea engelmannii. Next base: position 719,913 of record ML778351.1, read on the forward strand.
AGCATGTAAATACATTTTTTCACACATGATCCATAAGACACAAAAGACCAAAAAACCATATATAATATCATAAAGTAACTAGAGTACATGGATGGACGGAAGCGCCTCAAAAAATAGGACCGACAATGAGTCACAGGGCTTATGCCCTCAAAACATATATACAAGTAGTGCTCATGGCATGTCAAAATGTCTAGCTAAAGTCAAGGCCAGTGTGCCCTATTATACTGGTCCACAGTATTGGCTAAGCACTGAAACAATTGGACCCATGTCCGTGGTGCCCCCACTACATGAGGCTACATAGAAGGTGGTAGGTCTTGAATCTCTGCCATCGGGACCATGCGAGTGAGCGCAGTGAAGTTACGCTCAACCCATCTCAGTACCCTCTCAGCCTCCCCAGCTGGAAGATCTCCTGCTACTACTGGTCCCCCGGCAACACCAGGTGCAACCCCTGTCCGAGGATGATGACCGTTCCTCATATAGTCAGCGGGTCGCACTGGTCCCACATCTGCACACAATGAACACATATCCGTCAAATACTCTGGCATAAAAAAAAATGATATATATAACAAAACAACATAAAAATTACATATACAAAAAAAAAACTACAAAGGTGGAGACTTACCCATCTCCCCTCGCACCTCACCAAGAGGTACTGGTATCTCCGAGTCTCTCGAAAATTCAATTCTGGCATAGGAGTAGTCCTCTGTAACCGGGATATTTCGTGATAGCCATGCAAAAAATTCGTCATCGAAGGAATCATTGGTCCTTCCACCACCCTGTCGCGGCAGTAGTACTGTCCATCTACATACAGCCAGAAGAGAGGCCTGGTGTCCTCGTACCACTACTCGAGGACTAAAACTCGAAACTCTCTCAAAAAAGAACGAACACAGAATGGTCCCAAACCTGAAGCTCCTATGTGTCCACAAATGACAATCTGTCAACTACCTCTTCATGCACTCAATTAAAGTGGTACTCCAATAAAAAACTTGTGCATTCAAGCACTCGACAACACAGTTCATCTATGCACGGGATGCTTGATGTAGAGCCACAGAACCAATAATTCGCCCAATAAGAAATACTATCTCTTGTAGAGATAGGTTAGTGATCTTGCTTATAGTCGCCTGCGTGCTCATGCATTCCATCTCAGCTGCACAGTATATACCTATCAGTTCTGCTATGTTATACGACCCTGTAGGAAAAGTCTAAAAATTGACTGGTTCCCCTCTCCTAGAGAGGCCAGTCAAAAAGTAAATGTCCTCGACCCTGGGCACCAATGACTGCCCCTCTAACATGAATGCCTCTGCATCCGAATGTCAGTAGTCAACCAAGGCATTCAGTAGCCTAGGTTGTGCCCGCATGAAAGGACATAGAAAAAACTTGAGTAACCCACACTGCATCAATGCAGCCACACCATTGGGGTCTTCCCCGACCAACTCATTCACCTCTTCGTGCTCTCTTTCTCTCCAATGGACATACATCCTGCAAAACAAAAAGGTTCAGGAGAGTTAAGCCCTTTCTTTTTGTGTCTTTAGCATTCAACAAGGGGGCCCACATGTGTTGTATTGGCGATAGTCGTGTGTACACGCAGGCAGAGCTTACTCTGCCCGAATGTACATGTGGCCTATCCTGAGACAACTCGCATGGACCTAGGGCCGACCTTTTAAAGGTCGACACCCCCCTAAAAAATGAAACCCAATGCATAATTAAAGACATAAAATGAAAGATAAAGGAGTTTGTACTTACTTGGTCCAGACAGAAGTTCATTTCATCCACTGTAGCTCCCGAAATCACCACTTTAATCAAATGGGGTCTTTTGGCTCTAGAGTCAATTTCCAAATCAACAATAGTGATAATGAGCTGCTAGCTTCTATTTATAGACTTTTTGGCCTCATTTTGTCACTTTTTTGTCCTCCCTTATCATTTTATTTATACCAAAAATTATTTATAGTGATTCAGGAGTTATATAGGAGGGATTTGATCGGGTATTGGCACAGTTTTCTTTGAGTTTTGAGTATTTTTCGACGGTTCGTGGAATTTTTTTTTGACGATCAACTTGAACATATAGGTTAGGTTTCTACCCTGATTTTTGTATCCCATTGTATTTTTCCTTTACCATAGGATCGATCCCATCAGGTTGGGACACATAACCATCATATCTGCTTTAGAAGTGTCAAAACTTGATGGTAGAGATTACTGGAACATGAATGCCCTAGGTAGATCCTGGTTGTATTATGGTATTCATGCTGCCCCTAAAAACACTGTAGGCTTGGGAGTCCTTGTATTTTTTCCTAAATATGAGTTTGAGCCTCATTTGCATGATTCTTCTTCACTCTTGACCTCACCCTTAGGAATCCCAAAAAATAACGGGTCTTCTTTTAAGACCTTTTCAAACCCTCTAAATATGAAAAGATTGTCGAGTGATCTTGTGGCCTTTCACGCTCATTAAACTGAAATTTGAAGTCACGTATGTCCGACGGTATTTTACCCCTTTTTCAGTCTAGACGATCAACTTTACGAACAAAGATATACTCTATGGAACTTCAGATCTATAGAAGAGTACTCTCATGTATAATTTTATCCCTTTTTCGGGCCTGAGGGACTAAACTTATGAAGAAGGAACCCCCACAGAGTCCATAGTTAATCTCTTTTCAGACTCCCTAAAATTGAAAAGATCGTCGAGTGACCTTATTCTTTCACACTCGTTAAACTGGTCCAGAAGAACATTCCTGACGGAGTCCATAGTTAAGCTTTTTTTAGACTCCTTAAAAATGAAAAAATGGCCAAGTGATCTTGTCCTTGTCACACTCATTAAAATGGTTTTGAATCGACGTCTTATCGGTGCTATTTTACCACTTTTTCGAACCGACTAGACTCTCTTAGAGAAAGGTACCCCAATGGAGTCTCTTTTTATGTTTTTTCAGACTCTCTAAATATGAAAAACCACCGAGCTTACCTTCTCTAGGCTCGTTAAACTTACATCGAAGGACGCTACCACTGTGTGTTTTATTAACCATGTTTGCATACCTTATACGCCAGCCTTGTAATAGTTTGCTTCTGCGTCTTAACACCTTTGGCACCCGAAGAATTTTTCCCGAGTATAATTCTACTAGAACATCATTCTTGTCCTTATTCCTTGAACTTGTATGTTTGCAACACTCGTTCCTCCATTGTAACGTAATATTCCTTTATTCTTTTTCCCAAAATTATTGAAAAAGGACAAAAAAAAATCAAATATACCCCAAAAAGAGGAAGGGAAAAGTATTTTCTTTATTGGTAGCATAATGATTCACCCTTTGATAAAGCACATCTATCCGTTTGTTCATCAGACTACGGGATGTAGTACGACCTTAGGAATCTTTTTCTCACTATATAGAGTTGTGTCCTCCACTGTTTGGTTATCCTTCTAAACATATGGAGAGTTTGCATTGCCTCCTACTTCGTAGAATTATGATTAATGCCATGCTGCTTGAGTCTCATCATTTGCAGTGCTATTGTCCAAGGGAAGTTTGTCACCAAGCCTGAGTTGGCCCCTCTGCAATATGCCTCTTTTCCTCATACTCGGCCAACCTATATGTCCAATCAAGTCCTTATTCTAAATCAATGAAGCCTTCAGTTTGATCATCAAGATTATCTAGTCCATGACCGACAAGGCGTCGAAGACCTCTGGGTAGTGCAGTCATACACTCATATTACACTCCTACCCAAGTTTTGAAGATTTTGAAGTTGTTTCTCAAGCTCTGAATATCTCATCTCCAACCATCAGGCCGTATGAGCTTCTAGAAGATGGATACTCTATATGTATATCTTTTCAATTTTGAGATGTAGCTCCGCTATGTATTGTTCGCGGCTACAGTTTATATAGTTATATGACATGGATCTACAGTGTATTTTATTGGTAGCCATGATTCTATTTTATCCCAAGCATGGGTATGCCTTCCTCGGTGATACATTTGTTACTTTGCAGACGACACCTCCTGGTTCTTGATCCTTGGGCTCAATCGTTCGGCACATCAGTAAAGATTGGTAATGTATTCCGACCATCAGATGCTCTTCTGACCTCACAGATTAGGGGGCATCTGTTATAACCCTAATTTTCACCATACATGCTTACCTGGCATCAAGCCATCTCAAATCCCTTGTTTCCTAAAGCAATGTTGAACAAATATTTAAAAATCCTCTTTTATAAAGGCCCACACACCCTACTCCATTACTGCATGTGTGTACATGCTAGATGACCTCAAACAACCCGCGTGGACCGACAAAAGCATGGAAAAGGGAAATTTTCCGACAGAACACACAACTCTGGGTGAGTTAACTGAAACTCCCGGCCATGCATGGCCGAGGGTTCGTCCAAATACCTAGCTTCTTCTAGCCTACAAAAGAAGGGCTAGGGGTCCTATTTGGAAGAGGAAAAATATAGAAAAGAAACTCTACCCATTTTCATATTCCCATTGTCCCAACCCTTTAGCCATCCTTGTGCCAAAGGAGATACAAAGCAAAGCAGTTGGAGGACAGTTGAAGAGGAGCCCAGGATCAGGTTCGCGGAGCGGTGGTCGGTCTCGACTTTTTGTAAGTTGACTCATTCAAAGTAATAAAGAAAGTGATTTTCCCATCCCAATTCATGAGTTATTCATAATTTTCTAGGTACATCTTTGAATTTCTAACCCGTTAGTCTATAGGTGGTATGCATGTGTAGTTATTTCTTGTCTTGTATGCAGGTCAAGTATTGGAAAGGAGAGTTGGGAACAAGTAATCAAGTATGACAAGGGATCGACATCAAACGCCCGGAACGAGGTAGGTTGATCTAGCCATGCATTTACTAAAAATAAATGGGATTTAAGTCTGGGGACGAAGGTAGAAAGTAGATTTTCTATAGGTCATATCTGCATGCAAGGTCTAACCCTATTTGCTAGTTCATAAGGAGATTTCCTTCACAACAAAAAGTCAGTCATTTTATTTCTCATATATGTGAGCATTGTAGTTCTCCATTCAAATATGGTGGCATCTAGACATTGAGCTACACAATGCATTTGTGCACATGAATCCTGATGAAGTGTTGCAGATACCATGATCCACCTAATTATATAAAGTATTATCCAGAGGTTGAGGCTTGTGATATTATGAATCGACACCTGAGATCCTAATTTCTCAGTGTTAGCCTCACAATACATTCCAATGTAATCTTCTATGTTGTGCAATCCTGGAGGAAAGTTCCTCAAGTTGACCGGTTCCCCCCTCCTGGAGAGGCTAGTCAAAAATTATATATCCTTCATCGTCGAAGTAAATGATTGGCCCTATAGAATGAAGTCCTCTATGTATGGATTCTAATACTTTATCAGATGGTTCAATATCCTAGGTTGTGACCTCATGAATGGACACTAAAATAATTTCCACATACCACACCGCTTGAGCATGGCAATGGCCCCTAGAACTTCCTCTCCCAAGACATATAACTCCCCCTGTTCTCTCTCTCCCTAGTGAACATACATTTTGTTGCAAAAATGTTTGTGAGGTTAATCCCTTATGTCCTTTGTCTTTAAATCTTAAATAGATGTATGCGGGCTATCTTTAAAACAATTATGTATGTAAGAGATATAAGTATTTATTTTCTTGCGTACATACGCATGTTGAGCATGGAAAACCCATGAACATGCATAAATGACCTTTTTATTAGGGCACACACCCTCTAAACAATGAAATAAACAATAAATGATGAATGAAAAGGATGATAGAGGTCATTTATACTTACTTGGTTCAGGTTTGAAGATCTTTTGTACAAGGTAGCTCCTCAAATTTGCGTTTTGAAAAAGAGGGTATTTTGACTTTTTGGTTATTTTCCAATTCACAATGGTTAAAATGAGCTTTCCACCTCTGTTTATAGAAATGTTTGGTTGTTTTTACCCCTGTTTGGTCCTCTTTTACCCTATTCTTTGCTCAGTGGCTACTTGAGTTTCTTTTTGAGAGATCTTTGGGTCATTCTTCTAAATTTTTTCTTTTTCTTTGGTGTTTTTATGAGATGGGTTACACTCACATCATCTCGTGGTAAAGGGTTTTTTTTACACTTGCATATAGGTTAGGTTTTTATCACCTTGCATCTTGCATATTGTTGACCTTTTTCACTTTTCCATAGGATTGAACCCACTGAAGAGCGACACAAAACCTTATATGCTTCTTTAGAAGTGTTGTAATTAGGTGGTAGAGCCTTCCTCTATACAGATTCCTAGGTAGATCCTTTGTTGCATTTTGGTTTCCTTGCTATGAGTTTTTTCCATAGGATTGGGAGTCCTTTTAGTCTCACCATGACTGTGTATCTAAGCCCCAATATTTTTCATCTTTTCTAGATCATACTCGAGGGATGTCGTAAGAGCATGGTTTGTTCTCTTTTAGGCTCACTTAAAATTTGAAAGAAACATATAAAGAGATTTTATTTATTATTTTTGGTCACATTTGGATTATTTAAGAAAATAATCTCCCATGGAGTCTTCTTTAAGCCCTTTTCAGACTCTCTAAATTTGAAAATATTTTCGAGTGATCTTGTTGCCCTTCATGCTCGTCAAACTAAAATTGGAAGGCACATATTTTTGGTGGTAGTTTATCCCTTTTTCAGCCTAGACGATTAATTTACAAATAAATTTATTCGCAAGGAAATTTGGTTCACTAGGAGATTATTCTCAAGAATAATTTTAACCCTTTTTCGAGCCTGAGGAAGAAATTTTTGAAAAAGGGACATTCTGTCTGGTTTTGGTTTATCTTTTTTTCGGGACTTGGAGATTATCTATGAAAAAGGAACCCCCTCAGAGTCCATAGTTAATCTCTTTTTAGACTCCCTAAATATGAAAATATCATCGAGTGACCTTGTTGCTTTCACACTCATTAATTGTTCTAGAAGGAATATGTATTTGGCATATGTTTAACCCTTTTTCTAGCCAATAGATTATCCGGGAAAAAGGTACCCCCTGGGAGACATGTATTGCCAGGAGAGTTCTCCTAAGTTATATTTTATACATTTTCGGGCTAAGGTGACTAAACTTAGAAAAAGTTGTGAGTCATAGTTAAGCTCTTTTTACACTTCATAAAATTGAAAAGATAGTTGAGTGATCTTGTCTCGGAAACACTCATTAAAATGGTTTTGAAGAGACATCCTTTCAGTACGAGTTTAACCCATTTTTCGAACGGACTAGACTAATTACAAAAAAGGCACTCTCTAGATCCTTCTTTTAGTATTTTTCAGACTCTCTAAACATGAAAAACCATCAATATTACCTTCTCTGGGCTTGTAAAACCTCACATGGAAGGAGTCTTGTTGTTTCATCCTTAATCACATCACATGTCTCATCCTTTCGTATTTGGCCTAATGTCGGCTTCATGTTTCTATTAACTGAACCTTCAAAGCATTCCTTAAATGAAATCCTTGTAGCACTTTTTTCCCCTACGATCTGACACTTTGAACCATGGAGGAATTTCCCCAAGTTTCCTTATCCTGCACATGTCTCCTTTCCTGAGCATCGATATGTTCCATGTTCTTGGAACTAGTTTTATTTCCCACAACACTCATTCATCCTTTTTAGCATAGAATTCTTTTATTCTTTTTCAGGCTCGTTAAAAATTTGAAAAATAAAAAAATCAAATACTCCAATAAGAGGGGATGCAATATACATTATTTTTTATTGACAACAAGATAATCTCCCTTAGAAAAAGAACATCATTCCATTTATTCTCCAATCATTGTGATCTAGCATGACCTTAGGAAGTTGTTCTCTTTACATAGAGACGTGTCCTCCTCTGTTTGGTTACTCTTCCAAATATATGGAGAGTTTGTGGTGCCTCTTGTATCACAAAATTATATCAATAATATACTTTTACTGAGTCTCATCATTTTTTCATTCTTTTGTCCAAGGGAAGTTTTATCCAACCTGAGTCGACCATTCTACAGTTGATATCTTGAATTTCATGAGTTGGCCATCTCGAGAGTCCAGTCAAGTTCGTATTCAAAATCAATGATTTTTTGTGCCTAATGATCGATATCCTCTAGTATTTCCCCGACGGCATGTCGAAGACCTCATAGTAGTGATTCTTACACTCCTATTGTACTCCTACCTGATTTTTAAAGATCTTGAAGTTTTTTCTCGAGCTATGAAGTTCTCATCTCCATTCATAGGTGTCGATGCTTCCTGAAGATGCATATCATATTGTACTTGTATATCTTCAGATGATTTTGACATGTAGATACATTGTGTATTGTTTGCGTCTACACTTTTATTGGCATACAAATTAGTCATGTAGCCATGATTACTATATATATGACATGGATCTGTATTGTACTTGATTTGCAGCCATGCTTAGTTCATCCCGAGCATGGGTATTTATGCCTTGGAGAGATTATCATTATTTTGCAGATCACATACTCACAAAAACTCGTCTCGAGCTCACTCAACTCGGTGCCTTCCTACTGTGTAAATATATTGTAATGTATTTTGGCCATCAATTTCTCTTCTGACCTCACAAATTAGGGGACATCTGTTATAGTCCAAAAATTCCACATCTTTGAACCAATACATTGGCCCATCCATTTTCATACCTTTCCAAAAATACTACAGAGGCATCCTTACAAAAAGCCTTTCTTTGGATAGTGTATGCATCCTGATGCACTAATATATTACATACACAAATGTGATGCATGCTAGTTAGCCCACGTACACATTCATGTTGCATGTTAGTTAGTCCACATTTACGTCCAAAAATTGAAAAAATATAAAATTACACAAAATTCGAGAGAGATTATGGGCTATGGAGGGTTTCCTAACCATTTTACCCTTTATAGTCTATCCCCAAACCAAACAACCATATTTTTCTCATATAAAAAGAGGTCTTGGGGAGTCATTTAGAGACATGAACAAAAGAATAATAAAAGTCTTCCAAAATCCCTTCGCTTTCTTGTCCCAAGATTTTCATCTGATTCTGAGTTTTAGCCTAAAATTTGCTCTCCAACAATTTTCCCTTGATGGTATGTTGGTTGAGAATATAATGTGGGATTGATGCAATTGGAGCCACAATAGAGGAGCCCAAACTTGGTTCATAGAGAAATCGCTAGCAAGGGTTGTAACATTTTTTCATCTTGAATTTGAATAAAAGATATTATCTTTCTCCCAAAACCCTATATTTACATGTTCTTGTTAAGTTGATCATTTATATCTATGTTTGTACTTTTAAAGTGATTATTAGAGATTGTATATGTTGTTGCATTTTATTCCTAAACCCTTGCAGGTAAACTTTGGGAGGAGATATGTGATCTTGGAGGTGACAAAAAGAGAAAGAGGTCTACACCAACCGTAAGAATTGAAAGTGCACTCATTAACCCTCTCTTTCCTCTTTCTCTCATCACTTAGTTTAGATGGTTTTGGGGTATATTAAAGGTAGATTAGTCTTTTAAGGGATTTATCTCTTTGCCTATTCCTTAGACCTAGTTTAGGGGGATTTCCCTCGTACCAGTGAACCTTTCAAAACATTCCATTTTTTTTATGTTGTAATATGATCTTATCCATTAAACTTACGTAGGTAATCGAAAAACATTGGAGGATAATCATGAAGGATGGACGATAACTTTAGAGGTTTATAACTTTCCCTAATCTTGCACTGAACTTCAGTGATTTGATTACAAGAGATGGTAAATTAGATTTAGATTAAATAGGCTTACAAGATCGATCATGTTTCAGATGGATTGGAATATAGGCATCATTTTTCTCTGTAGGTTTCCAATGAGGGATATACATTTGTCATTTTATGATAATATGATTATACAACGTGTAGGATAATTATTTTGACATGTAAGGGAAAAGACAGGAACAAATTGATGGAAAAGAGTATAAGTTCTTGGAAAAAACTAATGATTTAATACCTGGTCTTTCCCTTCTACCTTTTCATTTTTTTGTCAACGGGGTCCATCCTATAGTGGAGTCTTAAAACTTTGATTGGAGTCACCATGTGAATGATCTGGAGTCAATATTATGTTTATATTTCCTATTCAACATCAAGAAATAGAGCTACTTTATCTTGTACACCTAGGGAAAGATAGCTTTGTGTATCCATACCGGACAATTGTACAAAAAGATGTTATCCCTTGAGATGATTCTATACTACAATATAACATATTCCAAGTGATCTGAAAATGAAGAAGACTTGTTTTTTTGAAATTATTTGCAAGATTTAATTCATGTGTTAAAATGAAAATGGATCAATTTGCAACACAACTTTTATGGAAAATTACTCATTCAATATGCATATAAACAACAATAATAAACAATGAACATAAAACACATAACACATCAAATGATAAAGGAGTTCACCCCTCTCTTGGGCTACATCTCCTGGTCCAGCTTCCAATGGATCTTTTGTATTATTTGCTAAAAGTTCTCAAAATTCCAAATAGATGGCTCCAATGGCTGCAAAACATCTAAAAACCCCTAGCTGGGCTTTTTCGACACCTCATTTGGCCAAAAATTGAAGAATATACGCTTCCTGGAAGTACCCCTTCAAACTTGTTGTCTCTGGATAGCCAAAATGCACCCTCGTTGGCTCAACCTAGCCCCCACGCGTTTTTATGCGTTAAAACAAAACACCGGGCACAACCACACTAATTGTGCAAACTGTAGGATGGTTATGGGTGTACCTAGCCCCTAACTGCCAAGGTTGTGGTCGTGTGACCCATGTGACCGCGCACAAGTGCAAAAATGGGCTCTGTTTCCAAAAGCAAATGGATAATGGACAAGTGGCGGGTCATTGGTTGTACAACCATTTGAACCACAATACAAAATGCGTGTGCATACGGTGTGACCAGAGGTCATATGGTAACGTTATATGTGATTGGGGGCTAGGGCTAAGCCCCAGCCCGGACCCTACGCCAACCATACACATGTGCAAATTTAAATATATTCAAAACCATTTATATAACAAGGCTCATACGGTGGTGCGTCGGTTGGTGGCCCTTCCTAAGTCTATTCCCCTGCCTGGAGGTCATGAGGTTGAGTCCTACTTATTTCAAAGATTTTGAACCACCGTCCAGGTGACACATGGTGGCCATTAATTGGGCCATGTGTCACCATACTATTAGCCACCAAGATGCCACATGTCATAAACTCATTCATCCACTTAACTGCCAACTAATGAATTCCATGTGTCATATGGTCCTACCAATTCCACTCTGCCACATGTCGTATGGACATGCCACGTTAGCATCCGTATGAGCTGTACAGACTTTACAGTCAGCATCCATTTTTTTTTGCCTGTTTGTCCTTTTGAACAGAATGTGATATCTCTAGCTCCCGACGTTCGTTTGAACCTAAAAAAGTTGCGTTGGGTTCGTGACGATGAGGCATACGCTCCCATTTGATTTGAAGCAATTCCAAGAACTTTGAATTTTTGAGCAAAATTTGATCCCCTGGATCACACCTCCCCTTTGGAAAGATTTTGGACCTCCAAAAGACTATTTTCAATCTATATTAAGATGAGGGTATAGCTCCCTCACCTTTCCAAACTCAATCATCTTGGCTTTTCTTGGATTTGTACCTTTAAGACCAACTCGAAGATACTCCACATTTCCTCGTTTTGAAGTTCGCATTCTCCTGTCAAGGATTGTGTCTTCATGCAGTTCTGTAAGATATTCTGGGGAAAAATCATCTATAGAAGGAATATGAACATGCTCTCCTTGATCATCAATCAAAGGAGGCTCATGCAATTTCAAATTCTCAACATTAACAACTGCATACATTTGCATATAAGGAGGCAAATCTAAACGAAAGGCATTGTTACCATTCTTGTTGATAATCTTGAAAGGACCATATCAAATTGGTTTTAATTTTTTACCTTCTCCTTTAATCCTCTCCTTACTAATGTAAAGCCAAACTTCATCTCCAACTTGGAAACTATGATCAACACGATGCTTTTCATGTCTTGTTTTGTACTTGGCTTGACTCTTTTCCAACTGCTCTTGCACCATTTGATGTATCGACTGAATTTGTTCAATAAAATTTCCTGCCCTATCAATGTCATATTGATCATCAATAGAAATATCCTTCCCAAAGATAAAATCTAAAGGAGATTTGGGCAAATAGCCAAAACATTCTTCAAATGGTGACGTTTGAGTTGAAGAGTGCTTATCTCGATTGTAATCATTCTGAATGTAGTGTAAATGCTCATCCCAAAGTTTAGGATGCTTGCTACAATAACCACGAAGAAGATGCACCACTTTTCTATTTACCACTTTTGTCTGACCATCGGTTTGTGGATGAAAATATGTGCTCTTTTTCAGTTTGGTGTCTATGAGTGCCCATAAGCTTGACCAAAAACTTCCAACAAATCGAGAATCCCGATCAGAAATAATGGATTTAGGCAATCCAAAATGCACCCAAACATTTTGAAAGAACATTTGTGCCATTTTCTCAGCTGTAACCTGCTTCTTACAAGGCATCAAAATACACATTTTGCTAAATCGATCAACCACAACATAAAGATAATCATGATTTCGTTTAGACATAGGTAGACCTCCTACAAAGTCCATAGAAATACTTTCCCAAGGATGAGAAGGAACTGAAAGTCGAGTATACAAACCCAACTTTCGATTGCTAGGTTTTCTTGTGGCACATAATGAACATCCTCGAACATATCTCGAAACACTTTCATTCATTTTAGGCCAATAGCAGTACCTCTGCAAATTAGCCACTGTCTTGCCTACACCAAAGTGACCAGCAATAAGAGAAGAATGTTCTTCTCTTATTATGTTGATTCTTTCACCCTATGGAATACATAGCTTGCCAAGATGATACAAAATATTATCATGCACATGGTAATCCAATTCCTGAACATGGTTAGAATGACACAAAGTCTCATATACTTCTTTAAAATCAGTATATAAAGCATATTGCTCAACATAACTCTCATGCACGATAGGACTATGCTTAAGAATAACTAAAGAACTAATAATAGGTCTTGAAAGCATATCAACAATTTTTTTATAAATTCCCTTCTTATACCTGATGACCAAGTGGAGCTATTGTAGAAAACCCATCCATATGAAGTGCCTAGCTTGTTGTAGCTTTGTTTTTTATTGTAAGTATTGCACTGGTTGATGATCGGTGTGGAAAATGGTTTATTTCCCAAACAAATAATGTTTTCATTTTTTCACACTTTGCACCAATGCATACAACTCCTTATCATAAGTAGGATAGTTAATCACAACACCATTAAAATTTTCAGAATGAAAACAAATGGGCTTACCATGTTGTAGCAAGACTGGTCCCATTGCATAATTGCTTGCATCTGTTTGGATTTCAAAAGGTTGTCTTAAATTTGGAAGTGAAAGAACTAGCGATGAACTGATCTTCTCTTTCAAAGTATCAAAAGCCTTATGTTGCTTGCCTCCCCATTGGAAAACTTGCTTGACACTTGTCACTACATGTAATGGAGCTGCAATGGAAGAAAAGTTACCAATAAACTTTCTCCAATATTGGGCTGCTCCCAAAAAACTTCTTACCTCTGTCACATTGTTGGGCTTGGGCCATTCCAATATGACTTTGACCTTGGAGGGATCAATTTTTAATTCGCCTCCACCAACAATATGCCCTAAGTAA
>ML778351.1:734039-747975 GCA_009831015.1 Picea engelmannii
ATCAATAAAATTTGCAGTGATAGCAAACCTAAGTTTACACCTTCTTGTCACCTATAATTTAGCATTATCACATATCCAACCAAGAGGGTATGGCTTAGGATGTGGAATTGTTTCCAATTTTAATTTCTTAATAGTGTCTTCAGGTATAAGGTTTTCTTGAGATCCAATATCAAATAGAGTATCTATTTTGGTATGCTTTGAAACAACCCTTATGTGAAAAAGTTCAATTCTCTCTTTTTCTTGTCGAGTTACATTGAGATTATTGTTACTTGAAGATCTAGTACTTTCAATAGAACCATTACCTTGATAACCCATGGTTGTGATCTTTGTTTCATCACCTGAATCATAACCTAAATCATGTTGTATGGTTGCAGCAGTCTTTGACTTCCCTTTGTTGCCAAACTTTTTGGGTCTTCTTTCAGGATGAAGTTTCCAACAATGGTCTTCATCATGGCCATCTTTTGAACAATGTTTGCATGTGAATTTTTCTCCCTCTTTCTTAACAACAACATTATTTTTGCCATTACCCTTGAACTTCCTCTTTCCTTTGTCTCCATGACTGAAAGGCTTATTGTTACCCTCATGAGTTTCATTCCTTCCACTTGCTTCCAAATGAGTGGCCTGAACACAAACTTCATCTAGATTTGAAGGATTAAACATGAGTATTGTATGTCTCAAATAACTATGTAACGCTCCAATGTATTTCCGTAAATTTTATTGAGAAGACAATTCTACTCCCAAAACCAAATCTCTTCTCCTAAATGCGTGAGTAAAGATTTGCACATTTTGTCCTTTAGCTTGTCTAAAATTTTGCCAATCCATAGTAGCTTTTTGCATATATGCCAATGGGTAATTTTTTTTTTTAATTACAACAATAAAATCATTCCAAGAGGTTAATATTTTACCATGTTTCTTCATGTCCTCCTGAGTCTTGGATTCCCACCAAATGAGTGTTTCACTATCCAATCTTAAAGAAGCAAGATTAATCTTAGTTTCATCATCTTGAATTTTTTGTATCCTGCAATACACCTCAATCTGATGAATCCAATTATCTAATTTCTCAGCATTTACTTCTCCATTGTACATTGGCAATTCAAATTTAATATCAAGCTTTAACAAAGGAATTTGTGAAGGATTTTTACCATGTCCTTTTGGAGAATTCAGAAGATGTCTTGAATTGGTAGAAGAAGAAGAAGATGGAGGTGAGGGTGGTGGAGAAGCACCATTCCCTCCATTTCCATTAGGATTTTTATCACCACTGTCTCCTTTGTGCTTTGAAGGGTTGGAGCCTTCACCTTGCAATCTTGTATTCCTTTCCATCAAGAGTTTCATCATTTCTCTCATTTCCATGACATCCTTTCTGAGATCTTCATCTTCTGTAGGAATATGTTCATGACTCTCTTCATGAGCCATACTTGGTGAATGCCTCCTTGAAATTTGCGGTGATGATATAATCTTCCTCCTTGAAGGATGTGAACTTGGTTCTACAATTTGACCTTCTCCTCTTGTGAGTTTCAACCTTGTGAGCATCAGAAAACAAAACACTTGCAAGTAATCAAGTCTTCAAAAACCTATGCTCTGATACCAACTTGATCTGAAAATGAAGAAGACTTGTTTTTTTGAAATTATTTGCAAGATTTAATTCATGTGCTAAAATGCAAATGGATCAATTTGCAACAAAACTTTTATGGAAAATTACTCATTCAAGATGCATATAAACAACAGCAATAAACAGTGAACAGAAAACACATAACACAACAAATGATAAAGGAGTTCACCCCTCTCTTGGGCTACATCTCTTGGTCCAGCTTCCAATGGATCTTTTGTAGTATTTTCTCAAAGTGCTAAAAAATGTTCTTTAAAATGCTCAAAATGCCAAATAGATGGCTCCAATGGCTCCAGAACATCCAAAAACCCCTAGCTGGGCTTTTTCGACACCTCGTTTGGCCAAAAATTGAAGAAGATAGGCTTCCTGGAAGTCCCCCTTCAAACTTGTTGTCTCTGGATTGCAAAAATACACCCTTGTTGGCTCAACCTAGCCCCCACGTGTTTTTATGTGTTAAAACCCAGCACCGGGCACAACTGCACAAACTGTGCAAAATGTAGGATAGTTATGGGTGCGCCTAGCCCCTAACCGCCAAGGCTGTGGTCGTGTGACCCATGTGACCGTGCGCAAGTGAAAAAATGGGCTATGTTTCCAAAAGCAATTGGATAATGGACAAGTGGCAGGTTGTTGGTTGTACAACTGTTTGAACCACAATACAAAACACACGCCCATACAATGTGACCACGGTTCATATGGTAACGTTATATGCGACCGGGGGCTGGGGCTAAGCGTCTGCCCGAACCTCGCGCCAACCATACACATATGCAAATTTAAATATATTCAAAACCATTTATATAACAAGGCTCATATGGTGGTGCATCAGTTGGCGGCCCTTCCCATGTCTCTTCCCCTGCCTGGAGGTCACGAGGTCGAGTCCTGGCGATTGCAAAGATTTTGAACCATCGTCCAGGTGACATGTGGCAGCCATTAATTGGGCCATGTGTCACCATACTATTAGCCACCAAGATGCCACATGTCAATAACTCATTCATCCACTTAACTGCCAACTAATGAATGCCACATGTCGTAGGTCCTACCAATTCCACTCTGCCATGTGTTGTACGGACATGCCACATCAACATCCGTATGGACTGTACGGACTATACAGTCAGTATCCCTTTTTTTTGCCTATTTGTCATTTTGATAAGAATGTGATATCTCTCACTCCTGATATCCGTTTGAACCCAAACAAGTTGCATTGGGTTCGTGACGACGAGGCCTGCGCTCCCATTCGATTTGAAGTGATTTCGAGCACTTTGAATTTTTGAGCAAAATTTGATCCCCTAGATCACAAAGGCACCTTAATGTTTACATGTTGGTTGGTTGGTGGATCAAGGAAACCATAAGGACAGGATTAAGAAAGATATTGGGCATAAAACTGGAATTAACATGTGTGATATTTGATCAATGATCAAGGCCATTAGGCATGGAGTCATTTTGTCAACACCTTATGGATCATAGGAAATTAAACTAAGAATCAAACAAATTTGTTTAGAATTATTAAAGGAATAAGAAAATAAGAACAAGTATGAACTATAAAGTGACCTATGCTAGATCAATCTTCGTATATTCATAAGTTGGAATATTCAATAATTTTTTTTTTTTTTGAGAATAAATAAAGCACTTGAACAAACTCATGAATCATAGGAAAATGAAATGAAGCTTCAATACACAAGAATCCGTAAATCCTGAACAATTATTGAAGCTCAAAAATTGGTATTTCATTCAAATGAGCAGACAAAGAGATGTAGGAAACAAAATAAAATGACTTACTGATAGTAGAGTTGTCAAGAATCTCTAATAATGAGAAATATACAAAAGAAAATTCCCCTTTAGGCTTTACAAAATGCATACAGTCCTTCCTATATCCTAATCTAATTCTTCCAACCTGGATCGCCCCCCCCCTTTCATTACAAATGATGCAAATAATTTTATAGAAGGAAAACATAATTCTTATGATGTGATCAAATACCTTCTTCTTGGTGATAATTTTATGAAAATAGAAAAAGAGATCCATCCTCAATCCTCATTTACACTATAATGGATATGTTGATAATATTGTTCTTAGAATTATTTAATCATAAAAACAACCTGTTTCCACCTCCATGATGACTAGGCATTCCACTTCACATTGGTTCACTTCAAAACAGCCCACACAGAAAACTTGGGTTGAACCGTTTTGGAAAAACTTATATTTCTCCCAAACCATGAATAATTTGGAAAATCCACTTGTAAGGAACTTAATCAGGGTTGTCCTGATAAAAAACCATGTCTCGAATTTATCTTGTTCATCACCATTTTCTCAGAAATTAGACCAAAATTTTGCTTCCTAGAAAATGATGTGAATGACAGAAGTATTTGATCAAAGATATAGGTCGCTTTGACGAGGTATGGGCATGATCTCTTAGAATAAAAAAATCTCACATATTCTAAAATAGAAACCCATGTTCCTTGTTTCTCTCTTGGATGACATAAATAGGAAAACTATCGAGCAATATTTTAAAATTTCGTTCCAAGAACTTACAGTAGCTATTTCCTTTGATAATATGGTAATTTTGCTACCAAAAGTTAAAACTTATTGAAGCAACAAGATTTGATTGAAATAAAATTATCCTACTAATATATGGAGATCTCATGGAACATACATTGGATTGATATTGAGGCAACAGGAGGCTTAGCGAAAATTGTGCAATTTGGTGAAAATTCAAAAAAATTGACAGTGTCAATTTTAGTGCTAGCAAGCCCCAAACATGATTTCAATGCTCATACCACTATTTCAGCACATAGAGTCATGTACATGTGGTGTAGATGCTACATAGGTTCCAATTCCCTCCCAGAACGATCTATTGAGAAAATTTAATAATGAATATTACCCTGAATAAAACCTATGTAGCAACCTTGAGCTTAGGAAAGTGGATGATGTAGTGTTCCATGTAATTAAAAAGTCCTTGTTACATTATGTAGCTACAAGATCACATGTTATTCCTTGCATAGAATTGATGGAGTACGTTATTAGCCATACTGAATCCCAAAACTATAGGATTGTAAATGATAAGGGGAAACACATAGTCTCTTTCCTCCCCCATTATATCAATACCTATTACAAATTCTCGTAGCCTAATGAATCCCTCACCAAAGAATTTGTGATTGCATTTTATGAATGGTATGACATCAATAGGATATTGAGTATCTGGTGGAAACAAGAAAAAAAATCGTGAATCGGTCCACTGGAAGGTATGGCATAATTGTTTTAAGAGAACCATATATGTATTCCATGATCCTAATTTGTAGATTGTATGGGGAAAAGGATTTTTCTCAATCCTTTGAATCCTAGATACCATTATCCTACAATGTAGTGATGTGGGGTAGGAAATTCAATTAGGGAGGCATTATTTCGAAACATATTATCTTGAGGGCTAGTCAAGAAAAATAACCAAATTCTAGTGGTCCTCCTTCTTTCCACATGTTATCCTTCCTCTTGGATGTGTTGTTTTCCCAAATATCCTTCCCTGGTTTATTACTTAGCTTGCAAGTTTATGATTTTCCAATCCATGTATATTTCAACATACTTTGGAAGAGTATATATAAAAAAAATTATTCTCATATTTGTGATTTCTTCATACCCAAATTCTATTTTCTCATCTTTGGCCAAGAATGTCCTAGGTTATCCAAACAGGAAAAGAAGATATTGACATGCATTGAAAATTGGTACCTTGAGGAGAAGCATATTTACATGAGGATATATGGGGCTACTAGTCCACCATACATGCTGCCAGTATATGTAGCTGACAGACTGGTAATTGGAGAGATATTCTATTAGTCCATCATGCAAGGATTCAGTTCCACTCTAGTGAAACATAAGAAGAGACTATTTATCCCTTATGGATTTTAGGTGGGGTATCACATGGTAAAATATGCCAATCATGCAAAGCAATAAGGCCAAGTGCATTTAGAATATAGGTTTATTATAGGGAAGTTTAGGAAGCATGACCTAAAAGGCTTGGTTTCAAAGCATGATGAGAAAGTAGTCATGAGTTGGCCATACACTCATTAGAAGTGGAAGGAAGAGTTGTTCACTGGAGATTCTCAAGACTGGAAGGAGGTGGAGAAGAGGAGAGCCAACCCAAAAGTAACTATTTTTTCCTCTTTACCTTTCACAAAGAAAATAAAAATAGTAAACCTTAGAGTCTCTTCCAGCAAGGAAGCTAATAAAGGGGAAAATGAAGAAGAATAAGAGAGGATCAAAGTAGAGAGATAAGAACAAGCTTTGCAAGTGGAGAAAGAAATAATTATGAAGGAACAAGAAGATTAAATAATATTACAAGAATCATAAAAAATAAAAAATAAAAGAGGAAGAGGAAGAAGAGAAAAAGGAACTTACAAAAAAAGGGAAGAAGGAAGAAAGACAACATATAAAACACGAGTTCATAGAAAAAGGAAAAAGGAATAGGAGGAGTAGGCTCGATGGATGGAAGCAGAGTTGAAGAAAAAGATGGAGCAAGAACATGTTGATGAACTCAAGAGGATAGAGGAAGAATAATAGAAACAATACAAGAAATAGGAGTTAGAGTGGCTATAAAGGGAGAAGGAAGAATAGGAGGAGAGTGTTAAGGAGGACCAAGAAAAATATCCCACTAATATAAAGTTGTAATATCCCAAATTTTAATCTTTGAATTATTTGTAATTAAATGCTTAAATACATTTCATGGATATTTTATAACTATGCTATACTAACTCCATGGGCCAAATATACCATGGTATTGTAAATATTTTATGTATTTCCATCTTGTAGTTAATAAAGAAGAAGATCAATATCAATTGATATTGAGTGCCTATAAGGGCTATGATACGACAATAGGGGAAAGGTGAGCGGGTGTAAGGGGGTTTTGTGCCTAAATAATGTAACTTATGCTACCTTCAACCATCACCCATTTTCAAAATTAAATATCAAAGAAAAAAAGTAATTAAGAGGAGTGGAGGAAACAAATTCCTCAATCTAAGCCAAAACTCCTAAAATTTAGCAAATTGTCTCCCCTACATTGTTGGAACTAATAAGAGAAGTTGAGTTGGAATTATTTTACCATTAGGCATGAGATAAATTCGAATGGGGAGAGGAGAG
Source organism: Picea engelmannii (assembly GCA_009831015.1). Classification (NCBI taxonomy): domain Eukaryota; kingdom Viridiplantae; phylum Streptophyta; class Pinopsida; order Pinales; family Pinaceae; genus Picea; species Picea engelmannii. The sequence goes on from ML778351.1 coordinate 740,765, forward strand.
TTGTTAGAAAAAGGAGTGAAATATAGTTTTTGAGAGTGTAGATATTGAAAAAAGAGAGTCAATCCCATGATAGACCAACCAACCATGAATGGAAGCTTGTAGCCTTGAGAAAAGCCAAGAAACCATGGAGAAATTTTTTGAACCTGAGTTATCATTTTGAACCTTCTATTCACACATTGACTAACATGAGAAGGAGTATTTTTTGAGGTATTGGGAAATATAGAAGGATGTGTTCCTTGTGTTATGTGGGGCAGGTATGTGGCTGCCTTAGTGTTGCTCTGTGATCAAGAAACTTGCAGTAAGAAATATTGGTTTGAATCTGAATTCTAGAGTTATTTCATCCTTGCTTCACCCTGGTTGTATCATAGCTCATATAGGGGGTGAAATTCACTGTGAATTTCCTATGGTTGGGTGGAAATCACTCACTTAGCTGGTTGTTGGTCTGGAAATTTCAATAGATAAGTTGATCTCTATTTTCCTTCTTCCCCTTTGTTCCTCTGTCATAAATTACTGAAAAATTCATATTTATGTATATGTTGTCTCGCGATTCGTTTATCTCTATTTTGTATATAGTAACTGATACTCTATATAGACAGTGGGAATGTAGTTGTGGAAATTCCCTATATTTGCATGTTTGTTGATGGAATCATCCTCAATCAATAGACATCTCACATGATTGTTAGATGGAAACTGTCAATGCAATCTATGCATGCATTGTAGTTAAATTTGATGCATGGGATACCCCAAATCTATGTAGGGGTCATAAGGCTATATTACAAGAGAGTATTTTAAACTATCTTTGTTCATATCTTGGGTGTTGTCATGGGAAATTCTTTCTTTTTAACCATCATTCTGTGTACTAAAACAATTTTATCGTTTTTTTTTTTTGGGTGTATGGCCCTTTTTTTTTATGAAATGAAGTCCACTTTTTGTGTATATGACATGACTAAGAAATATATATTATGTCAAACTCACAAAAGACTTTGCAGCTAACCTTGTCCATATATATTTTTTTCCCGAGACAAATTGTCTTAGCTCAGTCTACTAGAAGATACCAGAAGATAGAAGAGTTGTTGGACACACTAAAACAACATAATTTTTCTATGGGGACATAGTTTAGGTTTCCATGAAAATTTCTCACTCGATTTAGCACTTAAATACAACCTATTCGACTAAAAAAATTGACCTTCTATTCTTAGTCTGACTTCTTGTTCATTTCTATTTTATCCATAATTTCATCTATCACTTTTATATTATTGGTATTTCTTCATTTGACTACACATTTATTGGCCATCTATTGTGTGCTCTTTTATGTTCCATTTTCCATACTTCAGTTATCTTTATGAGAGTTTATAATTATCTGTAACTCATTTATTGTATTGCACTTGGAGAGGGAATTCGTTTATGAAGTTTTCAGAGCTTTCAAAATTAAGGGTGGTAGTATTTTATTGTTTAAATTTTATTCCTAGAAGCATGATCTTCATTGTTTTTGTTCAGAAAAAGAAAAAAAAATCCTTCCTTCTAAGTAAAAGGGTTCGAACTTTGAAGATTTCAAATATGTTTGCATCATTGATCTTGAAATATACAAAATTCTTCAAAATACATTGGTTTTAGGCTTTATCAAATCTTAAATTATTATTTTTGTTAGGGTTTTCTACATTGTCTCTTAATGGAACCTAAATCCCAAGAACCCAAATAAGATTTTGATGACTCATTAGGTCGAGCTCTATAATAAATATAGTTTTTTTTTTATTATACTTGGTTGAAAAGGAGATAAAGAGGTAGTGGTTGTGGGGACTTATATTATTTTTCCTTTTAAACTTCTTTTTTCTTATATCATTGTCGAAATAATTGGTGCATATCATGGAAATCCTAGTAAGCACAAAAAGACATGAATTGAATAAGTGGGAAGGAAATTTTTTGGTTTATATTGGTAGATTAGTTTGGAGTTGAGGTAAAAAAAAATACTATTTATTGGCTTCAAGGAAGGTTTTCCTTTAATATTATGAAAAATGTTCTTTAGGTTTCTGCAATCTGTCTTTTATTTAGTAGGATGGAAAAAAATTGTGTTGAGACCATGTAACTCTATATTACAATTTTCCAAGAATAGTATTATGAAAAATGTTATTTAGGTTTCTGCAATCTGTCTTTTATTTAGTAGGATGGGAAAAAAATTGTTTTGAGACCATGTAACTCTATATTACAATCTAATGGACCATCGACATGTTGAAATGGGTATTGCTAAATTATTAAATGCTTTGACATGGAAAATCATGGTTTCTAAATTCCTATTGGTTGTATTAGAGTTGTAAACATATCCAAACAAACAATTTTGATATCTATACCAAGACATCATACACTGTAAAACAAGGAAATTTTATACTTGTACTTCCATAATTTGCCAGGATTCTTTCTAGATATAAGTTAAATTGAATTGGATTCTTTGGAAAATTTCATTTGACCTATTGTTATTCTCCATACAATGTATTTTGTAAATCCAATGACTACTAGAAGCATCTACATAATTGTACTTTCTACATTTAGCTTCTTTGTATTGTTAATTATTAAGCTCATTAGCCACTCACTTATCAAACAGTTCTTGAATTTTCAAGACATCCAGATATCAAACACTTTCACTACACCCATACATTTGTGAAACTGTTGGGTCAATCTTATTTTATTAGTTTGAAAATGAGACTATTAAGGATATAAAAGCATTTGAAATGGATGTGTGTTTTCCATTTCTTATTCATAGAAAACATGTATTGGGTAGGATATCTGGCCACGTAGCATTTGTATTTTAAAGTTATTTGATCCATGGGAGTATGATGTACATTAAGTGTAATTGTGCTTGCAACCATTTATATTTTTAGTCACTAATAAATTGGCCACATGGAAAGGAATAAAAAGGTCATTTTGTTACTCTTATAAAATCAAACTAATCCAATCTATTCACGGTTGCATAGTCTAAGTTTCAATGTGACCAAAACAAATCATGCTTAAAATATTTAGATGAGAGTCACCACAATAATGTTAAGTATGGGATAAGGGAGAGACTATATGATCAGTAGTATTTTTAAGATCTATGCTATAATTGATGGAAAAAATATCTTTGCACAAAAAGGATACTATTTTTGGGAAATTCATCAATAATGTTTGGTTAAACCTATCATGTAAACTTAAATTTTGATGCTCAAATTAATCAAGATGGACATCATAAAAAAACCAGAAAAAATGGAAATGTAATGAGTGAAGGAGGTGTAGAGCATAGTCAGGAAACAAAACAGGATATTATCACCACTCTTGAGCAAGTTCCAAATAATGATAGAGATGTTGAGAAGCTAGATGAAATTTTACTAAATGGCTCATCACCTGTGGGAGAAGAGAAAGGGGAAGAAACTCATGATAAACCCAAGGAGACTTCCACAAATTAGGAGAGGTCTAGTGAGAAATATAAAGGTATAGAAAAGGATTCTCTAGTCAAGAAGAAAACCCATGACCCTATTTCAAAACATTTTTATACACTTGAAATTTTGAGTAATATATTTTCCTGGGTTGATTAGCCCATCCCTCAACCAATGTAGGAGTTAGTTGAATTGGAATATTTTTCTTATGATAAAAAGAGAATATCTATAGTAAAGAGGAATCATAGGAAGATGAATACCACACTGGATGGTAGCGTGTTGTGCACCTCAGAAGAGGTAATAATAGATACAATGAAATCCAAGATGAACAATATTTATCCAGGAATGGCCATATCACATGCATCATTTGAAAAGGAAATCAAAGAAGAAAGAGATATCAGAAAAGTCAGGATTGAGATATCCTCCCTCAAACATCAAGTGAAATATTATCAAGAAGATGGAGGGGCATAAAACTTAAAGAAAGACCTATTAGATGATCACAACAAACATCTCAGAGAGCATGAAGAATTAGTGATGAAAGAGATTTCCCCTCAAGAGGAGTCCATACTATTTGGGATTACCTACAAGGAAGTTCTTCGGTGGGCTAAGAAGGGTGGCAGTGTGTTATAAAGATTCGATTTCTTTCAAGGAGTAAAAATGGACAAATGGCTAGAGGACCACAATATAGAACTATTTCCAAATGAGCAGTTATCTCAACTTCATTCGGTGGAAAAAAAATGGGAAAGGACTGTCGATTATCCAAGAGATAGAGTAGAATAATAATGGGATTTTTTTCAGTGGGTGTGGGAGAAGTTTTGAACTAATCGATGGATGATCTCTGATTACCAGATTTCATCTCTCCAACTGATTGTCGATCAGTTGGAGTAGTTGACTGGAAGAATGGAAAAGTACACTTGTGACTTAGAGATAGAAAAAATGATTTAAGTATGTTGATGGATCAACAATGGTTTCCTTTCAAGGAAAATTGTACCAAGCTCTACTCTGAGTGGGTGGACTATGTGGATGAGCATGCAATTCCAAGGAAGATGAGATCACTAGATTCATCATGACTCAAGCTACTATTTATCTATTTTGACTCACTGAGGTGACTATTTTTAGTTGAATAAATGTGTATAAATAAGGGGGTACGCACCATAGATAAGGACCTTTGGAAAACACATTTTTTTGTTTTTATTCTGTTAAAGAATTATTTTCTACAAGTAGTAGAAACGATACTTTGGAGCCTGCAAGTTTATTCGAACAATTGTGTACTTTGTGATTAAAGTATGAATTGTTCTACAAATTTCCATCCTATTATCGATGTCCAGTAACATGTTATTTTTACTAAGCTGTCTTGAAATATTGAATATTACTCTCATTAGTTTCACATTTGTTTAAATGTACATTTTGGTATATGTTTAAGAATTAGCCCAAAAATCACTAAATATGGAATTATTTCCTAGTAACTGACAGGTTCTTTAGTTGGAAATTCACATGCATGTGTAACAACTGTTATTAAATATTTTTAGGGAATTATTTTTGGGAGGAATATGTATTAGTTTTAATTTTATTTGTTAATATGTTTCCTCTAAGAAGTTAGATTTAAGAGAAACAACATTTTTTCACATTATTTAGTTTTATTTGATTGGTTAACAAAATTATTTCTTGTAATCCATATAGTCTTTTATAATAATTACATTCTAAACCTACATAAAAACTTTCCCAAAAATAGATAAAAAAATAAACAAGATATAATCATTTAATATTAAAGCCCATTGAACAGTTTTCAAACCATTAATTTGGAGGATCACACTACTCCAAATAGGGAATAGTATAATTGGGCCTCATCCTAAGGTGTAATCCATACTATTGAATTAAAGGGAATGCATCCCATACAAGGTATTTCCTTCACATTTTCAATGCATGAATAATGTCTTCCATCTCTAAATCATGTGTGGTATATTTTCTTTCATGCTCCTTGAGTTTTCTAGCAAACCACGTGACCATTATAGGTAAGTACACCACCCATTCATTCTTTACAAGAATCAATGCACACCATAAAGTATACATTTGGATCAAGAATCATTAGTACCTGTGCATTGGTGAACAATTCTTTCAAATTGAGAAAACATTCTTCACATTCCGGAGTCCATTTAAACTTCACACCCTTCTATTGCAAATAAGTTGTAGGATGTGATATATTTGTGAACCTTTCATAAATATCCTATAGTAGAATTCTATTCCCGTGAATGCCCTAACTTTTGTGACATTCCTTGGGGTTGGACACTCTCCGATTTCCTTAATATTATATGGGTGCACTTCTATTCCCAACTCTAAGATAATGTGACCCAAATAATGGATCCATTTTTAAAAAAATGATCACTTTCTTAGCTTTTCATAAAGATAATTCTCCCTTAACACATGTAGTACCATCATTAAGTGTTGTTCCCGTTCTTCCTAAAAAATAGAATAAATAATTATGTCATCTAGGAAAATAATGACTAAATTTTCCAAGTACTTTATGAAAATACTAGTCATCAAACAAATCACTACAACTGGTGCATTTGAAAACCGAAATGGCACAACCAAAAAATTCATAATTGATCCAAAAAGGATCCAGAGAAGGCTAAGAATAACTCATAACTCACATAGGCAACTCAGACACTCAAAATGGCTCCAACAAACAGAGAAATGGAAAAAAATCAAAGTTCCAAAAACTCAGTGAAAACACATGTAGTACCATCCTTAAGTGTTGTTCTCGTTCTTCCTAAAAAATAGAATAAATAATTATGTCATCTAGGAAAACAATGACAAAATTTTCCAAGTACTTTATGAAAATACCAGTCATCAAACACATGACTACAACTGGTACATTTGACAACCCAAATGGCACAACCAAAAAATTCATAATTGATCCAAAAAGGATCCAAAGAAGGATAAGAATAACTCAGAACTCACAGAGGCAACTCAGAATGCCCAGAATGGCTCCAATAGACAGAAAAAGGGAAATTTTTTCATGTATTCATGTATTTTCCAAATTCTTTTGTTGAGTTAATGAAAGAGCCTACCCATTTGAGAGCTAGACCCAGAGACGTAGTCCACCAAGGATGAACTTGTTGACGGGTGAAAATGATCGTCCGTCAACTGGGAGAGTGGAACCGGTCCGGGGTTGTCTAAATAACCCAAGTTGTTTGGTATGGACCACCCTGACGAGTTTAACGGCTCCGTTGGCCGCTCTAAGGTCTCATAAGGAAACCAAAGAGAAAATGATTTAAGCTAAATGATCTAAACTAAGGAAACTAGAAACTAATAAAAACTAACTAAAACAAACTAACTAACTAACTACAAATTACTAACTACTTATATACACACAATCTACTAACTATGATCATAATAACTCAAATCAACTACTTAATTGTCAGCTGCAATCATTCTTTATTCACAAATATACAATATGGACAGATTACAGATTTAATTAAAACCTGCAAAAATCGTGCGTTCGCTGCCCTAAGACAACCAAGGATCTATTTTTGTCTTTTTATATTTTGTAAAAAAGAAAGGAAACTAACTGCAATTAAATAATCTAATCTAAATCTAACTAAACTACTAATTAATTAAAACAATAAACATCTGACTAATTAACCTGGATACGCTCCAAGTTTGTCCTGTGTAAGATGACTTCGTAAGCAGGTTGGAGGAAGAAGTTCACACCATTAAGCCCTTAAGCTTCTCGCAAGGGATCAGCTATAATGCTTCCTGAAGTGAGTTACAGGACAAACAAGACATAAAAGAAATCATAACAGTTTT
>ML778351.1:750796-761534 GCA_009831015.1 Picea engelmannii
TATAATCAACGAAATAGGTGTTTTCACATTTGCAATTGTGAAAACTGAGTCGAAATCGAATTGTAATGGTTGCAAAAACGAGACACATGTCCATTAGCACAATGCGACAAATATTTGTCAAGATACCGCAAGGGGTGTAGGCATCTTTTGAGAGTAATCGAGAAAAAATGTGGGTTGGCTGCCAACAGAACTCTGTTATCAAGTTTTCGTGTTCATATTTGTTTCTTATGTCTCTTCATTTTTAATTTTTCCCTTCTTTAATGGTGCACTTTAATTTATGCTCATTTAATACAATTCTTTATAAGTCACGATGAAAAGATCCTAGATCAACAATGGTCATATCTTGTCTTAAAGGTTTTCTTTTTTATATATTCCTCTTTGATATTTACCTTATGTTATCTTGACCTAAGGTCAATATTTGTTACGAGGAATACATATAAATAGTTTTGGGTAGGACCACAATAGACAGAATGAAAGTAAGAAATCAAATCAAATATTCAATATGCTAGATACATGGAGATGCCAACAAAATAAAGGCTAGAATCCTACCTCTTCCAGACATTCATAGGAGACCACCATTAAGCACACAATCCAATGCTTGATACCTACAACTTGTCCTCAACATCAAAGATACACAAGCATGTGGAAAATGTATGAAATTTCATCATATAAACCAGCATAATTCATGAACATGTATAGAAAATTTACACATGCAAAATAATATAAACATTTGCAACATATAATTGGAAGAGGAAATAGTATTTATGTTAATATAATCATAATATGTACATAGGTGACAACCTTTTATATCATCAACTCGTCGAAACCGAGAAACTAATTCCCTCCACCTAGGCCTTCACACTTCGATCCTCCACAAGGAAATCTTGTAATCTCTAGGAGTAATTAGGTTCCTCCTTCACGGGATAGGGAGAGTTTGGTGGATGAACATAAGGAGAGTTTAGACTTACAAGAATAAGGGATGCAGAATCAAGGATGTAACATGGGGAAAAAATTCTCCGTAATGTACCTTCTCTCAAATTTTTTCTTCACTCTAAGGGCTTGTATATGGCTCAATTTATATCATTCAAAGGGAATTGAAGGGTCAAATCATAGCATTTCCAGCATATGAAAATCTGAGTGTAACAACCCTAGTTGAATAAATGTTTAAGGATTATTAAGTAAAAAAAATTAATACGGGGATTAATTGTCTTAATATGGTAGTAATTAAACAAGATTGGTATAAAGATACTAATTAAATAATTATTAATTAATTAATGGTTGCAATTTGATTAATTAATTACATGTTACATTCATTGACATGGGTATTAAATTAATAGGAATAATAAATTATAAGTTAATTTGTTAAATACTTACGTACACGGGAAGGGATAAGACATTGAATATAAAGGGATAAGAAATTAATTATGAGGGGATAAGGTAATATATGGGTGGGTAAGGAAGTAAATGAATGAGGCGGTGAAGGAAGGATATGGAGGCGGAGGAGGTTTACAAAGGGATGATCATTCGATGGGAGATTTTGGGGATGGATTTTTGGGGTGTCTCTTGGATTTGCAGAGAGGAGAGTTGAGTTCGGGAGGGGGAAGGTTTAGTACAGGGGCACTGGTTTGTTGGAGGTTTTGGGAACGGGGGCCAGGATATCCATATGATATCTTGGAGCTAGGTAGTTGTCCTAGTTGGCAGGGAAGATAGTAGGTTTGGGCAGTGTTTACACAGTGCAGCAGCGGTCAACAAGGCAAGCGGACAAACGGAGGGTTAGCATCAGACCCAGGTATTTAAAATTATGTATTTGTTTTTATTATGTTATAAAATTTTAATATTCTTTGTTAAATTTACATCTGTATGTGCTAAAATAGAAAGGAATTATTGAATTTTCATAAATCTAGTAGAAGTTACTGTATTGTTGTAGAATTACTGGATGTTAAATTTATATGGCCACTACAATTGGTATCAGAGCGTCTTAGTTTTAAATCTGGGCCTGTGGGCCAAGTTCCCAGCTCCAAGCTCTAGCTCTAATCCCACCTAACCTGCAAACCAAACACACTATTATTTTGATAATAGATAAACAAATCTAAATATAAATAAACAATGTGAATTGAAAACGTAAAAGAAAATTTACCAAAGTATCAACAAAGCTACTAGGGTTGTTACAGGGTAAAAACCATCAATAAAGTGAATGGGAAGGTCCCATTTTATCAATAGTTTGTTTTGTCATTTTGATGAACAAATATATGGGGAAAGGATGAACAAGGGTCACATTGGAGTGTTCCTTGGAATAACTTTTCAATTAGAAGGTCCAAGGAAACACTTCACTTTAAGATACTACTAGTTCTAATCAAACAATCTACAAAATAAAAATAAAATTATACCCATTGCCTTCTTATGACAAGTAACCTCTTATCGTATCTTTTTGGTATGAAGGGAAAAACTGTAGAGGCCATTATCTAAAAAGTATATGCTCATTAAAGGGCATCTCGTGAAATTGAACCACTATGTATTACTGTCTAAGTTGCATTGGAAATAGATATGGATACAAATCCACCAGTTTTTTTTTAAATCCAGATTACCATATGTGTTACGTCAATTTTCCTAAGTTCATTCCATGAATACGTCTAAACCCTATGCCCCCTCTCTTTTGCAACATATTTAGTCAATGGCTAAGTCAATCTATGTGAACACACTTGTTTTCTACTGAAATATTCAGTCAACAATGCCCTTGATTGGTTCCAGTTTGAAGCATGCCACTCTTGGGACTCTGGCAGACTACAGTTCCAGAGAGAAGAGACCAGGTATCAAATCTAGCTCTGTCCAAAGTGAGTGCTGCATTTATTTTACCACTAGACCATAGCCTAACTAACTTAATAGACTTTATATAATGAACTATAAACAATTGAAATTAGATCGGCAGGCACTTTAAGAAATAGGAGAAAGCACAAAAGTTATTCAAAATCAGTTTGACTCATAGAAACAGACTTATTTATAATGTTGTGAGTACTACTAACAAGTTACAAGCCGACTAGGCTCTCCGAGTCAGCAAGCGGTGTCAAAACTCCAATATGCTTTCTGTTATAATTGTGGCAAGTGTATTTTTCCCTATTTTGGAAGTATTCCGATGAAATGTTGCTAACTTACAATACTCAAAAGATCCACTTCAACTGAGATGCTACAGGGGAAGGTATCTATTCCACTAAATTCGAGATGTCAATTGGCCCTAACCCTATGAAACACTCCACTGACATGGACCAGACAGACCAAGAGGGACAAAAAATGTTTTTAGGGATTTGGATCAACTTAAGATATATATTCTATCAAATTCACCAAAAGACCTGCAGCTGCCCCAACAGTATAAAACAGTCTTCTCGTACGAACCAGACAAACCAAAAAAGGAAGAACGTGTTTTTGAAGATTGGGACCTTGGTGGAATATGAAACACCCGATAACCAAAAATCGTTGATGTCAATAAAGTATTTTAATTTAACAAATTGCAGGGAATACATTTCATTAGTTTTGTAAGACTCAAAGAAACAACAACATTGTACTCGATTACTCATTCCACACATTATAACACAGATTTAAACGTATTTTGAATATATTCGTCAATATTAAGGTACCCATAAAAAATTCAAGGCATCTAGCGCAATAATTTATACAACTTAAATCTATTTAAAGACATGTCCGCCTTCTATCACTTTGAAGTCAAATAAATTCAGTTATTCAGTGGCGTCCTGTCTGACTGTGATTTGAACCTAAATTTGGATGAACCTATCAGCTCAAGCCTCAGGATCTTTGAGATCTAAAATTAAAGAGGACTTTATAAGTTGAATCTTAGAGTTTTATTGAATGACTTACAGACTTGGATGGCTCCAGTATAGAGATCATCCTGATGGGCTCCTCGAGCAATAGGTGTGTGGCCTGCATCTTCGCTTCCTTCGGCTACGAGAATCCTTCTGAGATGAGACACAGATGTTTAGAAAGATGGTAGGCCACAATTAGGATTATATGTGGAGATAAGATGGATATCTCAGTCCACAAATGCTTCATCCACTGCAACAATGAGTCAACCTGCTACGATAGTCGGAAAGATCACAATGGAGAGCAGGATTTAAAATATAAAAAGAAAGAAGCATCACTAGAAGAATGCGACCAGGCTATAGAAGGGTTGAGTACAGTGAAAGACAAGGCCAAGCAGGCATAGGAATCACGCAGTAAAGATGAGACCATTATCTGAAAGTTTTGTTCTTTATTGATGGGAATTGGACCTGCACTAAGGGCTGTTGCTTCTATGAGTAGGGAAGATTGGGCAGTGAAGCTGCTGGAACATATTCAAGCTATGCCAATGATTATTTTTCTAGTGGGGCTGATATTGGCTGTGGTTCTTATTCATCTCTGTATTCAAGCCACAGTATGGGTAGTGGATACTTACCTGGCAGTGGCTCGGGATCTTATTACTAAATTGTGAGGCTTTGAAGGACTGTCTTGATCGCTAACAACCATACCAACACCAGCACCAAGAGCCGGAGGAAAGACGTGAGAGGCGGCAGAGGAAAGAGGCAGAAGTGAAGGAGTGTTAGGGTTAAGGAAGAGCTTAGGTTTTGGTACTTAGAGCCGAGGCCGGGCACGTGGGCCTCATGCCAGAAGCCCGACCTTAAAGGTTGCCAGCTAATGCCACATATTTTTTTTTTATATATTAATGTTTAGTTTTAATAATTGATTTAAAAGTATTAATACGCCTTCTGAATAATTAAATTATCATTTTTTTTTATATATATTAATTTTTTTTAGTTTTGATAAATTATTTAAAAGTATTAATATTATTACGTAAATTTAAATTATTTAAATTAAATTAATTACCTTAGATTAAATTAAATTAAAACTCATAACTATTTAAATTTAATAATATATCCTAAGCTTAATATGATAAAAAAAATAAATTAAATTGACTCCATGGGTTTTGAACCTGCGACCACCCACTACCTAAGCCTTAAGGAACAACCAAACACCAACGCACCATGTATGTGCCTTAAAAAAAAATGTATGTGTGTTGATTAAGGTGATTGAAGCTTAGGATTAAGTTTAGTCTAGATTATTAGTTTTTAATAAACTAGCATAGCCGCAAAGTGGTTGGTGGTTGGTTAACGCTGAAAGGTACATAGCGCTGGTGAATGCCAAAACGTGGCTGGCCATTGTGGAAAATTATTTAGATGCCACGGTTTAAGCCTATTTAATCATTTAAACGTGGTAATTATATATCCTTACAACAATTTTTTTTTAATGTGATTAGGTAAATGTTAAAAAGTAAACATGTTAGCGGATGCCTTGATAAATGCAAGAAAGTTATGAACAATAAATCAGACCCATTGATTTTGGAGGATGACTAATAATATGTCAGCATCTTCAATGCATAGCCATCAGATAAGGGTTTAAGGTTAAATAAGATTAAAAGATCATTAATTGTGCCCATTGTCAATAGGTGTACGCCTTTAGGCGTAAATTAATAAACATAAGGTTGGAAGTCACTTTAATCAAGTTGTAAGAGAAAAGTTAAAAGGGTTTAGACTAGGACCAGCGGGAAGGAGGCGACATATGCACTAGGAGAGTAAGCATAGGAAGTGGCGAGTATGGCGCAAGGCTAGCGTAGCTATAGGGAAAGGGAACCAATAATTTTTTCATAGGGGTGAAGAAATCAAGCTTAGACGCTTAATCCTAACCCTAACCTAGCCAATCCCCTAATGGAGTAATGTCTGTTTATAGACAAGTAAAGAAAACTTACGCCTAACTCTGTTTCTAGTTTGAGTAGCACCAATTTGAAACATCCTGGAACTCACCCTGACAACTTGGGTTGATGCAGGTCAAATCATACAGGATGGTCAGGACTCGAGGGAGTCGAGGTAGGGGAGCATCGTCGCAAGCACCACCAACACCACCAGTGCCAACACCACCATTGCCCGAACTAGCCCTCATAATGCGCTCGTTGGAAGCCATTAACAAGACTTTAAAGGGGAGACAACCGTAAGGGACTGAAGTGGAACCCCCATCGTCTGGAATGGTAATCCAGAAGCGTCAAGGGATTCAGGGGGAGGACCTCCAATTGAAGACATCACGCGAGAATTGCAGAAGATCAAACTTCCGGAGTTTGTCGGGGGTCGCGCCAGTGAACACACAGAAGCATGGTTGGAAGGCATGACAAGGTGTTTTGCCTTAAGGGACTATGCATCCAACTCAAAGGCAAAGATTGCAATTTTTCATTTAAGAGACAACACCTTGAACTGGTGGGGCAACATGGAAAGACAACTGCACCTTACCCCAGACACAGTATCTTGGGAACTTTTCGAGGAGAGGTTATGAATGAAATATCTACCAACTTACTACGAGGAACAACAGGTAGGGGCATTTCATGCCTTAGTACAGGGAAACAAAACTATAGAAGAATATGAGATCAGATTTATGGAACTGGTCAAATACGTTTCATATATGGACAATGACCAATGACAGGAAAAGTGCTTCATCTATGGATTGAAATCTAAGATAAGAGCTATGGTGTGGATGTGGAAACTGTCTTTAGTAGCAGAAGCGGTGGAAAATGCACGTTATGCAGAAGAACACATGAACCTAACCAGGGGTACAAGACTGACATTTTTGCATCGCCCGGGATTCGTAGGAAAGGTCCCGAGGACATTTCCTAGGGGAAGAGGCTCAAGGCCACCACCATATGGTAATAGAGTCGCGCCAAGGATAGTAGCTACAAGGATTTCAATGGCAATGAGTGCAACATCTCGTTCATCGCCAACGGCGCAGACAGGTCCACGACTATCTCAGGGAACAAGTAGGGGCAGGGGTTCTAGGGGAAGGAACTCATTTCAAAGGCAGTCACATAACAGTGCATAGGTTTAATCTCGTGTTACCTATTGGGGGTGTAGAGGACCCCATTACCAGTGCGACTACCCAGAGATACAATCAGGGTTTGTACATAGAGAAGTAAAGGCACCGATGGGGAGAGCAAGTAGCAGCCACCAGATTTACGCAGCGGTTAATAACCGCCAGACCGAACATCAATCCATGGTGGTGAAGTCATCAGGTACGCTAAATCATATCAATGTTAATATTTTGTTTGATTCTGGTGCGACAGATAGTTTCATTTCACCATCTTCATTAGAAAAGAGTGGGTTGGCAGCCTATGAGCACGATGACTTTAAATAAATCGAGATGGCTTCGGGGGGAAAACAAGCGGTAGGACCTAGTGTCGATAATTGTATAGTAGACCTGGGAGTGTGTACTACCAGGTTAAAGGTATACATCACTGCTCTCGGGGCATATGACCTAATCATTGGAATGGATTGGTTAACACCTCATCAAGCTTTGGTAGATTGTTTCGCAAAGAGGGTACTTTGTGTCGATGATGAAGGAAGACCAGTAGAGATCCAGGGTGTATAAAGAAAAGTGTCATTACACTTTATATCAACTATGAAGGTTAAGCGATGCTTGAGACAAGGGTGTCGATTGTATGTAGTGGAAGCAGTGAATGAAAGCAAGGGACCCTCATTGGATCAGTACCCGGTATTATCTGAATTTTAGGATGTTTTTCCAAACGAGTTACCAGGGTTACCCCCTGAGAGAGAGCTTGATTTTACTATTGAGATAAAACCTAGTGCAGAACCGATCTCCAAGACTTCGTATCGGATGACAGCGCCAGAACTTTGTGAATTGCAAATGCATTTGAAAGAGTTACTGGACTTAGGGCTAATAAGGCCCAGTGTCTCACCTTGGGGCACACTAGTAATTTTTGTAAAGAACAAGGATGGATCCTTATGATTGTGTGTAGACTATAGGGACTTGAACCATGCTACAGTGAAAAATAGGTACCCGATGGCGCAAATAGATGACCTCTTCGATCAAATGAAAGGAGCAGCGGTATTCTCAAAGATTGATTTGCAATCAGGGTATCATCAGTTAAGGATTAAGGAAGGTGATATCCCAAAAACTTCCTTTCAAACTCGGTTTGGACATTACGAGTTCATTGTAGTACCTTTCGGATTAACCAATGCGCCAACAGTATTCATGAGCC
This sequence comes from Picea engelmannii, assembly GCA_009831015.1. Lineage (NCBI taxonomy): Eukaryota > Viridiplantae > Streptophyta > Pinopsida > Pinales > Pinaceae > Picea > Picea engelmannii. The sequence continues at coordinate 758,877 of ML778351.1, forward strand.
TCATGAACGACGTATTCCAAAAGTACTTAGACCGTTTTGTACAAGTCTTTTTAGATGACATCCTCATCTATTCCAAGAATGAAAGGGAACATGAGGAACACTTCCGAATAGTGTTGTCGTGCCTTAAAGAGAACAAATTGTATGGGAAGCTGTCGAAGTGTTCCTTCTTCTAGAAAGAGATCCACTATTTAGGTCATATCATTTTCAGCAAAGGAATCTCTGTGGACCCAGAAAAGGTAAAGGCCATTATGGAGTGGCCAGTGCCGAAAAATGCCCATGAGGTGAGAAGCTTCATGGGGCTAGCAGTTTATTACCGAAGATTTGTAGAAGGATTCTCAAAAATAGCGAAACCCATCACCACTTTGCAATGCAAGGGGGTTAGGTATGAATGGACATAAGAATTTGATAGTGAATTCATTAAGCTTAAGAGGTTACTAACCAGTGCGCCAATTCTACGAGTGTCGGATATGGAAAAGGAATTCATGGTCTGCACGGATGCCTCGAAGCAAGGGTTGGGAGCCGTGCTAATGCAGGATGGAGGAGTGATAGATTATGCATCAAGGAAGTTGAAGAAACATGAGGAGCTATACGCGACTTATGATTTAGAGTTGGCAATTGTAATGCTAGCTCTGAAAATTTGGAGGCACTATCTTGTGGGGTGAAACTTTGAGCTCAAAACGGACCATCAAAGTTTAAAACATCTCTTCACTCAAAGAGATCGGAATGCCAAGAAAAGGCGATGGAGTGAGTTTATGAGTGAGTACGATTTTGGTATTTCATACATCAAGGGAAAGGAAAATGTGGTCACAGATGCCTTGAGTAGGAGACCACGTATCTTCTCCTTGGTAACCTTAAAGGTCAATCTGAGGGAACATGTGTTGACACAACTCCCAAGAGACAGTTGGTATTTAAAGGTTACTTAAAACCTCCAGAGCGGGAGGCAGTTAGACCCAAAGTATGAAGGATATAGTCTGGAAACAGATGGACTGTTAAGATATCGAGGAAGGATGTACATCCCTGAGAATGGGGATATTCGAAGAATCATACTGAAGGAAGCCCACAGAGCACTTTATTGTGCGCATCCAGGTGTGAAGAAGATGTATGCAGATATGAGGAAGCTCTTCTTTTGGGTAGGAATGAAGCGTGATGTAGTCCATTTCGTCACCAAATTCCTAGAGTGTCAACAAGTGAAAGCCGACCACCATCACCCAGCAGGCCTCCTACAACCACATGATGTCCCTATGTCCAAGTGGGAAGTCATCTCTATGGATTTTGTTGTGGGGTTGCCGCTCACATCCCATAGACACAATGCCATTCTTTTGATAGTGGATAAGCTAACCAAGAGTGCTCATTTTATTCTAGTTAGAGACACTTACGATGTCACTAATGTGGCACATGTGTTTGTAAGCGAGGTTATCCATTTTCATGGGATACCTAAGAAGATCATCTCAGATAGGGACTCCAGATTCACTTCTAGGTTTTGGACAAGTTTACAGTCAACATTGGGGACTCAGTTGAACTTAAGAACAACTTATCATCCTGAAACAGATGGGTGAACTGAGAGAGTAAATCAAGTCATGGAAGACATGCTTAGGATGTATGTAACGGATAATCAAACCCAGTGGGAGAAGTACCTACCTTTGGTAGAGTTTTCCTACAATAACAATTATCATAGCTCCATTGGAATGCCACCCTACGAAGCTTTGTATGGGAGGCCATGCAGAACACCATTGATTTGGGATAGACTAGAAGACCGAGTAACAATTGGGTCAGAATTGATTCAAGAAATGGAGGAACAACTGATTCAGATTAGGCAGAGACTAAAGGAAGCACGGGATAGGTAGAAAAGTTATGCGGATGCACACAGGACCGACTGAAGTTATGAAGTGGGAGACCAAGTTTTCATTCGTATCAGGACTAATAAGGGTACCATATGGTTCGGGAAGGGGACAAAATTGTCACCTCGATTTATAGGACCATTCAGGATCCAAGAGAAAATTGGACCCATTGCATATCGTCTCGTACTGCCACCCTACTTGCATAAAAATCATAATGTATTTCATGTATCTATTTTATGTCATTATGTTTTTGATGAATCACATAAACTAAATTGGAAGGAATTGCAGGTATCGGATGTGGGAACCCTCACGGTAGAATCGTTACGCATATTGGACCGTAGAGTCCGATAGCTCATGAACCATCTAGTAGACCAAGTTAAGGTCCAGTGGGACAAGTATAGTTCAGGATCTGCTACTTGGGAAGATGCTGAGACATTACAACGAGACTATCCTTCACTTTTTTGACCACCTCGAGAACATGTTTATCGAAGGTGGGGTGTATGTAACATCACCTTTTGACTTAGACAACCAGGATTACCTGAGGCCTATATACTTTATTTTCTATACACAATGAAACTATTAAGTGATACACTTAAACTTTAAATTTATGAACTTTTATGAATGTTTAAATGTTATTGATGATGATGTATATGATGCGACACATTTTGAGAATGGATAATTTTATGAATGTTTAAAATACTATTAGGATGATGTTGGATATGATGCAATCTATTTTGGGTAAATGATAATCTTATGAATAGATGTTGAAATTGAATTACAGGATATTATGAGATCTATTTCTAATTGGAAAACTTTGATG
>ML778351.1:761584-786244 GCA_009831015.1 Picea engelmannii
GATGTTAATTTATCGGTACAGGGATACCAAATTGAAATGATGATAGTATGCAATTACATGATGATAATGCATAGAAATGTATGAGTTTGTGTTACAGACTAATCTGCAGGTTAAGGGCTATGAAATAGCCAAGGGATAATGATTATGAAAGTGAATATCAAGACCACTAACCGAGAAACATTATGGTATGAATATTGTATGTGGAATTTATATTGGTTGGATGCATTTCTATGATATGTGGACCAGTGCATGATTTCAGGTGATGACCCTGCCCAAAACCGAATAAATGATGACAAAACCTCCAGCAACACGGTGCCACTATGTATTCCAATGTAGGGTGTGGACCCTAGTCCTGTTAGGAGGGGTGGAGGCATTTCCCACCGTATATCCTCCATTGTAGGGTGTGGACCCTAGTCCTGTTAGGAGGGGTGGAGGCATTTCCCACCGTGTATCCTCCGAAACTTGAAGTCATGGGAGGATGGTGTTAGTTCATGCTCCCCAATACGTGTGATGATGTCTGTTAGATGTCTTCTAGGGAAGTTTGGTCGAGATAGTGACACTTTCGCTTACGGGTTCTATTTGGAGTTAGGTCAATATAGTTGACGCTCCAAGATAGTCTAGTAGAGGAAGGACAGGAATGGAGATGGAAGTAGGTTAGGGAGGAAGGATGAGTAGTAATAGTTGAGAAAGTATAGAGATCTGTCTTGTGGTGGAATTTAATGTTTTCCCTTCAAAAAAAAAAAAAAGAGAAATGAGTATATATGAATATTCATTATTATGTAACTAAACCACAGTTGTTAATAATAAAATTATTAAACTGGATAATAGTAATTAAAGGATTTCTCAAACAATTGATTGGTTTTTTGTCTTTTATAAAAGACTAGTCTTGCTGACTGGATTGGATGCATACATAAATTACTAAAGGATGACAGGTTTGATTATTAGTACATGCACAAGATTTGTATGTACTAGCTACACATGCATTTCTTGTACATATACACTAGTGTGTATGAGTTTTCTGGACTTACTTACTGATAATGTCAGTTAATTGTTATGAATGTGTGAACCATGTTTCTTTTCCTTGTACCATAAGATACCTAAACTTCGGGACGAAGCTCCCTGAAGGGTGGGTGTATGTAACAACCCTAGTTGAATAAATGTTTAAGGATTATTAAGTAAAAAAATTAATTAGGGGATTAATTGTCTTAATATGGTAGTAATTAAACAAGATTGGTATAAAGATACTAATTAAATAATTATTAATTAATTAATGGTTTCAATTTGATTAATTAATTACATTTTACATTCATTGACATGGGTATTAAATTAATAGGAATAATAAATTATAAGTTAATTTGTTAAATACTTACGTACACGGGAAGGGATAAGACATTGAATATAAAGGGATACGAAATTGATTATGAGGGGATAAGGTAATAAATGGGTGGGTAAGGAAGTAAATGCATGAGGCGTGAAGGAAGGATATGGAGGTGGAGGAGGTTTACGAAGGGATGATCATTCGACGAGAGATTTTGGGGATGGATTTTTCGGGGGCTCTCTTGGATTTGCAGAGAGGAGAGTTGAGTTCGGGACAGGGAAGGTTTAGTATAGGGGCACTGGTTTGCTGGAGGGTTTGGGCACGAGGGCCAGGATATCCATATGATATCTTGGAGCTAGGTAGTTGTCCTATTTGGTAGGGAGGATAGTAGGTTTGGGCAATGTTTACACAGTGCAGAAACGATCAACAAGGCAAGCAGACAAACGGAGGGTTAGCATCAAACCCAGGTATTTAAAATTATGTATTTGTTTTTATTATGTTATAAAATTTTAATATTCATTGTTAAATTTACATGCATATGTGCTAAATTAGAAAGGAATTATTTAATTTTCATAAATCTAGTAGAAGTTACTGTATTGTTGTAGAATTACTAGATGTTAAATTTATATGGCCACTACACTGAGGATCACGGATCCCGTGACTTGGCATGGAAAATCCAAAATATTTTTAATTTTCAGCACAAAACCTAATGTACACGGGATGTAATGAATCAACCTTTTTATACACAAGTTGTATAACTATAGCCCATGTATCACGGATCCCATGACTTGGCATGGGAAATCTAAAATATTTTGAATTTAGAGAACAAAACCTAATTTACACGAGATGTAATGGATCAACATGTTTATACACAAGTTGTATAACTATAGCCCATGTATATGTACAAAATTTTAAATTTTTGACTTTTGACTGAGCAAGATGGGGAAATTGACTCTACAAAGGGAAAGGGTATGCCACCAAATAATGATGCATAGAGTGTGGAAAAAATTTCTATACCAATATTGGAAAATACCTTGGCATCTTTCATATGACCATAAAGATCATCTATCGTTGGAAAAGGATAGTTGTTCTTCATTGTCACCTTATTCAACTACCTGTAATAAATGCAAATTCATGAGGTTCCATCCTTCAAAAGTATTGGGGTACCATAAGGTGAAACACTTGGGAATATGTACCCCTTATTCAACAACTCTCTACAATGAATTTTCAATTCCTTTAACTCTTGTATACTCAACACGTAAGGTGCCTTGGATACTAGAATTTCTCTAGGAATTAAGTTAATGGAGAAATCTGTATCTCTTATAGGTGGAAAAACTTGTATTTCTCCATAGACATATTCAAACTCTCTTAGGACTGAAAAGTGTTCAATACTTGGAACCGTATCCTTTCTTACCGCTTTCATGCGAACTATAAAAATTTGGCATCCTTTCATGAAACTTGTTTTAAGCTGCCCAACTGAAATTTCTCTAACTATCACAGCTCTTGGAATTCCCTAAAATGATCTCAATTTCCCTTAATCATCAAGACAAGTGAACTCCTTGTTGTAATAGTCTAGGAAACATGATACCTTTCTAACCAATCCATACCTAGTAGGAAGACATAAGAACCTAATGGTATGATTTTTAAATATGCTTTTGTGATAAGTCCATTCATGTCCAATCGAAAATCCTTAACCAATTCATTGATTCTTCTCTTAACTCATATATCTAGCTGAACTAACCATGATTTCCCATGCTTTCTTATTTACAAATGAAATCTCTTGACCAACTTAGGATTTATGTAACTATGACTAGGTTATGAATGAATTAAAATTTCTATGGGTTGATTGTTAATCTTATTAGAAAAATAGGATCAAGGATAAAAAAAATAAAAAAAATAAGGAAATAAAACATAGAAGATACACAATACAATAGAGACATAGATATATGTGGTTCACCTAGTGTGGGCTACGTCCACTAGAGAAATTTCAAGGACCTTCCTTTTTATTATCTAGCAAAATAAAGGGATACAACCTATAGTTCAACACTGTAACTTCCTCTTATTTCTCTCACAATATCCTCTCTTAGAACACATTATTCTCCATAACACACAATCGTAATACAATTCCCTCATAAAATAGGGTTTCCTTTTAGGAAAAAAAAACATAACATAATGTCTATCGTCAAATTTGCAACCTTGTAATGAATGGTCCAAATTGACTACAAAATTACAATATTTGAATTTTAAAAAACAAAAAATCCCCCCCCCCCTCATGGTCGGGGGAGGCCATGAATTTTGTATCATCTACATTATTTGACCTGCATATGAATTAGGAAGATAATCAGGCTCAACAACTAATATATCTTACCTTCAACTTCAATCATATGACATTGAAAATCAACTTTCTTGTTGTCCAAGGATGCATAAATCATTCTCATGTTTCTTCCCATTTCCTCCACTCCATCAACCTCCTAAATGTTGTGCAAAATCCTCCTTTCTCCTCTATGATGAAAATATTTGTACATGTGATCCCCCTCACATCCCCAACATTTAATGGGTTGTTATCTTGGTATTTTCCCCAAAGTATCTAACATCTTGGAATATTTCTATGTTGGATATCCTTGGGAATTATTTCTAAGGAAAGGTGGCTTAAACCCTTTACTTCTATGCTCCATATTACCTTTCTTATTTTCAACCCAATCTATCTAAAAGGTTGATCCTCTGTTATTATATTCATAAAGGAATGTTTCTCTCCTTATTGCTTCCTCCAATGTTCTGGTCTTATCATACTATATATTATCACTATAGATTAAAGGTATCCCACTAGGAAATATATGTATTTTGACTTTATCATCCTTGATGAAGCCAACATACCCCAATGATCCAAGAAATATCCTTTCATACTCATCCATAGTCATGCTCAAATAACTCCTTTATCTTCCTATCATAGTACCACGAGGACAAGTATTTCTTATGAAAACACTTTATGAACTACCTCCAACTGATCTTATTCTCATCAATATCCTTGACATGCATGAGATGATCCCACGACATTGATTCTTTTCCATTTAGTTGGTAAGTTGCAATTATGTATTTTTTATGTGAGGAATAGTTATGTAATTGAAAATAATTCCTCATTCCCAATAACCATGCCTCAACATCCTCATCCTTGTTGTTCTCAGACTCAAAAGTAATATTTTTTATCTTTTCATCTCCCCTTGCAATTCGTCCACTCAAGTCCTCCTCTTATGCAATCTTATAGGAGATAGACTTGTACTATTCCTTGCTCTTGTAGCTATGTCTTGGTGAGTGATTTTTATGTCTACTAGAACTACTATATTATTCTCCTTTTGCATGAAACCTGTGATCCTCTCCCTTCCTATAATTTTCTTCATTATCTATTTTCTTCTGTAATTTTCCTTAGCTCTGAAAAAAATTCATGTTTATGTTGTTTTTTTTCTCTTGAGATTTCATTATCTTCTAATTATCAACTTTGTATCTCAACACATCTCTTTGATGACTCTTAATCGTCTCCACCAAATCAATACTTTCTACTCTACCTTCTTTGTGCCTATTGGATTCAATCTCAACATTTCCCAAAATGACATTTATTTCCCTGACTTCATCCTCATGGATATCCTCTATCTCATTTATCTTCATAACATTTTCTTCTTCTTGTAACTTTAATTCTACATAATGTGTAACTAACAAAACATATGTTAAATTAGGCGTAAATACAAATCTTGGAAAATTAACACCCCATTTCTAATATTCAAAGGCCACCAAAAAGCCTTCTCTTTCCTTGTTGATGAAAAATTCTACCCATATGTAAAATATGCATGAATATATTGATTCTTCTATTAATTAGCTTTCCATTGAGTACTAATTCCTTCAATTATGAGATATGAGTAGAAAGTTATGTTTGTCTAAAGTTTATTATCTTTCCACAAACTTAGACAAAAAACTTCAAACATATATCATAGTATTGTAGATGTGGCATGACATGTGTCAGATGATTTGGTATTTAGGTCCACATGTCGTAATCCATGGCTTCACTGTCATCTCCTTCACCACTTGGTCTTTCCCCATTATCCTCTAGAACTTCTCTTTCCTCCTTTTCATTTTCCCTTCTTTCTTTACTCTCCCTTCCTTTCCTTTACAGGGCCCACCTGTTCTTGTCTTTTGCTTCCACATGATATATATATCAAACTTTCTAGATAACATGGCCTACTTCTAATTGTCTAATGTAGGTCATTGATATTTTGAGCTTACAATACCATTGGATTTATCCCTTTCCGAAAATACACATCAAAGTGTCACATGCCATGCTCAGGATTCTTCCCATAGTATGCAACCCACAAAGTGATCAGGAATTTTCCATTGGGCTCATACCATCAATATTACCACTTATAATGCACACAATTCTTCTTGAAGCCTTCAACCTACAAAGCTATCAGGATTTTCCCATCGGGGTGGAAACACAAACATACTCACAAATTACTCCAGAGTCCAAGGCCTACAACACTATCATGATCCATACATTAGAAAGATACATTACTTGGATACAATATCTTCCCAAATTCTACAAATCTTTCAGGAAATACACTTCCCACAAAATATTCCAAACAAACCCCCCCGAATTTTGATCTCCATTGTGTGGTAATGATCAAATATCAACACCCAGTGGAAAAATAATATTCATCCATGGCCCTTGGTTGATCCATCTAAAAATTTACCATTAGAAACTGCAGGTCGAACCTATACTTGATTTCTACAAGATAATATATGATTCACATGCCTTTTCTGACAAGTCTCCTAAAATGTCTTTTCAACGGGGCATGCTAACTCAACAAGTTTATGTGGCACTCAAACCACTATTTTCTAATGTATTGTATGATGTGTCACAGGACTCATCATGTTGACATGGAATTCTCTTCCACATTTGTCCCTTCGAAGACAATACACTCGTCCAATGGATCAGATGATGGGTGATTTCCTAGATAAATGGTATAGATAACTGTGGGTTTCCAAACTACCCAATATTTAACATGTTCTCCAGTGCTCCGCCAAATCTAATGGATGCGATATGACCATTCCAATGACACATATTCATTTTGTATTTGAAAGTGTTATTATATTACTTCGGTCAAACTTGAATCATCGGCATGCCCACAATACTATCAAGATTATCTCATCAGACATGGAAAATAGGAAATTCACAACACCTTTCTTCGTTGTTTTCCCCAAAAATATGAACCCTGATGGATGAACAATATTTACTCTAGACGTGATGGATAATCTTCTTCCTATCGGGCTTGCACCATTGAGATTTCCACTTCGAAATACCAAATTACCTCAAAACTCCCCAAAAGGATTATCTCTAAAAGGCCTTCCCAAATAATTTTATGGATAGGATCTATCTAATCTGATAGTTTAGATGAAAATTGGGTATAAAGTTGTACGACTGGTAATCTTCTCTATTCGTTCCAAATCTGGAGCCCACAACGCTATCGGGTTCCCATATCAAAGTTCCACCCTCTTGGTTCCACTAACTAGCCTCCAGTTCTTGAATCCACAACACATCAACACATTAGGTTCCATGTGTGCAACCATTAACCACCTCCTATCATCCAACTTCCACCTATTATTCCCATGTCACCTTGATGTCACTGTACGAAAAATATTGAACTTTTCCAAAATTTTGAATTTTTAAATTTTCCAAAAATGCTTAAAATTTCAAATTTATTTCTCAGATGGCATGGAGGCTCTGTACTTTATATTCTCATGGCCAATTAATGTCAATTTTTCATATAAAATTTCAAAGGATACCTACCTAAAGAAATTACAAACAAATCTTATCAAGAAAATGATGAGATATTCAATATGGAAGAATGAGAAAATATATTCACACTATTCCAATGAGCTAATCAATGATCAAATGATGAATGAATAAGGGATAAACACTCATATAGGGAAGATCATTATGTAATTAATAAAAGTGAACTAGCAGTAAGCTCTTTTTAGAAATACATGTATGCATAATAATGATGGTCTAAAAAAGCAATGTCTAAAATAGAATGCGATCCAGTTAACTACCACTGATCTAGTGATTCAAAAATATAAATATTTCCAACACCCCCCCCTCAATTATACCTGCCATCCTCAAGTATGATCCAAGATAAAAACGGTATAGGTACATACTTACAATATTTCATGTGAAATCTATCCAAAAGACCCCTGACATACTTATCCTGAGAAATTTTGAGGCCAACGACATCCTGACTAATATCAAGACCAAGAAAGAAGTGAAATGGACTTATGTCCATCATAGAGAACCTTTCATGAAAAATATATTTGACGAAGAAAATGGCTAAATAAGAGCTACCATTGATCAAAATATCATCAACATAGAGTACTAAAATAATCAAAGAGTCAACAGTCCTCAACATGTAAACATTTCAATCTGATTTACATCTAACAAAATTATGTGAAAGGATATGAATCAATCTTTTTATACCATGCTTTAGGTTCCTTATTGAGGCCATAGAGACACTTCTTTATTCTACATAGTAAATATTAGTTCTGAATTAACCCCAGTGGTTTCTTCGTGTAGATCTCCTTTGAAATATCACCACAAGGAAAATCATTCTTCACATCCATCTGGTGAAATTCCCATCCTTTGGTTGTTGAAATGGATAGAACCAAGTGAATGGAGTCCATATTTGCTACAAGATAAAAGGTATCATCATAATCTATCCCATGAATCTGTTGAAATACTTTTGAAACTAATATTTCCTTGTACCTTCTCACCTAACCATCTATTTCTCTCTTGGTCCTATAGACCCATTTTCATATGAAAAGTTTCATCCCTCGTGGATGTGCAACTAGATCCCAAGTCTAATTCTCTAGGAGTGAGTCATACTCCTACTGCATGGCTTCTTTCCATAATGGATTTCACACAACCTCACTATAGGTCTATGGATCAAAATATTGAACCATATAGCAATGCATGGGAATCAATGGTTTAGAAGTTGATTGTACATGAGAAGGATCCTCGTGATGAGATCAAATCCTCCTCAAATACATTGGTGATCCAGGTGGATATTGTTGGCCAACCACCTATTCCAACTGACCCCTCTTGTCCATTTTTAGTTCATCACGTTTTTTTGTACTTATTTATAATTGTGGGTTCTACACTTCTAGGGATGTATGAATCCCTACAGATGTTCTGAGTTGATACCAGTGGCCACTCACCTAATCCATCTGGATTATTTTGTATCTTTTCATGTCAATGCATCTTGTTGTACTTCTAGGGACATTTCAGAGCCCTAAACAGTGGTTTTTTGTCTCATCATAGTCAAACTGTAGATGAAGTCAAAGGTTGACGACGTAATGTGTATTTCTCTAAAAGACCTCTTGAACGAGATATCACACACCTAAAATGAAGGTCATACAAAAAAGTTACGACCCCGGAAATTTGAGGTACCAACTTACCCATAAGGGACCACATGACTTTTGTCGTTTCAACTCCCAGGGTTAGGCTTTTGGATGTCTATGGTTTTGGCATTCATGAGTAATATCAAAAAGGCGTCGGGAGCCTCATTGTAATCATTCTGATCAGAAGGATGCAGGTATAAGCCACATCTCTTGTCAGATATAGCTACCACCATTCGAGCAAGTGTTTTAGTTTTGCAGTTTTACAGTTTCATCCTATTTCATTTATTCAATAGAAGATATTATTCACTAGATATCTGTGCTTTTCTTCATATCTCCATGTTTACTGTATTTATTATGTTAATCAGTTCATTCCACTCCTAAATCTGGATCAGTGGTATTAGAGTGTTCTTCTCTTCATTTATTTTTCTCCATGCATGTCCCCAAGAAGCTCTGAGTACAAGAAGTTGGGACTCGAACCAATCGATTTGTTGCAATATTGGTCGCATCGAGCCCGACAAAAACCCATGGGAGATGAAAATAAAGATGATGGATCAGGAGATCCTTTTAAAATGTTGCTCCAGGAATACTTTGCATGACAAAGGAACAAAATGATGGAAAAAATTGCGTAGATCCTTCGGTGGCTTCGCACAGGAGAAGCATCTTAATCAACCGTCCATGCAACCCCCTTCAAGGTACAAGTAAATTTTGATATTCCATTATTTTAAGGACTGATAGATGTAGATGTTGTAGATAAATGGTTGAATCTTCTCAAACAGTATTTTTCGGTCCACAATTTTTCAGATAGGGAAAAGATTGATTTTTCACTCCTCAAGGTCATCCCCTATGTTAAGGACTGTTGGGACACTTACTCTAAGAAATGGGCCATAGAGGAATATGAAATATTTGTGGTTTCCCCTACATGGAATTCCTTTCGGGATGCCATTAAATAACAATACTACCATGTTGGAATCTACGAGGACCAGTACACCAGATGGACCACCCTGTGTCAAGAAAGGGACCAGACAATACCAGATTTCAACAATATTTTCCATACCCTATGCACCAAATTGGGTATCAAAGACTCTAAGTGCCATCTGGTGCTCAAATACCATGGTTATTTTCATAGATACATTCAAACAAAAATAGATTTTCTGTGCATCACCTCATTGGGTAAGACTTATAGATATGATGTCAAGATCGAGAAAAAATTTAAGAAGAAGAGGTGATATTTTGGATCTGCAAACTCCTCATAGTTGAAGCAAGGAAAAGGTGGCCCCAAGCCACACAAAAATGGACAGAGAAAATATGGACACTCTTAGGACAACCATTCCAAGCCACAAAACAAGAAGGGCAATGAGAAGACAAAGAAGGACATATGAAAATGGTGTGAGTACCATAAAATCCCCTTGGCTCAACATTGAAGAATGTTGCTCCAAGCAGTCACTCATGGTCAAGTTGAGAGCTTCCATGTCAGAGGATGATTTTGATTCTGAATCAAATCCCGAAGGAGGGAAGAGGATTATTGATGTTGAAACCAGTTCCACTATTGCTACCACCAATGTTCATCCCAATGAACCAAGAGAACCAAAGGAAGAGGAATGCCTCTTTCACTCAAAGATGTGGGTAAAGGGGGCTTTGATTCATTTCATTTTCAATAGCGACAGTCAGAAGAACCTGATTTCAGCAAATTTCATCAAGCGGATGGACCTACCAATGACACACCTGTAGCCCTACACAATCGGCTAGCTTCGCCAAGGAAGAGATCTTCATGTGAGACAACAATGGCATATTCCCTACAGAATCAAGTCTTTCAAAGATGAGGTATTATGTGATATTGCTCCCCTTAAAGTTTTTGATGTTCTTTTAGGACAACCATATTTGTGGAAGTGTCATTCTTTGTATGATACTAGACCCCACAGTTTTATTATTACTTTGGGTAGACAATTGTATAGGATCCCAGAGTAGCACCTCATACCACTATTTCTTTAATATCTTCTAAGCAATGCAATAAGTTCATTTCATAGAACAAGAAGTTCATATTATTTGTGATCCATGCTCAAAGTAAGAGGAAGGTCGACTCCACATCCATGACCTCTACACAAAGCCTCTCTTTTTAGTAGAACCAAGTGGATGGGATCATGGAAGAATAAAGAGACATATTCTCCTCACCCATCGGGGTATCGATGCATAGCCAAGTCAAGCATCCAATTGATCTGAGCCCTAGTGCACCTCTACCTAATGAACTAGTCCATCATCACTTGCTGATGGAAAATGAAAAAATTAGGCATCAGATCCAAGATCTTCTTCAAAATGGGAACATTAGACCCAACACTTCCCCTTTCATAAGCCTGATTGTACTAGTGCAGAAGAAGAATGGGACTTGGCGACTCTACATTGATTATAGATCCTTAAAAAAAATCACAATGAAGAACCATTACCCAATTCTCAGGATTGATTACCTTCTTTACCAACTCAAGGGAGAAAATTTATTTAGAAATGTTGATCTAAAGTCTATCTACCACCAGGTTCCCATCGAACCAATTGATGTATGGAAGACAACCTTTAAATCTAAATAAGGTCTCCTCAAATGGTTGATCATGCCCTTTAGCGTAACAAATGCACCAACCAATTTCACGAGGTTGATGGATGATATATTGAGACCCTTCACCAACTATTTTCTAGTGTTATATATGGATGACATCCTCATCTTCAATAGAACTTGGGAGGAGAACATACGACATATTCAACAGGTTTTCAGAACTCTACATCAACACGAGCTATATGTCATCATGGAAAAATTCTCTTTTGGAATGAACAAGGTCCAATAATTGGGATACATTGTTGATGAGCATGGGATACATGTTGATCCAACTAAGATCCAAGTCATCCATGACTATCCAGCCCCGACCACACTAACCGAGCTTCAGAGCTTCTTGGGACTGGCCAACTTCTACTGATGATTCATGTTGGGATTCTCCCATATTACATGGGCCCTCAACCAGGGGACCAAGGACAGTGGAAGGGGAAAGTCTTTGTGGGGAAATGAACAACAATGAGAATTCGATGATCTAAAGCATCGCTTGTTATCAACTCCAGTCCTATCCTTTCCCGATATGCAACAATTGTTCAAGATTGAGACTGATGCATATGACTATGTTGTAGGTGTAGTTCTCACTCAGCACAGTCATCCGGTGGAATACCATAGTGAGACACTCTCAGATACTTTCTGGAAATACCCCACCTATGACAAGGAAATGTATTCCATTGTATAAGCCTATCGTCAATGGAAACATTACATTCTGGGAAAGGAGATGACCATCCAAACTGATCATAAGCCTCTGTAGTTCATATAGACACATGGGAAATTGCAAAACAATTGCCATCATAAGTGGTCCACCTACCTGCAATAGTTCCATATTGTTGGTTTTAAAATACTAAACAATTCTTTCTTACTACATGCGTTGTTGACCCAAGGTTCATATCTACAAGGGTACCAAGAAATCCTAAAACTATCGGCCCTTCTAGTAAACTAGAAGGAAACACAGTACAAAGAATGCACTGTGCAGTCTCACTTGAGATAGATTTAAATGGGTAGCTGTAAGAGTCATGCTTTTATAGCCTAGGATTGAGTATGAGATAGAGGATTTGTGTTTTGAGCCATTAATTAAGAATTGTATTACAAATTACTATCATTCTCTTTTATATTCTGACCTTCATGGTATCTTTTCTTGATAACGCAAGAACAATTACTCAAGCAATATAATAACTCATTCATTCACTGCATACTGCATTTAACTAATAAAAGTAAGACAAAGAGATGCATGCATTCATCATATTACATAGGTATTACTATGGTTCACCCCATTGTGGAGCTACATCCACAAACATTTGTCTCTTGGCTCTCTTATTATGGAAATTTTGCAATTCTCTCACCTTGCGCTTACAACTCTCCTCGGATGGGTAAGATATGTGTGAGGTGAACCAGATCGCACCAGGATCCTCAGCCCGTGATCTAATCCTCTAGATATACCTTTTTCCTTCCGTTTTTCATGGTTTCTTACAAAAATGGAACTCTTATCAACACATTACATAAAGATAGTCGGACTCTACAACCTTATAACTTTGAACTCTCGACTCTTGCTCTAAACTTTGAACCACAAACCTCTCTATGATACCTACATATCTATATTTATATCTATCGGGCTCTTCATTCGTTTAAACAAAAAAAATTACAAAAACCCTAACTCTATTGTCGTTAAGACTTCCTTCTCCACGTGCGTTCACTGCTTCCTTCCAGTTGTCGCCTCCTTCTTGCATGCACACGTGCTATGATTCTTGCCAGTTATCGCTTTCCTCCTATACGCTTTATTTCCCATGATTTTTCTTCCAACTGTCATTCTTATTTGTGCACGATTTCTTTCCCACTTCGTCCTGCTGCCAATAGCCCCCCAACACTGACATGTGACTTGTCCCGAGTCACCTAATCTTTTTGAGCTATCTTGATCTCCTTAGTGATCCTCTGGAATTTGTCCCTTAGCTACTTTGTTGTTGTCAGTGCCTGTGTGGTCTTTTCCTTAATGGTTTCCACTACCTGAATGGCCACTTCGTCACTCAGTAGTACTAGACATTCTACGTGGTTATGTGCCATTTTTGTTTTATCCACTTTCTCCTGTGCGAGTAATTCTGCTACTCGTTACTGTAATGGTTCTATTTGAGCCTGTCACTCCTGTTTCTGTGTCTGTGCAGTGATAAGTTCTGCCTGCATCTTCTTCAACTCTTGCATCCCCTTTATGCGTTCTGGGATAGGTATAGTATTTTTCCTCTGTTTGAGTTCTTGGATCACTGCATTGATCCTTTCCTCTTCCTTTTCCCAACATTGAACCTATGGGTCCTCCTCCAGTCTTTTCCAAAGTTGTGTTGCTTTGTCAAGCAATTCAACTGTTGTGCTAACCTGCTCCTCCATCTCCTGTATTTTTACTATTGCTTCCTACCTTGTTTTCTCCTTTATCATTGGTGGATTCATTGGTGTTAACTGTTCTTGAAGATCCCTGATCTCCTTTTGGTATCGAGAAATTTCCTGCGCAATCTGGTCAATATTTTCTATGGCTAGGAGTTCGTTTCCCTCCGCAATGTTTGGAAGTTTCTCAAAAATTTCTCCCACTCTGCGTTCTAATTCATTCTTGTGTTTCGTCTCCTTCTGAGTTTCGTATTTAGCCTACTCATACTCTTTTTCGAGTGCTTCCTGCTGCTTTGTTGATTTTTATAGCTCGACCAATTTTTTATGTGCCCAAGACTGCATCTCCTAGTCAACGCTAATCTACAATTTGTGCAGTGCCCTTGATGGCTTCCATGTCAGGACCAATTGGATGTTGTCCAAATCCTTCAGTGGTGTATATCCCACTATTTCATCCATTCGTAGCATGCTCAGTTTTATATGGACTATTGCGATTGCATGTGGCATTGGGAGGGTTGGGTCTCTTTCTTTAACCTCCACTCTTTCTTTGTTTTGTGTTGTCGACGACTCTATGACTCTACTGGTACTTTCTCTCTGGGCTTCTCCAAGTGTCCTAAGGAGTTGTCCTATCTCTTCCATCTCTTTTTGCAGATTATCCCTATGATGTGTTGTGTGGCCAAAGTCTTCTGCTAGACAATCTTGTACCATTCTAGCGATCATTTATGCATCATCCTCCATGATCGTATAGTCTGGTGATGCTTATTGTGCCTTTGATTTCTTGCATGTGCATGTAGCCTATACAGTCGGTCTCTTATTTCCCTCTGGCTCCTATTTGATGGGGTTTGGGGCAGTCTCTTGTGCTCCCTTAGCTTGTTTTGGTTGTTTTTTGGTCTCTTTCTTCTCCTTTTGGGTTCCTTTCTACTTTGATCCTTCGCTTGCCTGATTTAGTTTTTTATGGCCCATCCTTGGTTTCTTAGGCGTTGGTTTTTGCATAGGCTATGTTTCTGTCTATGTTGCTTCTCCTTTTGTGGGTCCTTCCGGTACTTCCCAAGGAATGGATAGGATCTTCCATTCATCAGACCATTTGTTGATGACCATGTCTATATCACCTTTTTTGATGCAGTAGTGCATTGGTAGCCATTGTTTATCTAGATCTTGCCTTGGTTGTATCCACATGGATTGACATGTAGTCCATAAGTTAGTGATGTCCCCATATTGCACAACAAATTCTGGTGTTATTCTCCATGACCAGTTAATAGATTACTACATGTGTCGTAGGTATGCTTCAAAGATAATTCCATTGTCTTTCTTTTGTCTCACCTGTGGCCTAGATCTCAGTACTCGATATCTCTCCCCCTCTGGCTGTGGTCTAGTGGAAAAAAATACATATTTTGGTTCTCTCCATCCCATAAAGGCTATAAGGGTGATCATCCATGAGTAATTAAATTATGTGTCGAGTTCCCGCACATCCCTACAGTCCACTTGGAACAAATTTAACAGATAAGGTGCCCATCTAACGAAGGTGCCTTCTACGCACTAAGCTGCAACTATGATGACGATTGTTGGTACTTCGTATTTGCGGCATTTGCTTAGCAACTTATAGGCTAAGATCTTTGCGCCTAATTGTGTTGATGGGTTGTTGATCCATTTGATTATAATTCCTCTTGTCTCCCTCTATCTATCATAGTTCTTATTCATCTCCTCTACTAATGCTTTCTCCTTGGATTTATCATCCAGAATCAACACAAAATCCATCCCCCGGCTAGGTAGTCATGTTATCTGCACAATAAGGTCAACTTTTATGGGGATGGGTCTATCCATCCATATATCCCCTCCATGTGTAACTTCTAACATATTCTTAATGCATGATGTCACGTACTGGCCTCTGCCAAAGTGTGGAAGTTGCATCAATCCTAAAATGTCAATTTGGTCCAGTCCAACTGCCCACTAATGTGGTTGGCTGATTGTTTCTCCAAGTTGGTTGACCACTATGTTCTGCTTGAAAACTCTGGATGCAAGTTCCAAGTACTTGGTGTCGTATGATACATCATGGTTGTAATACTTGAGCTTGCCAATGTGAACCAGTAGTTGCGGCTCTACCTGTACTCCCTCTGGTATGCATGGTAGCACAATTTTTGTTGTTTGTTTCTTGCAAGGTGAGCTCGGTATTAGAATTATGTCTTCCTGTTGTGATGGTTGGTACAAATTTCCAACAATCCCTAGTTGTTTCCATGTAATACATTTTGGCCAAGTTGAGTGATCCAAGTGGATATCGGTGGCCACCCACCTTTTCCAACTGGCCCAAAACATGTTTCTGGCAATTTTGGTAATTTACTATTTTTAGTAGTTTTTTCGGGTCCTCAACTTCCAAGGCCATTTTGAGGCCCTAAACGATGTTTTTTTGGGTATTTTTCTCTCGCAAAATAGCATCTATGATGCTATTTTTTCTTGAGCGTTGTAGGCCTCGAATAGATCTTTCCAACGAGCTATCATACGCCTAAAAGGAAGATCGTATGCAAAAGTTAAGACCCTGGGAAGTTGATGCACCAACTTACCCAAACGGGGCCCACATGACTTTTGGCGCTTCATCTCCCAGGGTTAGGTTTTTGGATGTCTAGGACTTTTGGCATTCCCGATTATTGTAAAAAGGCCTCTAGAGCCTCATTGTAATCATCTTCTCATGGATGCGAGTAGCTGTCACATCTCTTCTCAGAGATAAGCTACCACCATTCTAGCGAGTCTTTCACTCTATATTTTACAGTCTTTGTACATTTATTTCGTTAATAGAAATCGTGTATTACTGTATATATGTGTTTATGGTTGCATCTCTGATACATTTCTATTATATTGTTGAATATTGGCAATATCTCTGTGCATTTCTTTATTATATCTCCGCTCTCATTTCATGCCGAAAATAATCCAGATCAGTGGTATCAAAGAAGGCTGCTCTTGATTGTTTTTCAGTGCATGTCCCCGACGAGGTCTGAGTATAACAAGTTGGGTCTCAAGCTTGTCTCTCTTTAAGACAATCTCTCTCGCACACCCAAGAAACCCTCAATGGCGGAAGAAAAGAAAAACGATGGAGCAGACGATCCTATCAATCTGTTGCTTGAGCAAGCTCTCACGCGAAAAAGGGATGAAATGATGGAGAATTTTTACCACATCCTTCAATGCCTGCCGATAGCATCAGGCACATATTCATCAAGAGGCCACTTTGGAGGCACCTCGCCTTTCAAGGTACAGGTTAATTTTGATATTCCCATATTTGAAGGTCAAATAGATGCAGATGCCCTAGACAAATGGTTAAATCTGCTAGAAGGTTATTTCTCTGTTCATAATTTTTCTGACACGAAAAAGATCACCTTCACACTCCTTAAGGCTCTCCCCCATGTCAAACATTGGTGGGAAACTTATTGGGAGAAAATTTCCACAGAGGAATCTGGAATATATGGGGCTGAGCCCACTTGGGATTTTTTTGTGGATGCAATAAAGGAACAGTACTACCCTATTGGCAACTATGATGACCAGTACATGAGATGGACCACACTGTGGCAAGAAAGGGGCCAATCCGTTTTAGAGTTCACCAATAGCTTCCATACCTTGCGCACCAAGCTGGGTATCAAAGACTCTAAATGACATTTGGTTCTGAAATACCGTGGGGCTCTACACAGATACATCCAAACTGAAATGGATTTCCTAGACATCTCATCACTCGGTTCTGCCTATCGATATGCTGTTAAAATCGAGAAGAAATTTAAGCACCAGAACAAATGGGAGTTCGGGTCTACAAATCCACAACAACTAAAGTATGACAAAGATAGCCCTAACAAACAGTCTCCTGAAAACCAATCCAAGCCACAGGAAAAGAAGGGTCACGGGAAGACAAAGAAGGACACCGGGAAATGGTGTGATTTCCACAAAATCCCCTGGCACAAAACCGATGAATGTCGCTCAAAAAAGTCATTGGTGGCCGAGATCAAAGACAAGGAGCCGAACCCTGATTCAGAATCTGATTCTGAAAATACTGGTAAAAGACAGATCATCGATGTAGACCCCACTGCTATTGTCGTGACCGCAGAAATTTAACCAGAAGAACCAATAGATCCAGAAGAGGGTGAGCACCTTTTTCATTCACAGATGTGGGTGAAGGGGACCCCACTGCATTTTATTGTTGATAGCAGAAGCCAGAAGAACCTCATCTCAGCAGAGGTAGTCAAACAGTTGGGATTGTCGACAACACCACACCCATAACCATACAGCATCAGGTGGCTTCACCAAGGACGAGATCTTTGTGTCAGCCAACAGTGTCGATTGTCATATGGCATCCAACCCTTCAAGGATGAGGTATTATGTGATGTTTCCCCACTGGATGTTTTTGATGTTCTCTTGGGCCAGCCATATATGTGGAAATGCCTTGCTATCTATGAGTCTCGACCCCGTAGTGTCATTATTACTCTGGGGGGTCATCTCTACAAGATACAAGAGGTAGTTCCAACTACTGCCCCACCTAAAAAGTTCCGCAAGGTAGTATCTCATACTACAAAATTAATCTTCTCCACAATCTGTTCAAAAGGGGAACAAAAGGATATTGCAACCACTACAGCCTCGGCCCAAGTACCTTCTATCCACTAGAAGCAGGTCGGCAATGTTGCAGCAAAGCACAAAGATTCCTTCTGCACACAGTCGTCTCTTGTAGCCAAACTGGTTAAAAATTTCCAACCCTTCCAGCCACAGGTTCGTGATGACCTTCAACAAACCAAGCAGCACGACAGTTCCAACAAGGAAAGCAAGTCACCAAGATTCAGATTCAACAATCGCTTTCCCCTCTCCCTCGGGAACTCAACGCAATAGAGACCATTGCTTCCTAAGGAGGGAGGATTGATCCAGGTGGATATCGGTGGCCACCCACCTTTTCCAACTGGCCCAAAACATGTTTCTGGGAATTTTGGTAATTTACTATTTTTAGCAGTTTTTTTGGGTCCTGAACTTTCGAGGCCATTTTGAGGCCCTAAACGATGTTTTTTTGGGTATGTTTCTCTTTCAAAATAACATATACGATTATGTTTTGTCTTGATCATTGTAGGCCTTGGATAGATCTTTCCAACGAGCTATCATACACCTAAAACGGAGATCGTATGCAAAAGTTACGACCCCGGGAAGTTGATGCACCAACTTACCCAAATGGGGCCCACATGACTTTTGGCGCTTCATCTCCCAGGGTTAGGTTTTTGGATGTCTAGGACTTTTGACATTCTCGATTATTGTAAAAAGGCCTCTAGAGCCTCATTGTAATCATCTTCTCATGGATGCGAGTAGCCGTCACATCTCTTCTCAAACATAATCTACCACCATTCTAGCGAGTCTTTCACTCTGTATTTTACAGTCTTTGTACATTTATTTCGTTAATAGAAATTGTGTATTACTGTATATCTATGTTTATGGTTGCATCTATGATACATTTCTATTATATTATTGAATATCGACAATATCTCTGTGCATTTCTTTATTATATCTCCACTCTCATTTCGTGTCGAAAATAATCCGGATCACCGAGGTAGTTCATGTGGTCTTTTATGTTGGTTGATCGAGGTTGGGTACCTACAACTCATCTGGTTTCCCTTCTAATCCTTGATTCTGTGTCATTTTTGTTGGTGAAATTATATGCATAATATATTACCAAACATAAATTATCAACCAAGATTCGTAATCAGTAGAGTTGATGCACTATATGTGTCGATAACATATAGGTTCCTATGTCTATTTAGTATAGCTTAGATAATAAAACCATGTGGAAACCAACACACTTTTAAAAATAACAATCTTCACACAATTCAAAAGCTGGAAAGCAAAACTTATAAACAAGCAAACGCTCTTGCTCAGGTGATGGACACGTTCAATGATGGCTCATGAAAAGAAAAGATGAACTTTGATTCTATCTCATGGAGAAACTAAACTAACAAGTGGAATGCTCCATTAAAGCTCATGTATGGTGAAATATGGAGATCCAACTATTCCTGCATTACCACAGTTTGCAACAAATTCGAATAGTGAAATCAAACAAAATAACATGAAATCAAAATAACAAATACATGAAATGAAAATCTATACTATCAATTTACAATAATCTTACCAAGTTGGATCGGTGGCCCTTTTCGATGCCAACATGGGAGCTTTAGATCACCAGATGCTAACTTCTAAGAGACACAAGATCACTGAACTCAAACTTGCATTAATCTTCAACAAGTAGGTTTACAAAAGGAGTCTGTTTGTTAATCAAATCTACATCATAACAATTCTCCTCAAGAACCTATCATAATAATTCTCCCCTTAATCTACATAATAATAATTCTTCTCCCCCTCATGAAGAGAGGGAACTCTCTTTTATACATGAGAGATTTTAAAACAACATAAGCATCTCATAATTACATATCCACTTTTCTCTCAACCAATTTCCCATTATTACAAAATATTATCCCTTCAAATCCTCACACATATCTCTCATATATCTTGGATAAGATATGACAACCAAATCTCCATGATCTTCTCCTTGGAATAGGCTTGAATTATCTCCTCAAATCTTGAAATGGTGGAGGAAGTATTCGAGAAGTCTTTTGAATTAATCATTCAGATATTCCTACACATGATAAAGCTCACACATTTTTTAGATATATATGAAAACATGTCAATTTTCTAATATTTAATCACAAATTCCCTTTTAATACTAAAATAAATGATTTGGAAATTAATAAGGTTTAACCCATATTTAATTATGAAAATGGTATCATGAAAGTTTAATGGCACAATGAAATATGAAGAATGATGAAGGGAAAGGTGGATGGAAATACGACATTTCTGAGTCCCAACATACCCCCAAACTGAACTTGTTACATGTCTTCATGCATCTTCTCAAGAATTTTTGACATCTGAATTTTGGCTTTGAGTGATGATAATGGATATTTTTAGGATGGGGTTTACATGAGTAACATCTGACATTTTCTTATGCTTGGTTCTTGTAGAAACCTTAATTAATTAAACCCTAAAAATTTTGTATAATTAAACATAAATTTCTTTCAATGCGTAATATTTCATTAATCATCGTAAAAGCATATAATATTCAACGAAAAATTAAAGTTAACCACAACATGAAATAGATTACATATTCATCCACCTAACTTAGCAATTTCATAAATAAATTACCTTCTTTTGATGCTAATTTCTATTGATATGGTTGTCCAGCCTGTTGCTTTGTTGTTTCCTAATGCACTTACCAACTCTGTCCAAACCGACTAACCTCCCAGCCAGCTAGGAGCAGCTTGTCCGACTCCCTAGCTCCAGGAAATCGAAAGGAATCCTAGCCCCCATGCTCAATACCCCCAGCAAACCGGTGCCCCCTACTTCTGATTCACTAAAAACCCCCCAAAGCCAAACTCCTCACACCAGAGATCTCCACAGAAAATCTCCCACAGAAATATATCCTCCTCTCAAAATGCTTCCTCCTTCGAAAAGAATGCCCTACCCGTAAGACTCTTCCCCATCATATCCTCCTTCTCTGACTCTCCTCCCCTCATTAATTTCCTTATCTCCCCCTTTAATATTTTATCCCCTTCTTTAATGTTTTATCCCCTTCATTAATATCTTATCCCCTTCTTTAATTTCTTATCCCCTCCCGCATATGTAAAGCATTTAATTAAACAAATTAAAATTATTAAGCCCTTTAAATTTATTACCCATGTCATTGAATGTGATATG
Organism: Picea engelmannii; assembly: GCA_009831015.1. Lineage (NCBI taxonomy): Eukaryota > Viridiplantae > Streptophyta > Pinopsida > Pinales > Pinaceae > Picea > Picea engelmannii. The sequence goes on from ML778351.1 coordinate 783,043, forward strand.
TAATTAATTAATAAAAAGTTATAAACAATTAATTAATAAATAAATATTTAATTAATATTATTAATGCTAAACATTGTTTAATTAAAACCATATTAGGACAATTAATTATCTAATTAATTTTACTTAATAATCCCTAAGCATATATTCAACTAGGGTTGTTACATACACCCACCCTTCAGGAAACTTCGTCCCGAAGTTAAGGTATCTCGTGGTACAAAGGAAAAGAAACATGGTTCACACATTCATCACAAATAATCGACACTATTAGTAAGTAAGCCAAGAAAACTCATACATACTAGTGTACATGTACAAGAAATGCATGTCTAGCTAGTACATACAAGTCTCATGCATGTACTAATAATCAATAGCTATCATCCTTTAGTAATTTAGGTATGCATCCAATCCAATTAACAAGACTAGTCTTTTATAAAAGACAACAACCAATCAATTGTTTGAGAAATCCTTTAATTACAATTATCTGGCTCGACAATTTTATTTAGACAACTGTGGTTTAGTTACGTAATTATGAATATTCATATATACACATTTTTTTTTAGAAGGGAAAACAATAAATTTCACCATCAGACAAATCTCCATACTTTCTCAACTATTTCTACTCATCCTTCCTCCCTAACTTACTTCCATCTCCATTCCTATCCTTCCTCTATTGGACTATCTTGGAGCATCAACTATATTGACCTAACTCCAAATAGAACCCGTAAGTGAAAGTGTCACTATCTCGACCAAGCTTCCCCAACAGGGAACTAACAGTCATCATCACATGTCTTGGGGAGCGTGAGCTAACACCGTCCTCCCATGACTTCAGGTTTCGGAGGGTACATGGTGGGAAATGCCTCCACCCCTCCTAATCATAACTAGGGTCCACACCCTACAATGAAATATATAGTGGCACCGTGTTGCTGGGGGTTTTGTCATCATTTATTCAGTTTTGGGTAGTCTCATCATCTGAACTCTTGCATTGGTCCACATATCATAGAAATGCATCCAAACCAATATAACTTCACATACTAATATTCGTACCATAATGTTTCTCGGCTAGTGGTCATGATATCCACTTTCATCATCATTATCCCTTGGCTATTTCATAGCCCATAACCTGCAGATTAGTCTGTAACAAAAACTCATACATTTCTATGCATTATCATCATGTAATTGCATTATCATTTACTATCATCATTTCAATTTGGTATCCTTGTACCGAAAACTTAACATCAAAGTTTTCAAGTTAGTAATAGATCTTATAATATCCCATAATTCAATTTTAACACCCATTCATAAGATTATCATATACCATTGCATCATATCCAACATCATTCTAATAGCATTTAAACATTCATAGAATTCACATTCTCACAATATGTCGCATCATATACATCATCATCAATAACATTTAAACATTCGTAAAATTTACATTCACATAGTAGATCACATTATATACATCATCATCAATAACATTTAAACATTCATAAAGGTTCATACATATTAAAGTTTAAGTGTATCACTTAATAGTTTCATTTTGACTAGAAAATAAAGTATATAGGCCTCAGGTATGTTGGTTGTGGAGCCTGATTATCTTCCTGATTCAGAGGTCCTTGCTTTCAGCCGTGTTTATACCCCATGAAGTATTTACACCCCAGAATTATGTACACTCTTCCACGCAGGCCCCCAGCGGGGGTTCGGGGGCGAAGCCCCCAAAGCAAAAATTGCCTTGTAAAAGTATATTTTAATTTCATTGTAAATCTAGACCATTCATTATAAGGTCGCAGATCTAACGATAGAGATTATGTTAGGGTTTTTCTCCCTAGAAGGCAACCCTCTTTTATGAGAGAAATGTATTGCGGCTATGGATGATGGTGAATATTGTATTCTGAGAGAGGAGACTGTGAGAGGAAGAAGATGAAGTTACAGCGGGTTTTGTTGTAGGTTGTATCCCTTCATTTGCTAGATAATAATAAATGAAGGACCTGGAAATTTCTCTGGTGGACGTAGCCCACACTTGGTGAACCACATAAATATGTGTCTCTCTTGTATTGTGTGTCTTCTGTGTTTTGTTTCTGCATTTGTTTTATTTTATTGCTCTGTAGTCCTGTTTTTCTAACAACTGGTATTAGAGCGTAGGGTAACTTGGAGGAAAAGAGGGTTCCTGGTTCGAGTGGGAGCAATGTCGGAAGATGGAAAGTTTAGGGTCGAGAAATTTAATGGCCAAAACTATCATTTATGGAAGATGTAGATGGAAGACTATTTATATCAGAAGGATCTATTCCTACCATTGAGCGGAGTAGCAAAGAAGCCGGCGGCCATGAAGGATGAACAATGGGAGATTCTCGACAGAAAGGCTCTAGGAATGATACGGCTGAGCCTGGAAGCGTCGGTGACTTTCAATATTTCGAAAGAAAATACAATGAAGGGTTTGATGGATGCATTGGCCAAATTGTATGAAAAACCCTCAGCGTCGAATAAGGTATTTCTAATGAAGAGATTATTTAATATGAAGATGTCAGAAGGTGGGCCTGTTGCAGATCATTTAAATGAATTTAATACAATTACTAATCAACTAAGTTCTGTAAAAGTGGACTTTGATGATGAGGTTAGGGATCTTCTAATCTTGTGCTCGTTGCCAGAAGGCTGGAATGGCTTGGTCATGGCTGTAAGTAACTCTGTCTCTGGTTCAAATACTTTAAAATTTGATGATGTTGTTGGTGTTATCCTTAGTGAGGAAATGCGACGGAAAAGCACAGGTGAGACATCAGGAAATGCGTTGAACATGGAGAACAGGGGAAGACAAAAGGATAGAGGAAAGGGCTCAGGAAACCGCGAAAATTCTAGGAAGGGCATATCCAAATCCAGACTTGGAAAGATAGAGTGTTGGAATTGTGGGAAAAAAGGACATCTGAAGAAAGACTGCAGAGCTCCAAAGAAACAAAGAGATGGACAGTAGGAGAGAAATCAGGAAGCAAATGTAACAGGTGATATGTTACAAGATGCTTTGATTCTTTCTGTAGATAATATTTCTGAGTCTTGGGTAGTAGATTCAGGATTTTCATTTCATGCCACACCCCATAGGAAACATTTTCTAGATTATGTTCAAGGTGATTTTGGACAGGTTCATTTGGGTGATAATAAACCATGCAAAATTGTTGGAATGGGAAAGGTAAAAATAAAGCAACGAAATGGAAACCAA
>ML778351.1:800551-812550 GCA_009831015.1 Picea engelmannii
TAACCTCAAACAGACCTCAGCCACCCACATCACTGACCACATTCATGAGTGGCATAGGCGATGTAGTTTGTGTAAAGCAGAAACCACCAAGCAACAGTGCCTTGACTGGTTTCTTAGATCACTTGTCTCTCTCCTTGGAAAGGATGTCGCTTCCACCTTCCCTCAATCTGAAGAGGAAGCCATTAGTAAGGCCCAATAGTATGACCTCATTTATGCACAGTCGGGGTACTTATACACAATACTTCCTGATCTTCCAAAACCTGTTCCATTTGGCCAAGACAAACCTGGGATGTCTCATTCAGCAGACAGACTGATAGGTGCCACCACACACCATGGTCCACAACCCCAACCACCACCGATGTATGGAACACCTCAATACCTGCCGGTATATGGGGGAACTCCTTATTACCCCCCACCCCCTTATCAACAGCCATATCTTGTTTCTATACCTCCACCCATCAGTGGACCACCACCAGCACCTCCCATACATCCACCTATTCCCACAAACAGTGGTACTCCCTCAACATCAGCTTATGGTACTAGTGAAAGCACGCAACCTTCCTATGTGCCTTATGGATCGGTACCACCACAAAATCCATAATTCCCATTTCCTGGTCCTCCCCAACCCATGGCCCTCCCACATCCACATGTGGGGGTAAATTTTGTTCAACCCTCTGTTGCTCAACAATACCAAAATTTTGAACAGTTGAATACAGCCAACCCAACTCACCCATCGAAAAATTCCAAGAAGAAAGGAAGGAATAGGAATAACAACAACCCTGGTCAAGGCGGGAATCAACCCCCACAGCACCAACCCACTGGGGGCAACCAGAACCAAGGAAACCAAAACCCCCAAGGGGGTAATAACAACAAACACCAAGGGAGAAATAATGTTAAAACCATCTTCCCTTGTGATCTTTGCGGTGAGTTGGGTCACTACACTCACCATTGCCCCCAGATCGCTAATTTCAAATGGTTGAAAGACTTGGGTAGTCTTCCCCATACCCCTTCACAAACTTCCCCTCAACAGGCACCACAACAATACGTGCAACAACCCCCTCTCGCCATGCTACAAAATCCCATTCCACATCAAGGGGTGATAAACACCCAACAAGATTCACAACATCCCCCACCTTAGGTGGGACAATACCACAACCCTAACAATCCAGCAGAGCGTACAATTCTCCTCACCGGTGAGGAAGAAATCCTGCTGCAAACGCGTAATCGTCAGTATCATACACCCACTGAGTCTACTCCCATCTCTCCAGATACCATCCCTACACCGACGAGACCCCCATTGGTGATCCCTCGCCCTTTCTCTGAACCACCACTTCGCATCCCTCGCATCCCCTTGCGCAGGAATGCCCACAACCCACAGGCTAGGGATGCTCATAACTATAGCTTGGTAGATAAATTAGCACAATCCCCGGCTTCCATGTCAGTCTTGGAGGTCCTCCAGACTTGTCCCACGCAGCGGAAATATTTACCTTCCGCCTTGGGGGCAGTCAACCTGGCCAATACTCGACTCATCACCTTTGACCTTGACAGCGGAGAACCCCGTCTTCCCGCCTTGATCACTTTTCAAATACCAATGAAAATATGGAACATCACAGTTCATCGGTGTATCATCGATGAAGGTGCCTCTACGTGCATCATGTCCAAAACAGTATGGCAGAAACTCGATTCCCCGGAACTCATACCCTCTGCCTTCACATTACGAGCTTATGATGGACGACCATCCTCTCTTGAAGGGCTCTTCCAGAATGTCCCCGTTGAACTCGGGGGCAAGACTATCCTCATTGATATCGAAGTTATTGACGCCCCGCTTGATTATAATATCCTGTTCGGGTGTAGCTACATGTATGCTATGAAGGCAGTGGCCTCTTCCGTCTTTCGGACAATGATTTTCCCTCACAATGGGAAGATCGTGACCATCGACCAAGTCTCACATTATGAGCCTAACCCATCTGCCAACCTCGATAACATTCTTCCTCTCATCCACACCAACCCAGACGCATATCCACTCGTCGAGATGGGTTCTGGGATTTTCAAAGATCCATCCTTGTTAGGGACATACCATGGAGCACCACCACTCCTTCCCCCTAATCAAGTATGCGTCGTCTCATCTAACGAAACTCACACGGAGGATGCTCTTCCTCCTCAGGTGGTTTCAGTCATTCCTGATGTCTCAATAGTCGCAGACCCACTCCCACCGGAGCCTCCTGCGCACTCATCGACCCCAACAGTCCATGAATCCACATCCCCTCAAGGGAATAGTCCCGTTTGGGAGACCCTCCCACAACCCCTCACCCAAATTCCCTTCTTTTACCCACCACCAGGTATCGAATCTTTTCAGGTAGCCACAATGCTCACACTACCAAATATGGTGCTAGCAATCCCAGTTTGGTATTTACACCCACCAGAGATGGTCCCTCGACCATCCCTTCCCCCACAGGAAGGACTTCCCATGAAAATTCTCGTCCTTACCCCCACTACCCCCATACTCACAACCCACCCTGCTACAGTTGGGGGCATAAGGAAGAATAAGGAGCCCACCGCTCCACTTCCTCCACGCATCCCACCACCTTGCACACTATGTGAGAAAGAGGGCCACCAAACTAACAATTGTCCATCTCTACCTGAATTACAGAATTTGATTCCCCCCAATCACACTCCCACAACACCTGTCACTACTGCTAGTATCACTACTACCACCAACCCTTCCAGTAGTAAAGGGTTGAGGACCAAATATGCATGTGCTATATGTTTCGAGTATGGCCACTACACCCATCATTTCCCAGCACTGTCGCGCTTTCAGCAAGCATTAGCAACTGTACACCAGAACTTCCAGAACAACCCACGCCCTGCTACGTCCTCGTCCAACATCACTGACATTCACTATGTCACTACTTCAGTCAATGAACGCATGAGATGTCCTTGCTCTCTCTGTGATTCACTAGCTCATTTTACATACCAGTGTCCTATGATCCTGGCATACAGGCGACGTCAATTGGCTCTACTTCACCAACCTGCAGAGGTGATACTTGACATTACTTTGTCACTTGAGGATCTTCATGTCACTTCTCCCGAGCCCGAGGCACTCCCAACACCTCCATGGTTCTTAAGCGACATCTCTGAGGATTTACCCCGCAATCCCCCAAACTCTCCTGCTCACTCCCCTACGGAGACTTTCCACCCAACCACCATGGGTACTCCTCATTACTTCAATATATGTTTCATGTCGAGTGAACCCTCACCATCTGCTCACACCACTCCCCTTGCTTCTCCAGCAGGGGGCAATCACACTAGCACTGATATCACTCCTCATGACCCCTTATATTCCCGGCGTTTCCAATGCGACGAGGAAATACTTGAAGAGCTACACTGCCCAGACTCTCCCTGGGACGCACTACATCATCGTGCACTCTTCCTTCCACATGAATCCCTCATGCCTCCTAACCAAAACCCCATTTACGCGGTCGAAACCAAAGATTTTCTCCCATCCGGGCCTATCAATTGGTTCAACAACCCCATTCCTGCCCCTGGCGCTTTTAAATAAGGTAATATGGCCAACATTTCACCCACCATCAAAATCAACATTTCCATTAAAAACGACATCGTCGAAGAAATCATCATTGGAGCTCTTGCACTCAGGAAATCGCCGCATATAAAGCCCTTTTCCAAGAATATAGGGATATTTTCGCCTGTTCATACACATAAATACCTGGCCTTGACCCATCTATTGTCGAGCATCGCATCGACACCTGGCCTGACATCACACCAGTTCACCAAAAACAACGACTGCTACACCCATCCAAGGCCGCGGCTATCAAAGCCAAAATTGACAAATTACGTACAGCCAGGTTTATTTACCCCATCGCTTACACTTCATGGGTTTCCAACCCTGTACCCATCGACAAAAAACAGAGCACTATCTGCGTTTGCACAGACTTTCACGATCTCAATAATGCATGTCCAAAAGACAACTTTCCAACGCCTTTCATCGATCAAATTATCGACGACTGCGCTGGCCACGAGGCTCTCTCCTTTATGGATGAATTCTATGGCTATAACCAAATTCAAATCCACCCAGCCGATCAATATAAAACCGCATTCATTACCTCGTGGGGTACTTTCGCATATCGTGTCATGCCTTTCGGCTTAAAAAACGTCGGCGCAACCTTCCAGCGGGCGATGACATACATATTTCACGATCTGGCTGAAATCATCCTCGCCTACTTAGACGACCTCATAGCTCGATCCAAGAAATGAACCCAACATCTCGATGATTTACGAATCATCTTTCAATGGTGTCGCCAGTACAACATCCGCTTAAATCCTCTCAAGTGTGTGTTCTGTGTCACCGCAGGGCGCCTCCTCGGTTTTATTGTTTCACAAAGCGGTATTACCGTAGACCCCCTCAAAGTGAAAGCCATCACCAAAATTCCACCTCCTCGGAATTTACGACAACTGCAGAGTCTACAGGGCAAAGCTAACTTCCTCAAACGCTTTGTCCTAGATTACGCCATACGCGCACATGGTTTCCTTCTCTTATTACGTCACGACATCCCCTTTCACTGGGACGACTATGCCCAACAGTCATTTGACGATCTTAAAGCAGCGCTTTCAAATGCACCTTTAATTAGTGCACCCGACTATAATCGCGACTACATCCTCTACGTATCAGCATCAGCTATATCAGTAGTCGGCCTCCTCGTCCAGCTCAGAGATGACAATTGTGAACATGTCATTTACTACATTAGTAAGAACCTCTCAGGGCCACCCTTGAAGTATAAACATGAAGAAAAGCTTTCTCTTGCAGTTGTCCTTGCAGTCCAGAAACTGCGCCACTACATTCTGCTTCGCACCACAAAGGTCGTCGCAGATTCCAACCCTATGAAATACTTGCTCAGTCATCGCCAAGTTAATGGAAAATTCGCTCGTTGGATCATTATCCTTCAGGAGTACAACCTTGAGTCCTCAACACCTAAGAGTAAGAAGGCCCTCGTTCTCGCCGAACTTGTCATGGCCCTCCCCTCTGACACCACCAGTGCCCCCGTCAACATCGACTTTCCCAACGAACATCTCTTTTACATCACCTCAGATGATCCTTGGTATGGTGACCTTCTCGTCTACCTACGAACTCAAAAGTTTGGTAACCACCTTTCACGAGATGATCGACGACGTGTTCACCATCAGGCCCCCCGCTATCTTCTCATCGGAGACATCCTATATCGGCGGGGCGTCGACACCATTCTTCGTCGTTGCCTGACTATTGACGAGGCTGACAGAGTCTTAAACGAATTCCACAATGGCGCATGTGGGGGCCATCTTTCGGGTATATCCACGGCTCAGAAGATTATCCGAGCCGGTTACTTTTGGCCTACCTTGTTTCACGATTGCATTCACACCGTGAAACGTTGTGAGCAATGTCAGCTCTATGCCAACAAAGCCCGATCTCCCCCCGCTCTTCTTCACCCTGTCATTACTGTGGGCCCTTTTTGTAAATGGGGCATCGACTTTATGACTTGTAATCCCCCCTCCAGCAATGGTCACAAATACATTGTTGTCGACGTTGATTACTTCACCAAATGGGCCGAAGCTATGCCCACTTTCAACAACACCGCTGACATTGCAGCGTGTTTTTTCTTTAATCACGTCATATCCCGTTTTGGAGTACCACTCCAACTTGTTTCCGATCATGGGAAACACTTAGAGAATGAGATCTTCGTCAAACTCTCATCTCGGTTAGGCTTCTCTCACGAGTTTTCCTCACCATATTACCCTCAGTCAAATGGACAGGTCGAGGTAGTGAACAAAGTCCTCAAGACCATGTTACAGCGCACGGTTAATAAACATAAAACCAATTGGAATCACATGTTATTTTACATTCTATGGGATTATTGAACAGCAGTAAAGACCGCTACGGGTTTCACGCCATTCCATTTAGTCCATGGGGTCGAGGCAACTCTTCCCATCGAGTGTGAAATTCCCACCTTACGCACCGCAATTGAGCTATTACCTAACACTGCTCCAATGGAGCAGCACTTGCTGAACTTAGAGTCACTGGATGAAGATCGTCGATCTTCCTTACAGAACAATGAGGCAGCTAAAAAATGATCCAAAGCTACCTTTGATCGCCATGTCAACCTTCGATCATTCCGCGAAGGTGACCTTGTCCTGGCTTATGATATCGCTCATGATACCTTTGGCCACAGAAAATTCGAATCACTTTGGCATGGCCCTTACATCATCCAACATTGCCTCACCAAAGGCGCATACATCCTGGCCTCCCCCGAAGGCCTCTTTCTCAAGGAACCCATCAATGGGTTATATCTCAAGAAATTTTATGCTTAAAAGTAGTCATTCTACTTTAGGTTATTTTTTCTCTTTTAGTGTTTTTAATTTTTTTCTCCTACCCTCTCGTCTAAACTATCCTTTGTGCTATTGACATATGCTTCCTCCACCAGCCTACCACATTGGTTACACTGACGGCGCCAGCTGTTGGACACAAAATATCGCTTCGGCTGCTTGGGATCTCTACACCCCCTCACATGAAATGCTACATTCAAATGACATATGTTTGGGGCCAGCAACCAACAACCAAGCCGAATACACTGCGGTCATTGGCCTCCTGGCCGATGCCCAACGTCATCATATTCGCCACCTTAGCGTCTTCCTCGACTCTCAACTAGTCATTCTCCAGCTGAACAATGTATACCGTGTATGCGATCCATGCCTCTTTCGCAAATACCTACAGGTTAGACTGTTATCTCGACATTTTGATTCCATTACATTTACACATATTCCAAGACAATTGAATCAAACAACAGATGAAATAGCTAACATGGTGTTAGATTGGCATATATCACATCAAGCTACACATACATAACACATCTCATAAACCTTGTCACAACATATAGATAGAATAGACATCATCATCAACAAAAAAACACATGTAAATGACACCAGGATCTCAAATATGTATACTCATATATATATATCAAGGCCTATCCGGCCATCCGAAAGTTTACATAACAAAAATACATGTGCCCGCATGCCAGCACAACACTTCGGTACAAAAATCCGCTCACCAGCCTAAATACAACCAAAAAGATATACATCATACATCAGTCATGGTGCCTCTATCGCACCACCACCTGCTCCTCCCTCAGGAGGAGGTGGTGGCCCACCACCACCTGCCCCAGGCGGTGGTGGACCACCCACAGGACCCTCCTGCCCCAGTGGCAGGTGTCCACTCGTCATCGCAGCCAGCACTATTTCTCGCCGCACTATGGCCCGCCATGGTGACGACACCCCCACACACTGCTCCAGGAAGCTCTCATCCTGGATCCATGTCCACATGCCCTCAGGCACGTCCTGCAACACCGTCTCTAGACGACGGCGTATATCATAAAAGTCCACTATGATTGTTGCCGGAGGAGCATGAGATGGCCCTGCACCAGGGTCATCGAAACGGCGCTGCCTCGCTGCCCTCTCGGGCTCTGCTGGTCGACCCGTGACAGCCTCCCACCGCTGCCTCTCTCCCTGCAGTCGTCCCTCTGGATCTCGCCGATCTGGCGCTCGCTGCATCTCCACCTCGCACCCGCGAGGTGCCACATCTGCACATGCAAAAAACAACAACAAACAATCGTATCAGCATCTATATCACATACATATGGACTGATATCTCAAAAACAACATAAGATCAAAAACATGCACAATGCTAAAGCGTAGCTCGATGGTCAAAAACCTCCCCTAGAGGCAGCACCATGTCCGGGTCACCTCGGAAGTCAACCCCAGCGTAGGAGTACCGAAGTACTACCTGCAACATTTGTCTCCATATCCGTGCAGCCTCTGCTGAAAAGTAGTGACCACCTTCACCACCACCGTGGAGAACCAAAACTGACGACCACCACCTCAATCGTGGCTCTCGTGCCCCTGGCATCTCCAGCAGAACCCTCGGGCGCAGCATCGACACCCTCTCCAAAAACCAGGCCACTAAGATGGACCCGAAAGCAAACTCTCATCCATCAGTGGACCGATAGTGGTCCAACTATGTCACCATCCTAGCATGCAGCGTCAGTCCCCAAGCGAACTGCTCGCCATCCAATACTCTCTCCAGCACCAACAACTGGCCACCACTAATACGCTGGGTCGCCAGTGACCCGTATACTCGTACAATCATCGCTGCTATATAGCGATGAGCTAAGGAGTCAATTGCACTAATGCTCACCACAGTCCCAGACATGAAGTCCTGACCTGAGCAATATCTCTAGCCAATCTTGACCAGCGGAGTGGTCCTGGGCAACACCGGCTCTGCCGGCAGGGGCGTTCCCTGAAAGGGGATCCCAATCAGAAAATATACATCCTCCACCGCAATGAAGGGGATCTACTCTCCTCTCACGAGGAAGCAATGCAGCTCCAGACTCCACATCTGGAGCAGGAACTGTAATAAGTACTCCTAGGCCCATATCAACGGGCACTCAAAGAACTTTAGCAACCCACAGGTTGCTAAAGTTGCTCTCACCCCAGGCTCCTCAATAGCCACAACATCCTGCAGCTGAGCCCAGTCTCGCTCTCGCCACCGCACTGGCATCGTCATTGTTGGCCACCTGCAATCAACACGGAGTCCTATATCAGCTTAGATACCCATCAACAACATCAAACAAACTAGTTTTTTACCCTTAAAACCTTGCCTTAAAGACGCGGTTTTTTCACCCACAGGCGCGCACACATGCGCGCCTGTTCACTATATAGGCGCGCATATATGCGCACCTGTTCACTGCACAGTCACGCTTCTGAGCACGCCTGTTCATTATACAGGCGTGCACAAGTGCGCGCCTGTCTAACCCACAGGCGCACACTGATGCACACCTGTTCAACTCACAGGCGCGCCCCTTGGGCACGCCTTAAATTTCTTCTCTCGCACACCCATGCGCGTATAATCGGTGGACAGGCGCGCACGTATGTGTGCCTTCCACTGAATCGCCCGCGCATGTGGGCCCACACCCCATACAAATTCCCCTAATTACCTTGGTACGGCCCCCCGTACCAACCCTGCCCAAAAATTGAAAGCCTATTTCTATGCAGGATGATCAGAGCACTAACCTGATACTCCCACAATGTCGATCGGATGCCTCGTCGTCCCTAAAACTCCAAATCTCCTCTGCAATCTGCTCGTCTAGTCACTGTGGCAGCAGGTACAAATGAGATGGCAATGTGGGCCCTACAGCTATATATAGGCCTTTTGCCAAACTTCCACTCACCATTCCAGGAGCCCAAGGTGTCCATTTTTCAAACCATCTTTAGCCACAGGATCAACGTCCCCCCACCTACATCATAGCTGTCCCTGGGTCACTTTTCATCCTGAGCCTCCGGGGTGCCTTTTTTCATATCATGGTCAAGTACGCACGCGCATTATCACATTTGTCAAATACATGCTAATATCTTTAATTCTCTTCAGATATTGTTCACTTTGGGTATTTGGTTGTTCTGTGCGCAGGTACTTGCTCATCGGTCATCAACATCATCCCTTCAGGTATATATTCATCACTGGCATGTAGTCTCTCCCGCTGTATTGCATTCACATTTCCAGTCACACCCGCTGATATTGGCCTTTAGGATCCTCATTCCTGGCTCTGCAGTACCCACACCTCCATTTGAATCTTCGGTACTATTACCCGATAGTATTCTTACCCACATGAGTTGTCCCATTCATAGCACCTTCTGGCACTTTTTGAAACTCATGCTGTTCCTCATTACCCTTTAGGGATGGGAGTCTCGCTAGTCTTTCATCATGTAGTGAATCAGCCACATACTCCTTCTCCTCATTTTGCTAACTTTCCCACCCGGACTCCCGGATTATCTCTTTACAGTTCTATTTTTTACCTGCACTTCCGCAGCATCATGAACCTTCCATTTCATCCACAATCAGTTTGCCCATCTGCAAACCTACCCTCATTTCACCTACCTCCTATAGAAACTCACCAATGGGCCCCCCACCCTTCATCAATTTTCCAAGAAATTTCTGCCCTCCCTGGGGCACGCATTTTACACTGGGGCACCCGTTTCTGTATTTGTACATTTCTCCCCAAAATTATTCATTATTTATTGTACAAACACCTTTATTTCCAGTCATTACATTCTCTTATTTCCAACCTCTGCCTATGCGGAAAATAATTTAATTAAAGTTTTAATTTTTTAAAGATAATTAACTTTAAATTAACTTAATTAACTTTAAATTAATTTAATTAAATTAACCTAAATTAACTTTAAATTAATTTGAACTAAATTAACCTAAATTAAGTTTACACTAAAATAAAATTTAAACAAACACACACAATTTATAAAAAATTATTATTATTTTTTTTTTAATAAATAATAGACGAAAATCAAAATAATTTAAAAACAAGTGTGGGCATACATGGATTCCACGTGCCCACCTTGCTTCCTCCAGTGCCTTCCTTTCTAAACCCTAACTCTACATTTCCCGTCATTTTCTTTTGGCTATGCAGTAGACCACCATGGTTGTTTCCTCTGCATCTTTTCTTTTTGGTGGTTCTCTCACTGAAATGGTACGCAATCAGTTCTTCCTTGGTATCCTTCCTTGTTTGTCAGGTGATCTCTTGTATTGTGTGTGTTCCAGGTTTTTTTTTTTTTGGTTTATTTTGTTTATTAATAAAAAAAAAAATATTGTTTCCTTTAAGAAACGCGTGACTCCTCCTCCTCGACAGCTTGGGCATTTGGGCATTGTCTTTGTGTTAACCCGCGCTGTAAAAATAGTTTTGTTTGGTTGGACGGAGCTTTCCATGCGCTAGGTTTTTTTTCGTTTTTCTTTTTCGTTTTCTCTTCTATGTATTTTGGTGGGACGACTGAGGCCAATGGAGGAGAAAAACACAATACCCGCAAAGTGCCTGCTCTATTTTTTTTTTGGATTCGGTCGTGGATACGGGCAATGATAACTACAATCCCATAGGCTACTATTATAATGGAAAACTGTCAACATATTTCGTCGGTACATCACATAAAAAATGTTGTTCGAAACTTTTTTTTTCTATGAAAAACAACATAATCTAACTTGTACCTACTTTTAGATTATTAATCCGGTTTGCAGCTTCTTTATTCAAGACATCTATTTTATGTCCTTCATCTGTAGTGGTATGCCATTTTTTTGGCAGAACTTCATGTTGTTTCTCGAAACCTCTTCCATGGCTTAGCGCACATATAGTCCACATGTGGACTCTTTCCGACTCGTATCTCGGCACCTTGTGTATATAAATATATATATATATATATATATATATATATTTTTAATATTTGAGAAGGGTCGGTGTTTGCACTGCGCATGTGTTGGATTGTTTGGAAAGAACTATCGTAATTTTTCTTCTTAATTGAAGCTATGTTACCAGAAATCTGACCAAGAGACATGTTTCTAATTCCCATTCCCATCTTGACACTACATTAATTTAGTATTAATTGATTTTATATGCATGTTATACGTGGAATGGAGGGAGAGTGTTATCACTGAAATTCTGTCCGCACATGGCGACAAGAACTCAACATCGTCAAACAGTAACGAAGTCATTCATGGCACTGAATTAATTTCACAGCATTCCAAAAAGGTCAAAATCTATACAAAGTAACCAAAAATTGAAGGGCGCTTTACAGAAGTTTGGTGCACGCGCACATGCGCGGAATAGGAACGTACCATGCGCGCATATGCGCACGATGCGCGACTGTTAGCGCAAAAACCCGCGCACCTGCTAAACGGCGCATTTATTGAATTGGTCGGCCTCCCAACCACTTATGGATCAGCTCCCAAGCCGATTTGACCCTCAAATCTGAGCTGAATCTGCATGGTAGGTTGGTCAAATACCTAATGAAGCCCTAAAGAGCCCCTTTTCACACTTCAAAGGAGTTACATAATCACCCAATGCAATGCTATAAAAAGCCATGAAGAAACATCATTTTCTCAAGGAATTTCATGTAATGTTATG
>ML778351.1:812600-837676 GCA_009831015.1 Picea engelmannii
CCAAAAACATTGGTGATATTGGTCTTTTTGTGTTTGTTATTTCTTTATCCATATGCTCATAGTTTTAGTTTGTTTTAATTTAATTCTTGCTTATAGTTTTGTTTTGTTTTCTCTAACTCTTTCCTCTACAGTTGTCATGCTCAACAAGACCCAACTGGGCATGTAAGCACCCTTGATTTGCTCACCAAGTCGATGAAAAGGGTGCAAACAGAGAGGAGATTCCTATTTCTTATCTCCCAAAGCCCTCTAGCCCTATCTCTCGTTCGATTTTAGTTTCTCATTTATAGTAACATAGATTTGAAGCACTAATGTGGTAGAAAGAACTAGGCGGTACCCATCTTCTACTTTTTTCCTATCGCACAATTTGCCTATTCGACCTTCTCGAAGGTTTTTAGTGTTCAAGCTGGAAACATAGATTTATGTGATAGAAAGAATTAGGTAGTGCCCATATTCTACTTTATTACTATCACACAGTTTTCCTATTCGATCTTCTCACTGGATTTTAGTGGCCCATCTCGAAATGTCAGTCATGTTGATAAAGCGTTAAGCCATTCACCAGAGTTCTTTACTTTCTGTAGTATGCTCATTAACATGGCAGATGAGGCCAGGTTCAAGTCCTGGAGAATTGGGTAAAACAGATAACCTGAGACATGGAAACTGAGTTGAATGAAGTCCACTTTGTGCCCCCTTGGAACATGTATCATAAGAACTTCAAATAAATAAATAAAAACATCATGAGATGAGCTCCAAGTGGAAACAATTTTTTTGTGTTTGTTCTAACTGTGATCGACAGGAAACTACTACTTGGTATTGTTAAATTCAGGAATAAAACATAACAGAGGCTAGAGCAATGAGATGAGAAACCCACAATTTAGGTTTAGAGTTCTGACCTTGTTTGGCAGCTCGCAGCTATGTTAAACGCCTTATGGAAGGAGTCGGTCTTCATGCCTGTGAGGTTGCTATACGAAATATGTATTTGGTCGCTGGGAGGGAAGCAATCGAGAGTTACCTGCAATAAAATTGGATCTCAATCAGATATGGTATTAAGAGGATGACACCACTCCTCTCTTATTCCCTGCGAGTTGTGGCCTCTGCTTTACCTCCAAAGTATTCAATAGCATCAGCCATTGGCCGTTTATCTGCCACTCCAAAGCGTTTTCTGGCCAATCGGATGATAATTTCATATTGGGATTATATCGCTGCAATGGCTAAGCCAGAAGATGCCAGGAGTCCCCGAGCCTTGCCCCTTCCATCAACTCCCAATGGCGAAAAGTTCAAGATCGCCTTGTGCCAGTTATCTGTGATGGAGGGAGAGATGGGGTACATGGTTGATAAGTTTGTTGGTGTTGTTAAAAGGTTTATAAAATGGGGAAATGGGAATGGAGGTAACGGGAAAATTTCCTTCCAACAACAAGGAAACAAAAATCCCATGGCCCCAGGCCGGAACCCAAATCCCAATCCTTTTAGAAGGCCTTGAAAATCAACTCTGTTAGCCAGGGAGATAAATCCTGAGGATCCACCTTTGCGTGCTCCCATGCAAACCAATGTAAACAATGATGCCTCGTAGCTGCCAAAATGTGAAGGGGACACAATGAATGTGGGCCTCCCTCACTTCTATTCATTGAGTCACAGCTGGTTAGCTCGCATCGGAAGGAATAGATAGGTAGGTGGGATTAGGTTATTCATTTAGTGGGGGGTTTTGGTGGGTTTATGCTATTCTGTCAAAACTAAGAACGTGGATGTCAATTCATAATTTGAGCTAAGTTATCTTGCTGGTATATTTACTAAGCAAAGATTGTTTTTCCGGAGTTAATGTAACAACAGAAAGAAGAAGGCTACGTTTTTATCTCCAGAAGTTTTCAAATGCTAAATTTCTACAAACTTTTACCAGGAGATGATACAGGATGCAGTTGTTGTTAGGATGAGGCATGTGGAAAGGTATTGGGCTTGGTAGTCGTGCCATTTTTTTTGCCAGTTAAATATGTGATATATTTTCTTCTTATTATTATAATTTTTTAAGCTATGGTTTTTATATTATATATATATTTTTAACTCTAGTTTCTCTATACCATTAATATACTTACATACTTATATAAACATATATATATATATATATATATATATATATATATATATATATATATATATATATATATAGTTATCTATTTAGAAAAGCCTAGGCAAAATTGATATTATATCGCTTCATTTTTTTATTTTTTTTATTTTTTATTTCAGGGTTGGAACAGTTCCATTCCTAAACTATCCTTCTCACATGCAGGTAGGTGGGTAGGCCCTTAAGGCTCTAGTGCTTCAAACTGAAGCTCTGATACCATGTGTAGAAACCTTAATTAATTAAACCCTAAAAATTTCGTATAATTAAACATAAATTTCTTTCAATGCGTAATATTTCATTAATCATCGTAAAAGCATGTAATATTCAGCAAAAAATTAAAGTTAACCACAGCATGAAATAGATTACATATTCATCCACCTAACTTAGCAATTTCATAAATAAATTACCTGCTTCTTATGCTAATTTCTATTGATATGGTTGTCCATCCTGCTGCTTTGCTGCTACTTGATGCACTTACCAACTCTTCCCAAACCGACTAACCTCCCAGCTAGCTAGGAGTAGCATGTCCGGCTCCCTAGTTCTAGGAAACCGAAAGGAATCCTGGCCCCTGTGCCCAAAACCCCTAGCAAACCGATGCCCCCTACTTCTGATTCACCAAAAACCCCCCAAAGACAAACTCCTCACACCAGAGATCTTCACAGAAAATCTCCCACAGAAATATGTCCTCCTCTCAAAATGCTTCCTCCTCCCAAAAGAATGCCCTACCCGTAAGACTCTTCCCCATCATATCCTCCTTCACCGACTCTCCTCCCCTCATTAACTTCCTTATCTCCCCCTTTAATATCCTATCCCCTTATTTAATGTCTTATCCCCTTCATTAATATCTTATCCCCTTCTTTAATGTCTTATCCCCTCCTACATACGCAAAGCATTTAATTAAACAAATTAAAATTATTAAGCCTCTTAAATTTATTACCCATGTCATTGAATGTGATATGTAATTAATTAATTAATCAAAAGTTATAAGCAATTAATTAATAAATAAATATTTAATTAATATTATTAATGCTAAACATTGTTTAATTTAAACCATATTAGGACAATTAATTATCTAATTAATTTTACTTAATAATCCCTAAGCATATATTCAACTAGGGTTGTTACAGTTCTTGTGTGACAACCATGAATATAGAGAACATTGGTTCTTGTGTAAAAAACATTCGTTTCGTTATTTGTTCTCTTACTGTTATGATAATAATTTACCCATTTACTTGCTAGAAAAAATAAGCTATCAATGTGCATAAGGAAACGTCACTAAGTATAAGAAATCCCTTTTGCATATTTGTGAATCATGCTAATATGTATATCAATGCTGATGAAGCAAAGTTCAATAGAGTATTGTTGGAAGAAAACAAAATGTTGATAAATGGTAAATGAGACGAAAAATGGAATGGTAGTGGAAAAATGGAGTGATGATAGCGAATATAGTCCCCCCACCCCAACTGAATTGGTTGCATGTCCTCATGCAATGTGGCATGAGTCATAGAAGAGAAAAGGAAAGGGAGCATGGTGAGGGATTTTTCCAAATTCATTCACTCTAGCATGTAAGGAATTACATGATTAAAGAGTAGAAAACAACATACCTCCACTCACCCAAAATGTTGATGAACTATGCAATAGGAATATGGCTGATGCGGCTGTTGGAGCATGGAAGATGTCATTGTTGCATGATCATGTGAAAGGTGAATGCTACTGTAGCTTCGACTGCTATAACTGCTAGATCAGAGAATGTGACATGGAGGAATCTTAACTGCTATTGATGAATCATGGAAAAGAGGAAGAATGAAAGTGGAAATGTAGTAATCTCATATAGCCGAAGTCATATTGTTGTAACTATTGAGGAGTCATGGAAAAGTGTATAGTCTTCACCTGCTGCAAAACTTGATTATACAATTCTAGTCATGCAAATGAATGTGTCGATGTTGAGCATGAAGAGAAGTCATTGGATTACAGACCATTGATGAATGTCATTAACCAATGTGAGGCAACTCATCATTGATATCAATGAGTGCCAAGGTACCTGAGTACATATTGCGAAGTGAAAATGAATGAGTTGATGTCAAGCCACTTGCAAGAACTGACGATCAAGGGACAATGATGTATTCCCATGGATTTCAGTGAGAGAACTTTCCATTAAGGAATGAAAGCCTCCAGGTACTCCAAAGGAACTCTAGTCTATATCCCAGATAAGGTGTTGAGGTCGATGGGGAAAGACTTGTTGAAAGGTGGGCCTTAAGGAATCCCACATCAGTCAATGAGATTTGTAAAAAATGATTGGTAGGAATATAGATGAAAAGATCTCGGTAGCAACAATGTGTATGAAAAAGAAAGAAGGGTAATGTATTCGTCAAAATGGAACTGAATGGTTTTATTTGCAAGGCAAAAATAATGGAAAAATAGGAAAGAGATGTATGTGAATCAGAAATATAGGCGTATGTGAAGTTATGATGGATAAGGCAATGAAAGGTGGACTTCAATACATGCATGACGAGTAAGCTTGGAGGGAGAAAGGTAAATGATCATGTCATGGCGTAATTGGTTTTATGAAAGATGGCGGTGTAGCGAGAAACGTCATGACATGTGCAATGAAAAATTTAGCTCCTTCAAGCTTTTAATAAAGCATGCTTTTCCGAAAAATTTTGCAATTCTTGAAAATCACTGTGGCATGGAATGCGAGCATATTCATTCCTACAATCGAACTTAGTACTAATCCTGCAATCAAACTTATGAGATCATCGTAAAACAAAAAAAATCTGATATTTAGTATGAATGTGACAAATTAAAGACAAAAAAAAATGTTTTACCTATTGCGTGCCTATTCCATTATTGATCACTGCTTGAAGTGAATTAAGAAAAAAAAAATCATCGTAAAGCGTAAAAACATTATCATTTTCAGGAATGATGAAAAAGTCAATTTGCAATTTTATTTGTTTTCAAAATTTTATAGTAATTTTATTTAATATTTTTTTTGGTTTTATTATTTTTAATTGTTTTGTTTCTATTTTCTTTTAATTGCTATTTAATGCCTTTCAAATTTCATAAATTTGTGTACCTATTAATGACTTGAACCTCACGCCATTTTATCAATCAATGGACATATAAACCAGGAGATCCTAGTTCCTATCAGATTCTCAATTCTGAGTGCAAGAATTTATAATTCCGAAAATCAAACAACCAACTTAAGGAAGACTAATCATGGTTGATTCTACTTTATTATTGTAGTCTGTCCATTAGAGAAAAATTTAACAAACTCATGCCTCTTTTTTTCGTGGAATGAAGGGAGAAATTCGAGATAAACTTGGATTGTGGGAGTCGAACCAAGACACCACTCATTTGTTTTTTTAGCACAAAGGGGGGGTGAGTAGAGGATCTAGAAACTGGAATCAAATACCCAAATTTTTCCAAAATAACTTTGTATCAAACCTTGGCTAGCGCAAAGGTGCTTGACCCTGTGATGGCAACCCCGCAACTCTGCAACAAAATAACTTCTACATCGATCATTGTTCCGAGGTCTAATACATTATTACATTGGAGAAAATAGTGATATCTAAGGCCTCTCAGAAGACCAATCCATGGAAATGGATTGCCTCATTTACAGATATTACGCTTCCCTCAATATTCAATCGTCAGTATCCCTTTGTTGGCTTATGTTGTAAATTCATGGAGCGCAAATGATGATATAGTGGAGATGCAATCTCATTTCACTTGCATGCAAATGATTTACCCTTGAAATCTGGTAATTTGGCAATCTCGTTGTGTCTGACAGAAATCCTCTTTGGAATCTGCCCAAAAGATTATTAATAATAGCATATAAAATAGATAAACAAGGAACTCATATAAATCCGATAAATGGTAGCTTGAATATAGAGGTTTCTCTGGGTTTCATAGCATCGATAACTTCATAGGTGCCCTCAGTAGATATAGATTTTAGCTCTTTAACTTCATAGGTTTTGTTTGTATGTGTGCATGTTCAAGAGTATTATTTAAAAACACTGACAGGAAAACCAAAGGGTGTGACCTCATCGATTGAAATACCTAGGCCTTGGCCCAGGAAATTCTTGCAAAAATTTTGGTCGGACGATCCCACCCACGGATTGGGGAAAGATTCGATATTGGCTCCAGTCGTCGATAGATGCAGACTTCCTGCTCATTGAACTATTATCAACAGATATACAATTTCATATATCTTATGCAATATATGAAGGGTCGCTTACCCTCGAGCCATGGATACATAAAAAATCCTATAACTTCACTCCAACAAATCACAACTGCACCCCAAAAGAAATCCCCACAAGCTCGTGGAGACTTTCCTTGGTCTTTACAAGTGATTGGGGTTGGCTACATGGATCCATCTTCGCTTCGATAATGATGAGCAGGTCAGGGAGAAAAATGCATGATAAATATCGTTCCAGTAGCCAGTCATCAAAATCCAGTAGCTACAATAGAATGGTCTCCTTTAACATCATGACCCATTGCAGCTTTATCTGAAGGCAATACGCAAATTTGTCACCAATTAGAGGACTAACATGGGAAGGCATAGACATACCTCCTTTGCCAAATCCTTCAATACCAGGAGGTGTCTCGGGCAACGAAATCAACGAACATCTGACTCCGAAGTTCTTTACTTCTCACGTTCCTCCATTTTCCACTGGCAAATTCAAGGTCTCAGACAATAGTTGTCCGATCGTGGCTCCTATGCCATACTTAAGCACGTAGTCTGAACAACTCTGCGAGAATCTATGGATGCTTTTAAAACACCTCCTACTATAATTCCCATTCCCACAAAGGTCTTTGCAGTTTGCATCTGCACACTTTACAGGCACTGAAGACGATGATTTTCTTGGAAGAAAAGCCGTGTAGTTGTTTCAAGTATAATTTATGGTGCAGGGTACCCACACCACACTATTGCCCGTGTCCATAACGAGCAATAAATCTTGTGGAGGAGTGCCCATCGAGAATCTCCAGGAAATTCCAAGGAGGGCCTTTAGTGGCTGGCCCCGAAAATTCTTTTAATGTCCCAAATTTGACACAAAGGGGATGCACCTCATGCCTCCCAGCATGAGAAGGATAAAATCCTACACAAGCACATCTTTGTCAAAGAATGAACACTCGCTGTCCCTTGAAAAATCGCCAAAGAATATGCAACAACATGATCATTTCATCCTCCAAACACATAATATATATATATTTTTTTTGGTTTGAGAGATCGTAACAATCCGAGATTTGGCCGAGGTACCAAACAGTTGAATCTTCCTCCATTTCTTTTGCTGGAAATAAGGATGTTCCTTAGGATGGAAGGCAGGATTGGCTCAATTTTGATCGACAATATGGTGACCGGATGTCACAGTCTGGAGCTTCTGTTAGGATGGTTGATGTTGGCATGGACACCCATTGTATAAAATGCTGCAACTGACATTCGATTCACATCCTTTATAGAAAGCACACTATGCCACATGCTCTTGCATTTCCCATTAGTCATCACCTCTAGCTGATCACCAATGTTGATAACAATTGCATGTGGAATGGGTTCGACATTGAACCAACTTCCGTCCTTGAGAACTTGAAGGACACTGACTTCATCATCTTGTAGAAACAGAATGATTATGCCAGCGTCCACGGGGGAGCGCAAGCCATTGATGAGGTCTAGCCTCGGGCATGACAGGTAGTGTGCTATTTTTATACCAAAAAATGGGGCATGTATAAAGCAGAGATAATATAAACAGATCCAATTGATCAAGTTTCACCAGTTGATCCTGAAGCCATTGATCCAGAACCAGAAGTTGAACAAGAAGTTCTGGGTTATGGGTGGGCAGATGTAGAACCGAAGCGAGCAAGGGCAAGACCAGAAGGACCAAATCGAGGGGCAGATCCTGATGAGTGATATTCTTACCTTAGCGAGCTAAAGATTCTAATGTCCCTGTTCATGATTGATATTCGTCCATGAGCGAAATCCATATCAAGATCAAAAGACAGTAGCAGGGATGGGATTCAATTCTTCAATAACAACGATCCTTCTTTTTTATCAGCAATGGCAGATTTGTTTCCTATGCAGGCTCCTCCTTCACATGGCTCATACGATTATCAATGGATATCGGCTCTCGTTATTCTTTGCGCCATACGATCACGCGATATATTCTTGAACGTTTGGGAGTGACCCAAAAATTGCCAAGATATTGAATGCTCTATCCAACGGAGTCACCGTGAGCATAACTGCTTGCAAGAACAGGATCTACATTTTGTCTCATTCTCCATAGCAAATGTCACCAAACAAATATTGATTTTATTTTTATTTTCAATGTTTTATTTTTTAGTGTTTTATTTTAAATGTTATATATATATATATATATATGTTTTATTCCTATATCAAAACATAAAGCTACTATAAAGAAATTTTATTTTTTACTCTTTAATTTTTTTTATTTTTGCAAAAAAAATTGTTTTTATTTGTATTTCTATATAGAAAAATTAAATCAGAAAACTAGTTTAAGACAAAGAAACAATTTTTGTTTTTGTTTTTGTTTTTGTTTTAATTTTGTATTATTTCTAAATTTAAAAGAGAAATTTAAACCATTAAAGAAAATTGTTTGTTTACAAAATGGAGATATATAATTTGAAATTGAAGCAGAACAATTGGATTGAGAATTTTTTTCATTATCAACAATTTATTATTCCTAATTTATGATCCTCGAGATTGCACCAAGTGCAGAGGAGAGCATACTAATTGAAAACTGCCCTACCTAATCTACTCTACTCTAATTGAAAATTGGAAATTAGTTACATGTAGTTAAACTTCCAATGTAACCATAAGAGCAACAATAATAAGAATTTGTTCACTGTGAATTTTGCAAATGATAATCGAAAATATATATAACCGTGCGAAATTAAATATTGAAACTGTAATTTAACAAAATAAAAAGAAAAATTGAATGGATCTAACCTCGTACTCACTTGAACTCACTTGAAACCATCATTCGATAATGCTTTCGTAGGCATAATTTTCACTCCTCAGATCATGTTGAAACTCCTCATTGTCCTCCTCGATCTCTTGCTCACATAATGGTTTGTCATCAGATGTGCAGGGTTCCTCGTATGTTGATTCTTCGTTTTCCTCTGGAGGAGTAATTAAACTTTCAATTGTTGTCAATATCTCATCTTCTCAAGAAGAAGTGATCCTGACTTTTGCTAGGATTTGAGTGAGTTGTTCCAAGCTTATGCTCATAGTTAAACCACATTGAAAAAGGAGAATGATTTATCATCAAAGATTTGAATTTTTAAAGCTAAGAAATTAAAACTATTTGTAAAAATAAAACACACCAAACATAAACTCGCGTTACTCAAACCCTGCTGTCACCAGGTTATCGGTTCGCACAAGTTAGATCATCATAAATAAAAACACACTTTTGCATAAAATAAGGAGAAACACACTTCTTGATAAAAGGGAGAGGACAACCTAACTTTGGAGCAACCCCACTAAAGTGGATGCATAGGTTCTTACCTCTCATCTTACCGTCTTCTCTCCGCCCTTGGGTCATCCATAAAACCAATCCAAAATCATCAAGACAATCTAATTCAAATGCTACTTATTACCGTTTACAACTCCTCAGCAAAGAGGCCAAAATGTTGGTGCAATTATATGCATAATATATTACCAAACATAAATTATCAACCAAGATTCGTAATTAGTAGAGTTGATTCACTATATGTTCCGATAAGAGATAGTTTCCTATGTTTGTTTAGTATATCTTAGATAATAAAACCATGTGGAAACCAACACACTTTTAAAAATAACAATCTTCACACAATTCAAAAGATGGAAAGAAAAACTCATAAACAAGCAAAATCTCTTGCTAAGGTGATGGACATGTTCAATGATGGCTCATGAAAATAAAAGATGAACTTTGATTCTATCTCCTGGAGAAACTAAACTGACAAGTGGAATGCTCCATTAAATCTCATGTATGGTAAAATATGGAGATCCAACTGTTCCTTCATTACCACACTTTGCAACAAATTCGAATAGTGAAATCAAACAAAATAACATGAAATCCAAATAACAAATACATGAAATGAAAATCTACACTAACAATTTACAATAATCTTATCAAGCTCGATCGGTGGCCCTTGTCGATGCCAACATGGAAGCTTTAGATCACCATATGCTAACTTCTAAGAGACACAAGATCATTGAACTCAAACTTGCATTAATCTTCAACAAGTAGGTTTACAAAAGGAGTCTTTTTTTT
The DNA here is from genome assembly GCA_009831015.1 of Picea engelmannii. Taxonomy (NCBI): domain Eukaryota; kingdom Viridiplantae; phylum Streptophyta; class Pinopsida; order Pinales; family Pinaceae; genus Picea; species Picea engelmannii. Next base: position 822,978 of record ML778351.1, read on the forward strand.
AATCAAATCTACATCATAACAATTCTCCTCAAGAACCTATCATAATAATTCTTCCCTTAATCTACATAACAATAATTCTTCTCCCCCTCATGAAGAGAGGGCACTCTCTTTTATACATGAGAGCTTTTAAAGGAACATAAGCATCTCATAATTACAGATCCATTTTTCTCTCAACCAATTTCCCATTATTACAAAATATTATCCCTTCAAATCCTCACACATATCTCTCATATATCCTAGATAAGATATGACAACCAAATCTCCATGATCTTCTCCTTGGAATAGGCTTGAATTATCTCCTCAAATCTTGAAATGGTGGAGGAAGTATTCGAGAAGTCTTTTGAATTAATCCTTCACATATTCCTACACATGATAAAGCTCACACATTTTTGAGATATATATGAAAACATGTGAATTTTCTAATATTTAATCACAAATTCCCTTTTAATACTAAAATAAATGATTTGGAAATTAATAAGGTTTAACCCATATTTACTTATGAAAATGGTATCATGAAAGGTTAATGGCGTGATGAAATGTGAAGAATGATGAAGGGAAAGGTGGATGGAAATACGACATTTCTGAGTCCCAACAGTGTTGTTACCTTCCGCGGCTGGTTCAATGCTTTCTAGTTGCAGTTCCTGTTGGGGTTTTGCTTCTTTGTTCCGAGGTTCCTGCAGCTTTTCTTGCATATACTCTTTCAATTCCTCTAGTTGTGGCTTCTAAATTTCTTCCAGTATCGGTGTAGAGTTAACCGGTGGTATCTCTGGGGATTGGATCTCACCGATATTGTCGATCTTCGATTGTTGTTGTTTGTTTTCTTCCAGCAGTCCTCGTGACCTATTTTGAACTTTGGTCAGCCTGGCGGTCGAGCCCGGTTCAACGGAATTTGGTGGTGCCATAATGGTGAGTGTCAAACGTCTACTAAATTTAGAATAATGTGGTGAATTATGTGGTCTCACTCTATTTGTTCGTGCTGGTGTTGTTCTCTCTCTATTCTCCTTTCGTGAATAGACAATTAGTTTTTGTGCTCACATGTCATGTGGTCTTGTCATGAATCTTATCGAGGACGCTTCCTCCATGATGCGATTAATGCACCATAACTGTGGGTTCAATGCATTTTCGACAGTTTTGTACCTTGCCATTGCGTCTATCTTGTCGTTTGCAGTTAGTGTATTTAATGTGACGTTCCATCAGTCCTTGTCATGCCTTAATTGCGCTTTATGTTGTCCTGTCATCTTGTTGTTGTCAAATTTTCATTTCTTGCTCATTTCTCTTAGTCATGTGACTATTTCTCTTGCCTTTACTGCATTCGTATTTCGAGCGTCTTGTGGATATTTCATGGCTTTTCGTGTTTTTATTTTTATTTTATTTTTATTTTTTTACTATGCGGTGAGTGGTCGTTTGTCCTTGTACAGCTTCAGTCGACTCCCGTTGATCATTCCTTGGAGGTATGCACCTACTAAATATCTCAACTGTACATGTCCATCGTTTGTTATAGATTTGACCTCGTATGGTCCTAACCAATGCATTCTCAACTTTCCTGGGTGCTAAAACGACTTGTTGTCATAGAGCAATACTAGATCTCCTTCCGTGAAAGTCTTCTTCTTGATGTGTCGATCGTGCCATGCTTTGTCTCTAGCCTTCTACACTTGTCAGGATTCGGTCTTCCTCCATTGCTAACAACTGGTTCAGTCTTTCCTGTATTGCGTTGCATTCTACCATTTGTGTGATAGCGGATACTCGTAGGCTGGGAACTAAAAATTCTAATGGAACTGTTTCTTCTTGGCTGTAGATGAGGTTGAATGGTGTGTTCCCTTTCAAATTCGTGCATGTCATCATATACACCCATAATACTTCTGGCACTTTGAGGTCCCAGTCGTCTCTGTTGACGTTACAGATCTTTGTCAGTGTGTTCTCTAGAATTTGGTTGAAGTCTTCTACTGTGCCATTTTCCTGTGGGTGATATGTTGTGCTTCTCTGGTGGTGAACTTCAAATTCTTCGAGCATTGCACAGATGGTGATATTTATGAAATGCGTGCTTTCTTTGCTCATCAACACTCTTGGGCACCCAAACCAAGTAATTACTTGTTCAAATAAGAATTGTGCAATGGTCTTTGCGCTACAGTCTTTTACTGGTACAACTTCCGCCCATTTTGTTAGGTATTCCATTGCGGTGATGATGTATCTTGCCCCTGTTCTTTTGGCTACTGGGTTAATAGGACCCACAAAGTCTATTGCCCATTTATAAAATGATTGTAATGTCACTTGTGGTTGTAACGACATCTCATCCCTTTTGTTGGGTTTGCTTACCCTTTGACAGACATCACATCTCTAACGATACTCTTTCGATTCTCTATGGATCATTGGCCACCATAATCCTGCATGGTAGATTTTCTTGCATAGTGTCCTCTTGCTAATCCCTCATGGAATTCTGCTAAAATTATTGGTCGTTTGTGCTCTAACATGTACCTTCACAAAATTCTATCTGTGCCCATTATATATATATGTATGGCGATCAATTGATAGTTAGCTACGCGAACTACCAGGTTATTCTTCTGTGCGATGGTATAGTCTTGTGGCACGTTGCCTGTGCCCAAGTACTGGATGATCTCTGCGAATTTGTCATCAACAATTTGTACTGAGAATAACTATGTATATAGAAAGTTGTCTTCTAAGTTTGTAGGATCTTCTCCATTTGTGACCCGTGATAAGTTGTTAAGGCCTGTATTTAGTTTTCTTGGTTTGATGATTACTTCGAAGTCTAAATCCTGAAATAATAGTAACCATCGACAGATTCTCCCCCCCAACACTGGATTTTTGACTAGGTATTTTAGGATTGACTGATCTATAAACATCTTAAAAAAATTTCCCAATAGGTATTGTCTGAACTTCTGAAGTGCATAAACCATAGTTAGGCCTTCTCGTTCTGTTGTGTTATAATTTTGTTCTGAGTCGGATAGTTTTTTTCTTTCAAATGCAATCAGGTGATCCAAGTCTCCTGCTCCTGGCTATGCTAATATAGCTCCAAGTGTTATCGTTTATGCATATACATGCACATGGAATGTATTTCTCTAGTCTGGAAATACTAATATTGGTGCAGTAACCATATTTTCCTTGAAGGTATCCAGACCGTGTTGACACTCGTCGTTCCATTGGTACTTTGTATCCTTCCTTAGCATTTTTTTCATTGGTGTTGTGATCTGTGTATATCCTTTGATAAATTTCTGATAGTATCATGTGTGTCCTAACGTCGCTCGTAGTTGATGGACTATATTTGGTGTTGTTAAATTAACATTGACTGCGATTTTTGTTGGATCGACCAAGAGCCCTTGTTTTCATACTATATGGCCCAATAGTATCCCAAACGATGTTCCAAATATACATTTCTTTATGTTTAGTGATATCTGACACTATCTACATCATTCTAGCATCAAGCATAGAACTTCCACATGGTTTTTCAACAGGCTATAGACTTTCCAGTCGTTCAGGTATACCTCGAGAAACTCATGGATGAATTCTTTAAATACTACAATAACCACTTTGGAGAAGATTGCTAGTGCATTCTTCAGTCTAAAGGGCATGACGGTATATTGGTAAGATCCCCATTCTGTTGTGAATGTGGTCTTGTATCTTTCCTCCTATGTTATCTTAATCTGATGGTAGCCAAAGAATCCATTAGTGAATGAGTAAGCTTTGTGTCCCCCCACATTATCTAGCACCTCATCTATGAATGGTGTAGGGAATGGTTTGTGTCGGCATGCATCGTTCATATTCCTCAAGTCGACACATATCCGAATCGCTCTTCTTTGTTTCTTGTCCTATATGACCATCAGACTTATCCATTTTGATTCCTCGACTGGTTTGATTATGCCAGCTTGAAGCATCCGATCAATCCCCTCTTTAACTTTCTATTTATATATGGGGTTCAGTCTATATGGTTGTTGTGTGATCGGTATTGCTTCGGGTCTGAGACGTATTTTCAGCTCTCCCAGTTCTTCTGCTATACCCTTCATATCTGTAAATGTTATAGGGAATAAGTTGTTGTATTCACGAAACAACTCTGTAATGCTTTATATTGTTGGTTCATCCTAATAGTCTCCAATGCTAGCCATTTTGGGATGTTCAGTTGTTCTGATGTTGACTTTTCTTACCTTGATTGGCATGGAAATAAATTCAGATTCTCTTGGTGGTCCCTTCACATCTCTTTCACTTTTTACTTCTGTAATCTTAATGTCGCGCGGATTGTCTTCGTCTGATATTTCCCCCTGTACCTGGTAACATGATAATAGTTCATTGACTATCTATTTATTTCACTATTGTTCTTTGGTAATAATTTCTACTTCAAGTTCTTCAATGAATATGACTCCTCTAATCAGTTTCAGAGCTACGTCTATGTTGGGGTTCTCATGCTCGAATGAGAATGTGATGGTAAAGTTCTATTGCAATGTCGCCCATGTTGTAGTTCCTTTGTGCAGTTCCTAATCTGTATACCATTTTTATGGTATGCATTCTAATGTGTGAATGAAGTGGTGGGGACATTCCTCTGGTGGTGTCAATTTCCATAGTGTTTCACACTCCTCCAAGTGTTTCACGGGTGTCCCTGATCCTTCATATTTATGTTCTTTGTTGTTTTTCTATTCTGCGCCGAACCTTATGCATAGTAGCCTCTTACATTGGTACCAGTTTGTGATAGTCTTCTTGTGTTCACCCCACCATATCACGGGTGTGGCCTTGAGTTATAAATATAGTGCTAGTAGCCTCTGGTTATCTAGTACTTCCTCCTCATATTTTGTTGAGAATGTTTCCAAATCATTGAGTCCATGGAAACTGGGTGGTTCTGTGATTTATATGCCTATCCATCATACTACATGGTCTATTCTTGCACATCTTCTCATGGATACTTCGTGTAGCCTATGGTGCCAATTTTCTAGCCCAATGACTGAATCTGTGGCCCATGAAGTGATGTTGGGCCAACTGAGTACCCGGTCTACAGTTGGGTTTACATAATCCTCCTCATGCGCAGTTTTTCTATACAACTGGTTGATTTCCTCTAAGTCTAGGCAAGTGGGTTCTACGAACCTATCCCCTTATGATGTATCTAGTGGTGTTATGACCCTATAATCTCCAGATTCAAATGTCATTTTCCTTGTCTTCAAATTAATTACAGTCTGTTTGTCAAATTCCCAATCCAGACCGAGTAGTGTCAGGTATGGTGTTGTTCCATCTACTATTTCGATGACCTCAAAATCTTCTTTAGTGCCCACAAAATCAATATCTATTGTTACACCCTTCAATATCCCAATTGGTAGGACCCTATGATGGTTTTCTAGTTTTAATTGGACATTCAAATATCCCAATGTTGGCTCTCCCATGCATTGCCAGGTTTTCTTGGGTAGCACATTCACTTTGGATCCTATATCCAATATGATATCTCCCATATTGAAATCCCTAATGTTGGCATTCAATCTGAATTCCCTACTTGTTATTCTTCTTGTGTGTAAGTGATTGACAATTTTTTGTTCTAGCTTTTGTTCTGTCTCATGGCTACATTTCTCTAGGATGTTTTGCAATATTTTCACAGATGAAGGATCACTTAATATTTGGATGCATGACTACAAAAAGCATTTCATAGTACTTACTTGTCCCTCTGGTATCATTCCTTTGGTATGATACAATGATGGTGACATTTAGTATTCTTGGGCTTCATGGGTTGGTTGCGTAGTGGAAGTCGACACTGTGTCCTTCTTCTGAAATTCTTGTATGGCTTCCTTAAAAGTCTCTTTTTATTTGGTTGCGTTGAACTGCTTCCTTGGTTCGATGTTCTTCTTCACCCACTGGTTCTGTGCAGGTTCTTGTCGGTCTGTGTCATTTCCTATCTTCGTTACTCCTTAGGTGACTATGTTAATGTTCCGCCCATCCTCCCTTTCTTCGGCTAAAATCCATTGAACATTCTGATTGTTATGGTTCTTTTTTTCCTGGATCTTTACTAATAGGGTTGGGCATTCCTCCGTCTCATGATCTGATGCATGATAATACATACAAGTTGTCGGTGGTAGGGGGAATTCCCATGCATAATGTCTCGGTTGCTGACATTTGTGACATGTGACTAGTCCTCTTCCATGTCCGAAGCTTCCTCTAGCTTGTTCTCCTCCTCGATAGCCTGCACAGTCCCCTCTCGGTGCGTGATATGGTGGTGCCTGATTATACTACGCAGTATTATATTGGGGTTGCGTCGGGTTGTACTGTGGTTGTGCGTTGTTGTATGGTTGTTGTGTAGATGTACTATTGCTGCGTAGTATTGTATGGAGCTGGGGATTGATTAAACTGTGGTGTTGCTTGCCCAGTCATCATTTCAGCCTATACCCTGTAGGCATCCGATGTTCTTTCCCGCATCAGCTCCATGGTTTTGCAATATTTTTCGTCGTGGACTACTGACTTACAAAAGGTGCAATAAGAATTCTTTGTAACTATCTGATACTTCTGCATCATCATGCAGTGATAAGGGTCATGACCTCGTTTCTTGCATATTTCACACCATAATCCTCCCTGTGGTAGCAGGTTTGGCATGTTTGTTTCCACATACTGCATGAATTTTGGACATTCGTTCTCGTGGTGTCCTTTTGTCCTACATGTGGTACACCAAAAAAAATTTCATTTGTCCTTGTTCTTGTTCTGACTCCACTGAAATGTTAGGTTCTTCAAATCCTCCTTTAGTTCTTCAATAGTTGGGTCTATCTGATGGTACTAGTTCTCTTCCAGCTACAAGGCTCCCTGTAGAGCCTCGGCCTATGTCTGAAACTTCTACTAGCGTAAGGGGTATTTTAGGTGTGGGAGTAGGGAATTGAAAAACAAATGTTGGTGTTGCATCTCGGTCATAAGGTATTTTAACTTCCCCTTGAGCCACTTGAATATCTGGTCAATCTCCCATACAAAATCTCCTGGCTTCTGTCTGATCTCCATCATTTTGTTCATGTACTGGTCCTCTGAGTTGGGCTTCTAGAACTCATTAATCAATAGCTTCTTAATGTCTACCAATGTCCTCGTCGTCCCAGGGGAACTGTTCATGTCTAGACTCATGTACTAGTCTAGTGCGTGGTCCCTCAGCATGATCACTAGATTCGCAAGTTTGGTATCTTCATCAATGATTTGTTTTTCCTCCCAGATCTTTGAACAATTAAACATATGCTTCTCAAGATCTTCTATTGTTTCTCCTTGGAATTCTGGTAATTTGGTCATGGGGTCATGTCCTGCCATTCTAAATACTAAATTTCTACCTCTACCACATGGTGTAGATACTTGACTAGTACTTCTTGAACTGGCTCCTCCAGTTATTGCTCTTATGATAGATGTACTTCTCGCTATCAGGCTTGCTCTGAACTTCGGTTGTCTAAATGGTGGTGTTATCTTTGGTGTGTTGGTGACACATGGGTTTATGGGTTCCACATTGACATTAATATGGAAAGGATGGCTATATTCTCCTCTTGTTCTTGGGCCTCTTGTTTTCCTCTCATAGGTGGCGTGCAGGATTTCCTCAATCTACTCCATAGCCCGAAGATCCTCCACCTCTTATTCATCGCTTGACAATCCCTCCCTCGAGGCTACAGATCTTTTACTCATATTCACCTTATATTGGTAGGGTAATCTGCTATGCATCATTCTTGGTGATGCCAATATCCACTTAAGCTGGTTGTCATCCATCAAAATCGGGTGCAAGAATTCCTCCTCTTGCTTGCCTTTATCCTAACCTTCGACCATTTATCCTTCCTCTGTCAGTGCTTCCCCCCTTCCCCCATGCACGCAGGTGTAATTTTTAAACTTGTGAAGTAAAGCAATGCATATAGATTCTTAACAAAAAACAAAAATTAATCAATGGCTCATTCACATAGTACACATAGATTTATACCGAAAACCCTCAATCGGGAAAACCTTTCTTATATTCACTATGTCGAATTTTACCATTCACTATACAATACATATACAATGTTTTTAAGTATTCCGTAGATACCAAAACCCTAATCCCTTAATTCAGGATTAATTTACAAAACCTTTAAATATAGCATAATCTGCTAAAAATAGCAAAAACCGGCCAAAAAACAATTTCAGGGCGCTGCCCCAGGCTACCACCCATTCCCGAATGCTTCGCGTAACTAGGGGCGGGCATACCTGCCCCCCTCTAGGACCTCCCTAGGAAAGTGCTCGACACACATGGCACAAATAGAGCACTAGTGCGAGGGATCGTCAGACATAGTTGTCATATCTGACGTGCCCACACACACACATGCAATGAATATAACACATACCCAACATTCTCCCACTTGTTGTTTTCTTTGCATCCAAGGGTCCAAGGTATTATATAGTCAACAATCCAAGGAAGCAATGCCCATTGTTACTTTATAGTAGGAGAACTTTTATGTGCTCACATACTTTGTCAATGAATCTGCAATATTCTTCAAGGTGTCAACATTTTCCAGCAACACCTTCTTTTCCTCAACCATCTCTCTCACAAAGTGATACTGAACATCAATATGTTTTTTCTTTGAATGATAATTTGGGTTCTTTTCTAGGAATATTGCACTCTGACTGTCACAATCTAATCTCATTGCTTGTTGTACCAACCCAATACCTGAACACAATCTTTGTAACCATACTACTACCTTTCTTGCATGAGTGGCTTCCATGTATTCAACTTTTGTAGTTGAGAGTGCCACCACAACCTATCTTTTTCTCATCCAACTGATTGCTTCTCCAAATAGGTTAAACACATACCCACTTGTATATCTTATGCGATCCATATCTCCAACCGAGTCTGCATCAACAAAGCCATGTATGTCCAGCACTCTGTCCAATCCTAGTCTTCCTTGGTAGCACAATTCATAATTGTTAGTGCCACGAAGATACCTGAAGACCCCCTTTACTACTATCCAATGCTCCTTCCCTTGTTTTGACATATAACCACTCAAAAATCCCACTGCATGTGCAATGTCTGGTCTAGTACAAACCATTGCATACATCAAACTGCCAATTGCATTGGCATACGAAACATGGGACATGTCCTCTTCTTCTTCTTGTGTCTTGGGAAACTGATCTACAAATAACTTTACACCTATAGGAATAGGAACCTTGACCGGTTTACTTTCATGCATATTAAACCTCTGCAATATCGTCTGACCATATTTTCTTTGATTCAACTAGAGTTTCATGTTTGCACGATCTCTTTTAATCTCCATTCCCAAAATGAAGTTGGCAGCACTGAGATCCTTCATGTCAAATTTGGAGGATAGCTATGATTTCACCTCCTTGATAACATCCATGTTATTTCCTACCAACAACATGTCATCAACATAAAACACTACATGAATGAAGTGATTACCAACCTGCTTGGAATATACACAGTGATCAACCCTTCTTCTTACAAATCCCAATCCTGGGATGTATGTGTCAAACTTTTGGTACCACATCCTAGGTGATTGCATCAGACCATATAGTGACTTCTTTAGCTTATAGACCAACTCTTTCTTTCCCTTCACTACAAAGCCTTCTAGCTGCTTCATGTAGATTTTTTCTTCCAGATCCCTATGTAGGAATGTTGTCTTCACATCCATTTGTTCCACTTCAAGATCAAAAGCAACAACAATAGATAAAATAAATATAATATATGTTAACTTGGGAACAGGAGAAAAAATCTCACCAAAGTCAATTCCCTCTACCTGGGAATAACCTTTTTCTACTAACCGAGCTTTGTATTTCTCCACTTTACCTTCTGCATTAAAACTCTTCTTAAAAAACCATTTTCTACCAACAAAATTTCTTCCAGCTGGAAAATCAACTATATCCCATGCCTCATTCTTATCCAAGGTATCCATTTCTTCAACCATGGCCTTCTTCCATATTTTACTATCCTCTAAATTCACTTCATCCCTAACAGTTCTGGGATCATCTTCAGTAATAGATAAAGCACAATTAGAATGGAAATGAGGTGGACTATACCTTTCTGGTTGCCTTATTTCTCTCACTAATATCCTCAATACTGGGGTATGAGGTTCTTCTTCTTCTTCTTCTACTTCCTCTTCTTTACATGATTTTGATTTTACATCATCCAACTCAAGCTCTATTTTCTCAAGTTTGTCTTGCATTGGTAAGAATTCATGTTTGGACACATCTTTTACCTCTCTGAAAACAACATATTTACTATAAACAATTTTCTTGGTTTCTTTGCTCCAAAGATTATAACCTTTCACACCATCTTTATAACCAATAAAGTTACACTTTTTATCCTTTTTATCCAAATTACTTATATTTTCCTTTGGAACATGTACATAAGAATCACAACCAAACACTCAAAGACATTGAAGAGATGGTTTATTTCCATACCATACCTTGTGTGGAGTTTTATCATCCAACGTTGATGAAGACAATCGATTGACCAGGTAACATGTTGTACCCACTACCTCTGCCCATAATTCTTGTCCTAAGTTGGCACCACTGAGCATGCTCCTTTATTTTTCCATCAGTGTCCTTTTCATCCTTTCTGTAACTCCATTTTGCTGAGGAGTGTATGGAGTAGTCTTCTCCCTTGCTATACCACACTTCTTACAGAATTCTTCGAATTCATTAACGTAGAATTCTCCACCATTATCTGTTTTCAATACCTTTATTTTCTTCTCTATTTGATTTTGTACCAGAGCCTTAAACTCTTTAAATTTATCAAATACCTCAGATTTATTTCTAAGAAAATAAATCCATGTGTTCCTTGAAAAATCATCTATGAATGAAACATAATACACATATTTACCTAGTGATGGAATAGGAACAGGTCCAAACACATCACTGTGTATCAACTCTAAGATCCCCTTTTCTCTTGTAGCACCAGATGGGAATCTTACTCAATTCTATTTACCATATATGAAATGTTCACAGAAATCAAAATCCAGACTGCAATTAGACATACCTTCAACCATACCTTTACCATGTAGTGTTCGAAGGCCCTTTTCTCCAATATGTCCCAGTCTTTGATGCCACATCATGGTTTTCTTTCTAGGGACAATATTGGTCTTGTATTCTTTATTTGTCTATTATAGGACAACAAAACTATTACACCCATTAGTATAAGTGTTTCCAAACAACTTGTATAGATTTCCACATTTAACTCCCCTCATCAACACCATTTCTCCCCGTACCATCTTGCAAGTGTTCTTTCCAAATATAGTATCCACTCATGCATCATCCATCTTGCTTACAGATATTAGGCTCCTGGCTAGTTTTGGAATGTTCAGAACCCCAGGAAGTGTTCTAATCCTTTCATCTTTTAGAAACTTAACCCTTCCATGTCCCAAGATTTTTGCAGTCGAGGCATCTCCTAGGAATACATCACCACCATCATATTTTTCATATTCATAGAACCACTCCCTGTGAGGAGTCATATGGTATGACGCACCCAATTCGATCAACCATATGTCACGATCTCCATGTGTACTTGTATATGCCAGGTAAACATCACCTCCTTCTTCAGTGGAGGTTTTTGCCTCTATGGAAGAGGTACTATTAGACCCCTTTGGTTTTTCAACCTTCTTAGACTTGCAATCTTTCTTATAATGCCCTGTTTTACCACACATCCATCATTTCCTCAAATATTTTCCTGGAGACTTAGATCTACCTGTAGATTTAGATCTCCACCCCAAAGGCTTACCAGGGTTCCTGTCTTGGGTATGCCCTCTTACAAATAAATCATATGTGTTGTGACCATCCATGCTTTTTCACCTCATCTCTTCAGATAACAAGGATGGAACTACATCCTCATACTTCAATGTAGATTGAGTGGTACTACCAATTGCTACAACCAGATTATCCCAAGAGTCTGGCAAAGAACATAACAAAGTAATACACTTATCTTCTTTTGCAATCGTAATATTAACAGAGACAAGTTGACTTACCAAAGTATTAAAGGCATTTAGATATTCTATCACAAAATCTCCATCTTCCATCCTAAGATGATACAACTTATTTCAAAGAAACAACCTGTTTACCAAGGACTTTGATTGATACAAATTCCCCAACTTATCCCATAGTTCCATGGTTGTAGTTTCTCTCGAGACATTCAACAAAACCGAATCTTCCAGGCAGAGTTGAATAATACTCCTTGCTCTTATGTCCAACTTCTCCCAATCTTCCTTCGACATACCAGTAGCTGGTGTACTAGTAGTTTGTGTACTGGTAGGTTGTGTACCAGTAGCCTGTGTGCTAGTAGACTGTGTACTAGGATCCACAACGATCCATTGTTCTTTGTCTACAAGAAGGTCCTCCATCTTAAACTTCCATAGATAAAAGATTTTACCATTGAACTTCTCTATGTCGATTCTAGAAGAGATTGCCATTCCTCTTTCTACACTCAAATCACCACTACAAAATCTCCCACTAAACCCAAGTTTATCACAGACCCAAGATAAACTTGATCTATCAAGACCGAGCCAAACCCTCAACAACAAAGGCATCCCTCTAAATCCAAAAACAAGCTATGATACCACATGTAATTTTTAAACCTATGAAGTAAAGCAATGCATATAGATTCTTAAGAAAAAACATAAATTAATCAATGGCTCATTCACATAGTACACAGAGATTTATACCGGAAACTCTCAATTGGGAAAACCTTTCTTATATTCATTATGTTGAATTTTACCATTCACTATACAATATATATACAATGTTTTTAGGTATTCTGTAGATACCAAAACCCTAAGCCCTTAATCAGAGATTAATTTACAAAACCGCTGAAAATAGCATAATACACTAAAAATAGCAAAAACTAGTGCGAGGGATCGTCAGACGTAGTTGTCATATTTGACACACTCACACACACACATGCAAAAAATATAACACATACCCAACAACAGGGAAGTCTAGTTGTCTTCTTCCATTGTCATTACACCTTTGTTATATAGTAGTATTTTAATAGAAGTATACATTGATTGAATGTACCTTCTGTGAGGTTTGCATAGAAATTCCTACTCTACCATGCTGTATGACTTCACTGTGTCAACTGCAAACTTTGTGATGAAGCCTGCCACAATACTATCAATCCAAAAGTCGATTGTTCAGGTGAATTTGTTGTTCACCTATTGTAACTGCTCAATCTGTATTGGGGTCCAATCTAGCTGTCGGATCTGGCTCGTCATGTGGTTATATTTCAACCTTAGTATCCACTCCTGCAGTAGGTGGGGAAAATCACAGAAATAGACTTTGTGTAAATCTGTAAACATGTATTTATCCAAATATTTGTGAGGTGTGAGGCTAGGGTTTCTATTATCCTTCTGGGAAAACTCTAGCTCTTTGGTTCTCAACTAGCCTTTGATTTCTACTTTTGTGGGGTTCCATAGTCTCAACATTCCCTTCTAGTGGCTCATCGGTCTTCTGGTTTCACTCATTCTTTTATCATGCATACTATCTCATCTACAAAATCCTCTCTTGTTCCTTTTACAATGGAAATAGAACCATTTTTTGGTTTTAAACTACTAAATAGCTATTTCTTACTACCTACGCTATTGACCCAGGTTTCATATCTTCAAGGGTACCAACAAATCCTAAAACTATCAACCCTTATGGTAAACTAGAAGGCAACAGAATACACAGAATCCACTACGCAGTCTCACCCGAGATAGATTTAAATGGGTGGTTATAAGACTTAGGTGTTTATAGTCTAGAATTGAGTATGATATAAAGGATCTGCATTTTGAGACATTAATTAAGAATTGTATTACAAATTATTGTCATTATATTTTATACTCTAACCTTCATGATATCTTTTCTTGATAACACAACAACAATTACTCAAGCAATATAATAACTCATTCATTCACTGCATACCTCATTTAACTAATAAAAGTAAGACAAAGATATGCATGCATTCATCATATTACACAGGTATTACCATGGTTCACCCCCTCTTGGGCTACATCCACAAAGATTTGTCTCTTGGCTCTCTTATTATGGAAATTCTGCAATTCTCGTGTCTTGAGCTTACAACTCTCCTCATATGGGTAAGATCTCTGTGAGGCAAACTAGATCGCACCAAGCTCCTCATCTTGTGATATAATCCTCGATATCTACCTTTTTCCATCCTCTTTGCACAGTTTCTTACAAAAATGGATCACTCATCAACACATTACATAAATATAGTTAGACTCTACAACCATTTAACCTCGAACTCTCGACTCTTGCTCTAAATTTCAAACCTCAAACTTGTTGGATCATATTTTCATTGATTCCAATGGTGTGATTGATGTCAAGTGATTGATTGATGATTGATGTAATATAATATGTATTGTCCTTGATGAGAATGCATAGATGAATATGGATCAATGAGTTGTCATTGATACATGATGAATATGGATCAATAAGGTTTCATTGGTATCAAAGCGGGCCTTCACTAAAATCCTTAACAAGATTGAAGGAGATCCATAGACACACAAATGGATAATGAAGTTCCAATCCTTGATGAGGAAAACTATTCTACTTGGAGAATAGAGATGCAAGTGTATTTAAAGACAATGGGAGCATCTATTTGGAAGGCAACCATCGGTGGATATGTTCCATTGAAGAACAAGTCAAAGTTTGCAGCTCAAAGGGAAGGAAAGAAGAATGATGCATTGGCTCTCAAGACAATTCTTAGTGGAATCTCAAGCCCTATCAAAGAGAGCATG
>ML778351.1:868269-878698 GCA_009831015.1 Picea engelmannii
TCAAGAGTCCAATTAGGATTTTCTGGAGGCTTATTTGGTGTAGAAGGTCCCTTTTTTGGTGGCATGTTGGCCAAGTATCACTTTTGAATCTTCATTTTGAGGCAGTTCTGCTAGACAATATTTATTCTGTTCTATCTCCCAAGATTCAGCCCTTCCAGGTATGAAACTTTATTTTAGGTAGTTCTCTGATATTTTGTCTCTGTAATTCCACAGGTCTGATCAAAATTGGATGTGCCAAGTGGAATTTATGGTAACTTCCTCACAACTTGCAGATTTTTGTCCTTTCCAGGAGATCTCACTTGTATAGAATGCCCCACACAAAATAATTGATATAAAATCTTGAAACTTGTACCCAAAATACTACAGACTATCCACGATCCAATGCAACCAGTCCCACTCAATTTGGATACTCTAGCAAGAATTTATGATTGTTTTACTTAGAACAACTTCTTGAGACTAGTCAATAGGACTAGTCAGATACCCTATCTTCCACAGGGTGTATATACAAATTTATGATGACCCAGAAGATGAAATTTTTACCACAGGTGCCTTACTAATTTCTGAAAATTTCCTATGGATTTTAGGGTATGAAACGTTACAGAAATTTTTTTATAGCGAAAATGCCACAATGACTCATTTTAGGATGATTCCAGAACCCTATCGTGTACAGGCTATATCTCCGAAAGTATAAGGCCTCAGGAGCTGAATTTTGAACCCAATGTACCTTGATCCATGTACTAAATATCCTCCAAGAAGTTCCTTCTAAAACGTTGTAGAAAACAAGTTATAGAAAAAATTCCATGGTGTCTCAGATGTAGCAGCGAAACCCCAAGACCTTGAGCTCTGATACCATATGTTAAGAACCAAACATCAATATAGCATAGAAAAACCTCAGAAAAAGTACTCAACGCCTTGAAAAGGAGATAATTTTAGATAATAAGCCTCTTCGAGGGGGAAACCTCCTTTTACCCCACTTAAATGTTCAAGTCCAAGATGATTCAAAATGAAAATGTCTCCTTGGTATATATAGGAGACTAGGAGGTATAAATGGCCTAAAGCCGACATAAATAAAATAACATTAATAATCTAATATGACCCAATTAAGGGTTAATGAGCAAGCCAACATAAATAAAATAACATTACTAATCTAATATGCCCCAATTAAGGGTTTAATGAGCCAATATTAGGGCTTAACAGCTAGATAATTGGATCTGACAGGTTGAAGGGTATTGTCATGTCTAGCATATTGATGAAGAGGAAGTTAAAGTGAAACTGGATTCTCTTCGGTTGAAAGGCACCTCTCTCATATGGTGGGAGAGAAATATTTAGGACATAAGTAAGTGTGGTAATCTTATTTCCTCATGGTCGGAATTTAAATTAGTGATCAGAAAGCAATTTTTTCCAATAGGGTATTTACATAAAGCAATGATGGAATTGAAAATTTTAAGGGAAAGAAAAGTTCAAACTGTACAAAGTTTCATAGAAGAATTTATGAAGAAATCTCTTGCATTGAACATTCCTTTGGATTCTTATGAAACTTTAATGAAGTATATTGGTGCACTTCATAGTTATATTCGACATACTTTTTTCTTGTTTAACCCCACTAGTCTTGACAAATTTTGTGTGCAAGACACTCACCTTAAGAATAGGGGGAAACATGTTCAAGAATATCCCACAAAGAAACCTTCCAATTTCCCACAAAATACTTTTAAGAAGTTTAAAAGGAAGGACAAGAAGACCACTACAGTGACAAGAGAAGAAGGAAAACCATCTTGCAGTCATTGCAAGAAGAGCGGTCACAATGAATAAAGTTATTGGAAACTACATCCAAAAAAGAAACCAAAATAGTTCAGTGGAAAAGGGAGAACAAATACGATTTCTACAGTACAACAAGATCCTGGTTATGATTAAGGAGATGAAGGAAAGATCACAACGGTTGGAATAGAAGGTAAAGATTCTCTTCATGCTAGTTTAAGTTCCAATGATGAATCTCATGTTGATGAATGAAACATGAATGAGTTATTTGATATAAGAGTTGTATCTAAACATACTAATATCGATACATTATTTGATTCGAGTTCCCAAGTAAACTTAATATCTTAAGCACTTGTCAAGAAAATTGGGTCTTGAAACAAAACCACATTTGAAACCTTATTCTCCTAGTTGGGTATGTGACAAAGAAAAACTTAATGTCACCAAAAAATGTAGGATTAGATTTGTTATTGCTTCAAAATTGATTGATGAAGTGGATTTGGATGTTGTACCACTTGATATATGTGGCATAGTGTTGGGAAGTCCTTATCTCTATGATACAAAAGAAGTCTTCTTTCGTCATGAGAATAAATACCACCTTACTAAAGGGGGAATGGAATATATTGTTAGGGCTCACAACATGAGGGTAAATACAACACTTGTTATTGTAGGTCAAATGAAAAGACTAATAAGAGATATGTACTCATGGTTGCTAGAGAGAAATATGTCGGTAAATCTAACACTTTTAAAGGGTTTGATCCATCTCATAAAAAAGAATTAATTGATATTGTTTCTAAGTATGATGATATTTTTCAGGAACCAGATGGATTACATCCTAAGAGGGAAATCCAACATGAGATACATATTTATCAAGATTGTTCTCTTCCTAATGTGGGAATGTATAGGATGTCATTTGTAAAGATGACAGAGATCAAGAAGCAGGTACAGGGCTTATTGGATCAAGGGGTCATCAGGCCTAGTTCATCTCCTTGTGGTTCTTTGATCGTGATGGTGCCAAAGAAATATGGAACATGGTGAATGTGTGTCTATTACCAGACCTTAAATAAAATCACAGTGAAAAATCGATACACTCTTCCTCACATAGATGATTTACTTGATCAATTGAAGAATGTTGTCTATTTCACTAAGTTGGATTTGTGCAGTGGATATCATTAAATCAGATTCGTCGAACAGGATGCATGGAAAACTACCTTTAAAACCAAACAGGGATTGTTTGAGTGGTTTGTTATGCCATTTGGGATTTGTAATGCTCTGACAACTTTCATGCATGTGATGAATGATGTATTCAGGCCTTTCATAGATGAATTTGTGATTGTATATTTAGACGACAATATTTTTTTTAGCGGGACTTGGGATGAGCATTTGAGGCATGTAAGGAAAGTATTGGATACTTTGCAAAGGGAAAATTTGTATGTAAAATTGTATAAATGTGAATTTGGAAAGACTACACTTGTGTACTTAGGTCATATTGTAGGATGAGGACAATTGAAAATTTAACCTTCCAAAGTTGATGTAATTGTAAATTAGCATGAGCCAGAAAGTGCAATCGAAGTTCGAAGATTCTTAGGTGAATTCCAATATTTGAGGAGATTCATTCCCAACTTCTCCTTCATAGCAGCTCCTCTGCATGCCTTAACCAGTGTGAAGAACATTTTTCAGTGGGAAGGAAAGAAAAAAAAAATCGACACTTTGAAGGGGAATATCAACACCGCACTAGTATTAGCACTGTTGAATATTCAAAAACCTTTTGAGATCGAGATAGATTCCATTGGATATTCCTTGGGTGCAGTATTGATGCAATATCGTAAGCATATATGTTACCACTTTGAAAATTTTAACCAATCTTTTGTTAACTATCCTGCATATGATAAAGAGTTGTATGCATTAGTCCAAAGTGTAAATAAATAGAAGCACTACTTGTTAGGGAAGGAAAGAATCATACATACAGATTGCCAACCCTTACATTATCTTCTAGCATAGACCAAATTGCTACAATCTCTACACTACAAGTGGATGGGTTTTCTACAACAGTTTCACTTGGTAATAAAGTACAAAAAGGGTACAAGTAATAAGGTAGTTTATATGCTTTCTAGACCTCCTATTGTTTCTTTTATTGTTTTGAAGAATGATTCTTTATCTCATGATAGCTATATATAACAATATTCCATCGATGAAGATTTTAAAGAAGTATCTACGAAGCTAACCCTTAGTGCATAGGTAGAGAAATATTGTTTGTAGAGAAAAGTACTCTACCATCTTGGAAAGCTATGTATTCCTACAAGTGAACGATTCCATGCAATACATGAAGCTCATACTTCTCTTGTGTCTGGGCATTTTTGGGTAGGAAAAACTATGGCTCATTTGCAGAGGTTTTGTTATTGGCCACAAATGAAAGAAATTGTAACTAAATATGAAAAGGGGTGTGTGATGTGTTCTACTTGTAAGCCCAGTAATAGAAAATTGGGTCTATACTCACCACTTTCTTTTCCATCCCATCCATGGGAAAGTATATCCATGAATTTTGTAGGTGGTTTACCAATGACCAAAGGGGGTCATGATCATTTGTATGTTGTAGTGGATAGGTTCAACAAGATGTGTATCTTGATGCCTTGTAAAAAGTAGAGAACTATTGAGAAGAATTCTAATCTCTTCTTTCAGCATGTTTGGGTTCACTTTGGATTACCCACATCTATCATATCAAATCAAGATACTCGATTCCTTGGGGAATTTTGGACTAGCTTGTGGAGGATGATGGACACCAAATTGAAGAGGAACATTTATTTCCATCCATAGACCGACAGACAGACAGAGGTGGTAAACTGAACAATGTTACTTTTTCTTCAAGGCTACTTCAGCAAGAATCCCAAGTTATGGGATGAACAAATACCCTATGTACAACATGCGAACAACCAAGATTTACATTTATCCACTCAGATTTCACCTTTTGAGTCATGTTTTGGGTACCTACCAAAGGTTCCTTTGGACTTGATGTACAAGAGAGATGTTGATGTAAATGAAAAAAAAAAATGAGGACAGAGCTCGCAAGTTCATCTAGAGGATTCAATAGATACATTAGTAAGTTAGGGACTAGCTGGAGAAAGTTCAAGCACAGTATAAAGCTCAACATGAGAAGAATAGGGTTGATCGTCAGTTCCAGGTTGGAGAACGGGTATGGCTTCACATTAGCAAGGAGATATTGAAGGGTGAAGGAAAGAAACTCAAGCCCATTCATTATGGACCCTTCACTATCTTGGAGAAAAGAAGTACCAATGATTTTCGTCTGGATCTTCCATCTTATATGCAGATTTACTCAATTGTGAACATTGATAAATTGAAACTTGTTGAGCCTCCCATGATCATGGATCAAGATGAGGAAGTTTCAATACCATCAGTTGATAAGTTTTCACCTGAGTACTTAGATGAGCTACAAGAATATATCATCTTGTACAGGAGGACGAGGAATTCATGTAGGGGTGATGTTGATTATCTTTGAGTAGGCTTAAAAGTCACACATCCAAGAAAGGAAAAGTGGATCGAGAAGGAAAAAGTGAGGGGACTCTTCCCTCACTTACCAGTTGATTGATGAAAGATTTTGTTGGTCCAAAAATATTTCAGTGGGAAGGCATGATCCAAAAAGGATCTATAGAGGGCTAAGAATAACTCATAACTAGCAAAGGAAACTTAGAACGCTCAGAATGGCTCCAATAGACAAAGAGAGGGAAAAAATTCAAAGTTCCCAAAACTCAATGAAAATGGCATGATCATGAACAGAGTTTCTCAATATTTCTAATGGAACAAATGACTCGTCAAATGGAGTTACGGTTTGAAAGATATTTGTGGTCAACATTGCAGTCTGTGGTCAAACATGGCCTGTCAGCAGGGGGCACATCATCATCTGTACTGTTGATGTCAGAAGCTGACATGGAAGGGTGATTTCATCATGTGGGATGTTGACATCATCATGTCACGTGGCAACACCAGTGGCTATCACGTGTCACCCACCAATGATATTTTTAGGGGTCCATGTGGACCAGTAGAAAAGTGCCATGTGGCACCCTAGGCGATGCCACATGGCACCACCAAAGAAGAGACATGTGTTAGGTATGGAATGATGGGTCGACAATGTCAGCATACAGGTGGATTTATTAGTGGCAACCACATGGCCCAATCATCAAAAGACACATGGCATCCCGGAAATACCCAATATTAAATTGTGAATGAATTTCAAATTATAAAATGGTGGGTCTGCCAAATCTGGCGGACCACACTAGTTTTAATGACAAGTTGGTGGGACATATAGACTCTGCTAAAGTTCCCGGGAGCATATATTGCAACATATATATATATATATATATATATAAACAACTAAATTTCCAAAATGGAGTCCAGTGAGATTCAACCCCAAAACCTCTACCAATGCCCACACCTTAACTACTCCTCCCATAACCAATGTGCCACAGGTACCACTTGGTATATCCTCCCATGTTCATTACTTAAAAGGTGAAATTCACCTAGAGTCATGGGAGAGGCGTGGACCGTACAGACTTGCGGGCATGGATTTTGAGACAAAATTGTCATCATTGCAGGTTGCAGAGGGCACAAAAATCGAGATAGAATTCCTCTTGGGCCTAGGAGTGCCAAAGTCGGATCAGAGTATGGGGATTCAACGCAAAAAATTCATTGGTGATGTTTTTTTACTGATCTGAGCATTATTTTTGCATCTTGTTTTCAGAATGAGATATATTCATGTATTTTCCAAACTATTTTGGTGAGCTAATGAAAGAGCCTACCCATTTGAGAGAAAGACTCGGAGACGTAGTCCACCAGGGATGAACTCCATTATCAAGTTTTTGTGCTCAGATATGTTTCTCGTTGCTCTTCATTTTTAAGTTTTCCCTTCTTTAATGGTGCACTTTAATTTATGTTCATTTAATACAATTCTTTATAAGTCATGATGAAAAGATCTTAGATCAATAATGGTCATATCTTGTCCTAAAAGTTTTACCTTTTATATATTACTCTTTGATATTTACCTTATGGTATCCTGACCTAAGGTCAATATTTGTTATGAGGAATAAATTTAAATGGTTTGGGGTAGGACCACAATATATAGAATGACAATAAGAAATCAAATCAAATCTCCAATATTCTAGATACATGGAGATGCCAAAAAAATAAAGGCTAGAATCCTACCACTTCCAGACATTTGTAGAAGACCACCATTGAGCCCACAATCCAATGCTTTATACCTACAAATTGTCCTCAACATAAAACATACATAGGCATATGGAAAATGTATGAAATGTCAGCATATAAACTAGCATAATCCATCAACATGTATAGAAAATTCACCCATGGAAAATAATATAAACATTTTCAACATATAATTGGAAGATAAAATAGTATTTATGTTAATATAATCAGCATAAGTACATAGGTGACAACCTTTTGTATCATCAACTCGTCGAAACTGAGAAACTGATTCCCTCCACCTAGGCCTTCACCACTTCAATCCTCCACAAGGAAATCTTGTAAGCTCCAAGAGTAATTAGGTTCCTCCTTCATAGGATAGGGAGATTTTGGGGGATGAACATAAGGAGATCTCAGACTTAAAAGACTAAGGGATGCAGAATCAAGGACATAACACAGGGAAAAAATTCTCCATAATGTACTTGCTCTCAACTTTTTTCTTCCCTCTCAAGGCTTGTATATGGATCAATTTATATCCTTCGAAGGGAATTGAAGGGTCAAATCATAGCATTTCCAACATATTAAAATCCGAGGATTGCGGATCCCGTGACTTGGCATGAAAAATCCAAAATATTTTTAATTTTGAGCACAAAACCTAATGTACACGGTATGTAATGGATCAAGTTGTTTATACACAAGTTGTATAACTATAGCCCACGTATCATGGGTCCCGAGACTTGGCATGGAAAATCCAAAATATTTTTAATTTTGAAAAACAAACCTAATGTACACGAGATGTAATGGATCAACCTGTTTATACACAAGTTGTATAACTATAGCCCATGTATATGTACACAATTTTAATTTTTTGACTTTTGACTAAGCAAGATGGGGAAATTGAATCTGCAGAGGGAAAGGGTAGGCCACCAAATCATGATGCATAGAGTGTGGAAAAATGTTATATACCAATATTGGAAAATGCCTTGGCATATTTCATAATATCACCATAAAGATCATCTAACCCTGGAAAAGGATACTTGTTATTCATTGTCACCTTATTCAACTACCTAAAATAAGTGAAAATTCATTAGGTTCCATCCTTCAAAAGTATTGGGGTACCATAAGTTGAAACACTTGGGAATATGTATGCCTTCTTCAACAACTCTCTACAATGAATTTTCAATTCCTTTAACTCTTGTATACTCATCCCGTAAGGTGCCTTGGATAGTAGAATTTCTCTGGTAATTAAGTTAATGGAGAAATCTATATCTCTTCTAGGTGGAGAACCTTGTATTTATCCATAGACATATTCAAACTCTCTCAGGAATAAAAAGTTTTCAATACTTGGAACCTTATCCTTGGTTACCTCTTTCATGCGAACTATAAAAATTTGGCATCTTTTCATGAAACTTGTTTTAAGCCGCCCGACTAAAATTTCTCTAACTATTACAGCTCTTGGAATGCCCTAAAATGATCTCAATTTCCCTTAATGATTAGGACAAGTGAACTCCTTGTTGTAATATTCTAGGAAACATGATACTTTTCTAACCAATCCATACCTATTAGGAAGACATAAGAACCTAATGGTATGATTTTTAAATATGTTTTTTTCATAAGTCCATTCATGTCCAATAGAAAATCCTTAACCAATTCATTGATTCTTCCCTTAACCCATGTAGCTAGATCAACTAACCATGATTTCCCGTGCTTTCTTATTTACAAATGAAATCTCTTGACCAACTTAGGATTTATGCAACTATGACTAGATTATGAATCAAGTAAAATTTGTATGGGTTGATTGTTAATCTTATTAGAAAAATAGGATCAAGGAGAAATAAAATTTTAAAAAATGAGGAAATAAAACATATAAGATACACAATACAATAGAGACATAGATCTATGTGGTTCACCTAGTGTTGGCTATGTCCATTAAAGAAATTACTAGGACCCTTCTTTTTATTATCTAGCAAAATGAAGGGATACAAACTACAACTCTACCATTGTAACTTATGCTTCTTTCTCTCACAGCATTCTCTCTTAGAATACATTATTATCCATAACACACAAATGTAATACAATTCCCTCATAAAATATGGTTTCCTTTTAAGAAAAAGAAAACATAAAATAATGTCTATCGTTGGATCTATGACCTTGTAATGAATGGTCCAAATTGACTACAAAATTACAATATTTGAATTTAAAAAAACAAAAAAATTGTTGGGTGTGTGTTATATTCTTTGCATGTATGTGTGTGTGGGTGCGTCAGATACGACAACTGCGTCTGATGATCCCTTCACCTAGAGATTTTCTGTGTGCGCCAGGCGCTTTCCTAGGGGGGTCCTAGTGGGGGGCAGGTATGCTCCCCCCTGGTTACGTCCAGCGCCCCCAAAAATTTATTTTGGGTGGTTTTTGCTATTTTTAGCTGATTTGTAAATTAATCCCGGATTAAGGGATTAGGGTTTTGGTATCTACGGAATACCTAAAAACATTGTATATATTGTATGGCGAATGGTGAAATTCGATATAATGAAAATAAGAAAGGTTTTCCCGGTTGAGGGTTTCCGGTAAAAATCTCTGTGTACTCTATGTATGAGCCATTGATTAATTTATGTATTGATTAAGAATCTATATGCATTGCTTTACTTCACAATTTTAAAATGTACATGTGGTATCAGAGCACATTTTTGGCTTCAGAGGGACACCTTTGTTGTTGAGGGTTTGGCTCGGTTGAGGGTTTGGCTCGGTCTTGATAGATCAAGTTTATCTTGGGTCTGTGATAAACCTGGGTTTAGTGGGAGATTTTGCAGTGGAGATTTGAGTAAAGTAAGAGGAATAGCGAGCTCATATAGAATCAAGATAGAGAAGTTCAATGGTAAAAACTTTGAGCTATGGAAGCTCAAGATGGAGGACCTTCTTGTAGACACAGAACAATGGATCGTTGTGGATCCTAGTACACAGCCTACTGGTACACCGTCTACAAGCACACGGGCTACTGGTACACAACCTACCAGTACACAAACTACTAGTACACCAGTTACTGGTATGTCGAAGGAAGATTGGGACAAGTTGGATAGAAGAGCAAGGAGTACCATTCGACTCTGCCTGGCAGATTTGGTGTTGTTGAATGTCTCAGGAGAATCTACAACCAAGGAACTATGGGATAAGTTAGGGAATTTGTATCAATCAAAGTCCCTGGTAAGCAAGTTGTTTCTTGGAAAGAAGTTGTATCATCTTAGGATGGAAGATGGAGATTCTGTGACAGAACATATAAATGCCTTTAATACTCTGGTAAGTCAACTTGGATCTGTTAATATTACGATTGGAGAAGAAGATAAGTGTATTAATTTGTTATGTTCTTTGCCAGACTCTTGGGATAATCTGGTTGTAGCAATAGGTAGTACCACTCAATCTACATTGAAGTATGAGGATGTAGTTTCATCCTTGTTATCTGAAGAGATGAGGCGAA
>ML778351.1:881317-896237 GCA_009831015.1 Picea engelmannii
CGTGCAAACAGGAAACTCTGGTTGAATCAAAGAAAATATGTTGAAACGATATTGCAGAGGTTTAATATGCATGGAAGTAAACCGGTCAAGGTTCCTATTCCTATAGGTGTAAAGTTATCTGTAGATCAGTGTCCCAAGACACATCAAGAAGAAGAGGACATGGCCCATGTTCCATATGCCAGTGGAGTTAGCAGTTTGATGTATGCAATGGTTTGTACTAGACCGGACATTTCACATGCAGTGGGAGTTTTGAGCATGTATATGTCAAAACCAGGGAAGGAGCATTGGACAACAGTAAAGAGGGTCTTCAGGTATCTTCGTCGCGCCACCAATTATGGATTGTGCTACCAAGGAAGACTGGGATTGGACAGAGTGGTGGAAATACATGGCTTTGTTGATGCAGACTGGGCTGGAGATTTGGATCACAGAAGATATACAAGTGGGTATGTGTTTAACCTATTTGGAGGAGCAATCAGTTGGATGAGAAAAAGACAGGCTGTAGTGGCACTCTCAACTACAGAAGATGAATACATGGCAGCCACTTGTTAGCGATTATTTTTTTCATTTGGAACAGAAGCACCCAGGTCGGTAAATTGCACATGAAAGGTCCAAGCGCAGCATGGGAGAATCCTTGTTTTTCCAAGCAGTAGGTCAAGCGAGCAGGAAAAATGTCATCGATAGCATCCAAGATCTATTTACAAGGAAGATCGATGGTCACCGGGTTCTCGGAGCTACTGAATTGCCTGAGGTTTATTTCAAAGGATAGCTCTCGTATTTCTCAGCAGGTTCGGGTCGCCCGATCTAACTAGGATAGGTGGCAGCCTATCGACACATCGTGGATCAGGGTTTCCTGGAACAGGGAGCCCTTAGCTCATTGCACTTGGGAATGTCTATCAGCGAAACGCCAAAAGTGCCTTTGGCACTGATCCCATGGTCTCAGCCCTGGGTCATATCAAGTGAGCCTGCAAATGAGAGTGGCTCCCCTGGAAATATCGAGTGCCCCCTCATTCGTTCATACTAAGGACGTGTGTCGCAAGATCTGACCGCGTCGACGTTTCGGTAGTCGGGAGTCCGTGGGGTGAGATTTTCATGTTTTTCAACATCGCGAAACCCCGAACCCTGATAACGTCAAAAGCGTAAAAGTGGGGCCCGCGGTACCACAGAGTATTTTCCGCCATCCATTAAGGGGGGGACACCTGGCAGCAAATAGAGCCATCTCGGTGCTTCGCCCATCGTGACTCCAAAATGAAAAGACAAGCTCTGTTATTTTCTGATGCGCGAGGTGCCAGGAGAATCCCAGACCCGGGCCCACGGTATCACCGGGAGAGTTAAGAGCCGTCATATATAGAAGGACATGTGGTGCCAAATTAAGCCATCTTGGCATATCTCTCATCGCAATTTTCAATCAGCAAAGATTAACCCTTTCATAGTCGCGAATGCCTAAAGCACATGGTCACAACCCATGGTCACTTGGGAAGAGGAAGGAGCTGCATAAAGAAGTCCAAGGGCATCGAGTTCAGTTGCAGAGGGAATCATCGCGATCTACAGGCGCCATCGGACTTGATCTTAATATGGTTTCTAGTATTGGAGTGAATGAAAGAAAGAACGGGTGGGTGAAACCTCCTTTCATTCATTAAGTGAGGGGAATGGAGGGTCTGGCGAGCTGCCTGCTTGCAGAGGTCCCGTGTATTTATTTTCTCAACGAAGCCATGTTGAAGTCCTTGAATCGACAGAGAAGTCTGCACATGCTAGCCGAGCATTTCATGGCTCAGCTACCCTCATTACAGGAGCCATGCATAGTTAAGGCGACATTTAAAGAAAGATATCAGTACGAGTTTGATTGAAGGGACACCAAGCCTTGAGTGAATGGGCATGCCTCTATGAGGTGAATTTTCCTGAGTATATAAACTTAGTGATTGTATTTTGTAAGCATGGATGGTAGAGCGAAGCTCCCGACTGTAAAGTTTCAACAACCCTTCTAAATTCCTGGTAATGCATCTGTATTTGAGATTTCTTGTTTTATGACAAACAATTTTCCTAATCCATCTACGTTTTCATCTCATATCGGAGAGTTCATGATCGACTGATTCGCATGAATTGTTGTAGTTATGTTATGATAAAGGATTTATCGTTGTGTTATTGTATTCTCTAGTTTTCTGCATTTGGATGTAAGAGGATCTTGCCTTTGGATGTTTTCTTTCACAGTCTGTTAGAAACCTGATGTTTATAACAGACCCCTGCACTCTTCTTATACAATTCTTCCCCCCTACTCATCCTTATTACAACTCATTGTTTAAATTTTATCTAAGACCTCACTTGCTTGTGCATACCTGCCCTAGTTTCAAAGTTGAAATAATATTGTTCTGAGTTTTACTTCAATTTGATCATCTCTTTATAAACAAACGTGACATTAAACTGATGGGTGTCGGGCTCTTCTCCTGCTGTAATCCAGGAGTGACTTCTGACGCTAACATTTCTGGCATTTTTGTCAGGGATGAAGTTGAATATTTTCCCCAGGATTGAACGACAACTATTAACAGATTCTAAAGGTGCATCAGATATCAGAATTATCAAGATTTCTTTTGTGCACCTGGAGACTCCATTGTGACGACTCCGCTGGGGAGAACCTTCTCTATTAATTGTGGCTTTCAGAGGCAGGCATACGTGGTCTCATCCATAGTTGCCTCTAGATACGCTGGAAACAGATCCAGAAGCAGTGCTCAGAAAGGGAAAGGCCCTTAAGAATAAGAGCCCACCACTAAACCAGGTAATCCACCATATTCTTCTGTGGGAACTCCTTTTTCTTCTCCTCAGCCTCTTGAAAGACCTGTTTCTGAAGTTTCCTGTTTCCTAAATTTCGGGAGTATTCTTGTTGAGTTTTCCTCTCCTGTTCTGGGACCGGAGGGACAAGACCTTGTCACTCCCCTCTCCCTTGAAACTGCGCCTTGGCGCACTCAAAACCACATAAGATTTCCCCACTCCTATCTTTACCACTCCTGCACAAATAAAAACACCTACTGACTTGAGACCGTTAGCCTTCTCCTTAAATCCCCTCTTGCTTCCCACTCCACTTCGGGACTCATTCCCAGTAGCCCCTTCACGAACTCCTTCTCCTCCCAGCTCCCCTCCACCTAATATTCCTATGGATGGTGCCAATTCCCTCTAAATAGAATGGATTCCATAGTCGCTGCCAGATATGATCCCTTGGTTCTACCCCATCCTATGAATCCTCTTCCTGCTGGGGATTACTTGAAATACATGCCCAATTTCACTGGGGAAAGAGACATAATTGTCGAAGAGAACCTGACTGCTTTCTACAGTTATGCAGACAACCTCAACATTGAAAATGAAGATGTCTGGATGAGAGTCTTCATCCAAAGCCTGGATGGTGAGGTGAGGAAGTGGTTTAGAGGATTGGCTCCAGGGTCTATTGTTGGGATTGAAGCTCTAGATAGTGCTTTCCTGAGGCAGTGGGGAGATAGAAAGGATTTCATGTATTGCATGACAGAGTTCGGGTCTTTGAATAAAATGGAAGGAGAGTCTGTCTCTGACTTCTCCAAAATATTTAATAATATGTATCACAAAATCCCTGCCAGGATAAATCCTTCAAAAGCCTCAGCTAATATTTCGTATGCTAGCGTTTTCAGCCCCGATTTCTTCCTTTTGTTGAGAGAAACAAGAGCCACCACCTTAGCTCAAATGAAATATGCGGACATAGAGGTGGAATCCAATGTGTTAGCAGCTGACAGATTGAGGAATAAGGCTGACGCAAACAGGAGAAAAGGAAGGTCAGAAGTCTCAACTTCTGACCCATCGGTGCCCCACCCTCAAGTGGATGAATTGACCAGGATGGTGAAATATCTATCTACAGATATGGAGAGGATGAGGGTGGAAGGGAGACCAGCATACAAGGGCCCTCTGAATGTCGAAAACAAGGGAGGTTTTAGGAAGCTGAACAATTTTACTCCCACGAATGTGCAAAGAGAGAAGGGAAGAGATAGAGAAGACCAGAAGATTCAGGCCCCTTTTCAAAATAATTTTGTGGCCGAGGGAGAAGAAGGGGAAACAAATGAGATGGATCCTGAAATCTATTGCTTCGGGGACACTCCTCCTTTTCTGCATCTCACTCAATCAACATATGAGGAATCCCTCATGGAAGGCCAGTTAAATGAGCTAAGAAAGGAAAACAAGACTAGTAGCCACCAAGGCAGGTATGACCTAAGGTCCCAGAAGAAGGTAGTAGCACCCGATACCCCTGAGCATCTCACTAGAACAGAGAATCCTGCTAATGAATCAGTAGACAATTGTAGAGGTAAGAAGACCCAACCCCTCTCTCCCATTATCTAGAGTCATTCTCCCGAAATAAGAGAAATTTCGAGCAGGAGATTCAAAAGGTCGGGATCTCAGTGCCTCTAACTGAATTAATTAAACATGAAGGGTTCAAGAAATGCTTCTCTGAACTTCTGCAGCCCGAGACCCCATGCCTTCCCAAAGACTCCATCAATTTACAAGATGAAAAGCATGTAGTTATCCTAGGTCCTATGGTAGAAGACAGGAATGACTCATCCCCTCCCTTCTACACTTCCTTGAACATACATGATAAAGTACTGCACAATTTCTTGATGGATTCAGGGGCTTCTCACAACCTCATGCCCAAAACTGTCATGGAAGAATTAGGGTTAGAAGTCGCCCGAGCCTACCATGACCTCTATTCCTTTGACTCCAAGAAAGTTCAGTGTCTAGTAGTTATCAAAGACCTGGTCGTGACCTTGTTTCAGTTGCCCATGAAAAGTGTGGTCATGGATATCATAGTGGCCGATGTCCCCCCTAAGTTCGACATGTTGTTATCAAGATATTGGATAAAGAGATTGGGGGGAACCTTGCAAATGGAACTCACATACGCTACTATCCCAGTGTTTGGAGGAGAGCATAGAAGGCTACACAGAGAATCCCAACTGGCATATATAATCAGTGATGAGGCCAATCCTACCAATCATCCCATCTTTGCCTTGGACACTAATTTGGGATCCAGTTTACTACAACTCACCCATGCCCCTGAGCCTCCTCTCAAACTCAGAAAGCAGGCCAATTCTCCTCGTGAACCTCCTCCTTCCATCACCCCCATTTGGAAAATGTTTTTTGATGGAGCTTGTTCCTGGGAAGGTGCTGGTGTTGGGGTGTTTTTTGTGTCACCTACCCAGGAAACCGTGTCTCTGTCATACAAATTAGAATTTGAAACCACAAAAAATGTGGCAGAATATGAAGCCCTTGTTCTAGGATTAAGAGCTACAAGGGAAATGAAAATTTAGGAGATAGCAGTGTTCGAAGATGCAGAGTTAGTGGTCCAACATATCAGAAACGCTTATCAGGCTAAGAACCCTCGACTCAAAAATTATAGGAACAAAGCATGGGACCTAATTGACAATTTCTTCTCAGCTTTCAATATCTCTTTTATTCCAAGAAAGGATAATGTTGTGTCCGATTCTTTAGCTGTCTCAGCCAGCTTGCTTAAAGTTTCTCTACCGTCCGTAGTCAACTCTGATGTTGGAATAAGATATAGGCCCTCTATACCGGATAATGTTAAGCATTGGAAGGTATTCGAATATGATTAGGAAATCAAAATATTTCTCCGTTCTGTTGATGAATTTTCTGTTTTACACATCGATCAGGATCCTGACACAGAAGGTGACCCTCATCCTGAGGTGTTTTTAAATAAAATTGCTAACCACCAGATTATTCAGCTACCTAGCAATCACATTCCGAGGGGACTAGTCCCGTTGGAAAGATTGTTCAATGGGAACGATGTAGAAGTAAAGGGTAGAGTTTCAGATGAAGAGGCTGATACAGCTGAATGTAACATTGGTTCACAGGAGCAACCTAGGTTCGTCAAATTGTCAAGCAGTTTGACCAGAGAACAGAGGGCTGAATATACGCAGTTGCTGAGAGAGTTCACCGATGTGTTTGCATGGACATACGAAGACCTCAAGACATATGACACATATGTCATTGAGCATAAGATCCCATTGAAGGAAGAGGCTAGTCCATTCAGGCAGAAGCTAAGGCAGATACATCCCATGTTGTTGCCCATTATGGAGAAAGAAGTAAAAAGGTTGTTGGATGCAAAAATCATTGTCCCCTTGAGATATTCCGAGTGGGTGGCCAATTTGGTCCCAGTAAGGAAGAAAAGAGGAGAAATCAGGCTCTGTGTCGATGTGAGAAATCTGAGCAGAAGCTCAAAGAAAGAAAATTACCCCCTACCTAATATGGAACACATACTGCAGAGGGTAACTGGTGCATCCAGGATATCCATGATTGATGGGTTTTCTGGATATAATCAAATATCGTTCATGCCTGAGGACAGGGAGAAGACAACCTTCACCACTCCTTGGGGCGCGTTCATGTATGCCAAGATGCCATTTGGACTAATGAATGCAGGAGAAATGTTTCAGTGAGCCATGGATATATCCTTCATCGGGGAGAAGGACCGGTTCATGGTGATCTACCTCGATGACATCACGGTCTTCTGTAGCTCAGACAAAGAACACCGCTGCCACTTGAGGAAAGTTTTCTTGAAATGTCGGAGGTTCGGTCTGTCCCTAAACCCCAAGAAATATTTGTTTTCTATGTAGGAAAGGAAGTTGTTGGGCCATATAGTGTCAGGAGAGGGAGTGAGAGTTGATCCCAGCAGGGTGGAGGCAATCTAAACCTTATCACTTCCTAGGTCTAAAAAAGAGGTTCAGGCCTTTTTGGGGAAAATTAATTTTCTAAGAAGGTTTGTCTCAAATTTTGTCGAGTTAGTGAAACACATCACGGCCATGCTCAGGAAGGGAAACGAGGTGAAATGGACCGCTGAGCCTAGGGAATATTTTGATCGAATAAAAAGGTCATTAACTAAGACCCCTATGCTGATCAGTCTTGACTATTCCAAAGAATTCCTAATTTTCTCCTTCGCTTCTTTTGATACAGTAGCAACAGTCTTGTTACAAAAAAATGAGAAGGGTCATGAGCAAACCATCGCTTTCTTCAACAAGGCATTAAGAGATTCAGAGACCATGTATGAGATCATGGAGAAGTAGGCTTATGCCTTAGTGAAAGACCTCAAAGATTTCAGGATCTACTTCTTGCATTCGAAGGTGACAGCATACGTTCCTTCATCTTCCATAAAGGACATCCTTGTATAGCTAGACATAGATGGGAAAAGGGGAAAATGGCTAGAAAAAATTTTGGAATTTTACTTGGAAATAAAACCCACAAAGTTGGTTAAGGGGCAAGGTCTAGCCAAGCTACTGCCTCAATCCAATTGTGAAGCCTTGGGAGTTAGTTTCCTCAACACTCACTCAAGAACTCAACAAGATGAGTTGCCCAGCCAATGCCCTCAAGACATCTTATCACTGACAGATTGCACCTGGTATCGTGACATTCTGTACTTTCTGCAGGAATTGAGGCCAACGGATGGAATGGGTAAAAGCAAGGCAAGAGCTTTA
Source organism: Picea engelmannii (assembly GCA_009831015.1). Taxonomy (NCBI): domain Eukaryota; kingdom Viridiplantae; phylum Streptophyta; class Pinopsida; order Pinales; family Pinaceae; genus Picea; species Picea engelmannii. The sequence goes on from ML778351.1 coordinate 888,802, forward strand.
AAGCTCAAAGCAGTCAGGTATTGTCTCATTGAACAAGTTTTGTACTGAATAGATCCTTTGGGAATGTTGCTGAGGTGTTTGAACCCACCAAAAGCCCATAAAGTTATGTTCAATTTCCATGAAGGCCTCTGTGGGGGCATCATTTCTGGAAGACCATAGCTCATAATATCCTTAGGGATGGGTATTATTGGCCTACTTTATACGCTGATGTCTGCAGAGGAATCAGAGCTTGCATCAAATGTCAAAAGTTCTCAGGAAAACAACAACTCAAATCACTGCCATTGAAACCTATAGTATCCCCAACACCTTTTCAGTAGTGGGGGCTGGAATTCATTGGAGAAATTCATCCCCCTTCAAGTGGTCAACACAAATGGATCGTGATAGCAACAAATTATTTCACCAAGTGGATAGAAGTTGTCCCCACCAGAAGTGCATCTCACAAAGTAGTTATCAGCTTCCTGGAGGATCTCATAGCCAGATTTGGCTGTCCCAGCAGGATCGTCACCGATAATGCTGCTTCTTTCAAGTCTGAGCCTCTAATAAGGTTCTATGACAAGTTCCAGATCTCACTAATTCACTCCACCCCCTACTACCCCCAGGGAAACGGTTTAGCAGAATCCTCCAACAAAAGCCTAATAAGGATCATCAAAAGGTTGTTGGAAGACAACAAAAGGGCCTGGGATTCAAAGCTGAGGTTTTCTCTATGGGTTGATCAGGTGACAACGAAGAAATCTCTGGGGACTTCACCTTTTCAGCTAGTCTATGGAGCAGAGGTGGTTTTTCCTACTCAACTCGCCTTACCTGTGGTGAAATTATTTCGAGACTATGAAGGAGAAACAGATCATATGATCAGTAGGATTCATCAAATAGTAGAAGTGCAGTAGATCAGAGAGAAGGTGAGGATCGTAGTTCATAATCATCAGGAAAAGATCAAGCAGACTTTCGATAAGAAGGTCAAGAAAAAAGAGTTTGAGATCGGGTATTTGGTACTCAAGTGGGACGCCCCGAGGCAGGATAAAGGAAAACACAACAAGTTTGATGCCCTCTGGATTGGCCCCTTCAAGATCTCTGAGATTTTCTCCAACAACACGTATGGGTTGCAAGATCTGGAGGGTAAGGAGGTTTTCAGCAGCCCAATGAATGGGCATTTTCTGAAGAAATGTTTTATTTCAGCCTCAGATGGCTCCCTTGTTTGTAAATATTGTCCTTTAGTTCTTTGTTTAGCTTCTTTTCTGTGTGTTTTCGGCCTAATAAGTGACTCCATAGCCCAATAGAAAGGCACTAAAGCTGCAGAAGGAGTTCTTAGAGCATTGCAGGGAAGACTCTATCCCCCATGGAGCCTAATGTTAGCGATTATTTTTGTCATTTGGCGTAGAATCACCCAGGTCGGTAAATTGCACACGAAAGGTCCAAGCACAGCACGGGAGAATCCCTGTTTTTCCAAGCAGCAGGTCAAGTGAGCAGGTAAAATGTCATCGATAGCATCCAAGATCTATTTACAAGGAAGATCAATGGTCACCGGTTTCTCGAAGCTACCGAATTGTCCGAGGTTTAGTGCAAAGGACATCTCTCGTATTTCTTAGCAGGTTCGGGTTGCCCGATCTAACTGGGACAAGTGGCAGCCTCTTAGCACATCGCGGATCGAGGTTTCGGGGAATAGAGAGCCCTCGGCTCATTGCACTTGGGAATGTCGATCAACGAAATGCCAAAAGCGCCTTTAGCGCCGAGCCCACGGTCTCATCCCTGGGTCATATCAAGCGATCCTGCAAACGAGAGCGGCTCTCCTAGAAATATTGAGTTCCCCCTAGTCCGTTCATCCTAAGGATGGGTGTCGCAAGATCTGACCACATCGGCATTTCGGTGGTCGGGAGTTCATGGGGTGAGAGTTTCATGTTGTTCAACATCGTGAAACCCCGAACCCCGATAATTCAGAAAGCGTAAAAGTGCGGCCCACAGTACCATGGAGTATTTTCAGCCGTCCATTAAGGGGTGGACACCTGGCAACAAATAGAGCCATCTTAGGGCTTCACCCATCGTGACTCCAAAATGCAAAGAGCAGCTCCGTTATTTTCCGATGCGCGAGGTGTCGGAAGAATCCCAGACCCGGGCCCACGGTATTGCCGAGAGAGTTAAGAGTCGTCAGATCTAGAAGGACGCGTGGTGCCAGATTAATCCATCTTGGCATATCGCTCATCGTGATTTTCAATCAGCAAAGATTAGCCCTTTCATAGTCACGAATGCCGAAAGCACATGGTCACAGCCCATGGTCACTTGGGAAGAGGAAGGAGCTGCATAAAGAAGGCCAAGGGCGCTGAGTTCAATTGCAGAGGGAATCATCGCGATCTCCAGGCACCATTGGACCTGATCTTAATATGGTTTCTAGTATTGGAGTGAATGAAAGCAAGAACGGGTGGGTGAAAACTCCTTTCGTTCATTAAGTGAGGGAAACAGAGGGTCTGGCGAGCCACCTGCTTGCAGAGGTCCTGTGTATTGATTTTCTCAATGAAGCCGTGTTGAAGTCCTTGACTCGACAGAGAAGTCTGCACACGCTAGCCGAGCATTTCATGGCTCAACTACCCTCATTACAGGATCCATGCATAGTTAAGGCGGCATTTAAAGAAAGATATCAGTACGATTTTGACTGAAGGGACACCAAGCCTTACGTGATTGGGCATGCCTCTGTGAGGTGAATTTTCCTGAGTATATAAACTCAGTGATTGTATTTTGTTAGCATGGATGGTAGAGAGAAGCTCCTGACTGTAAATTTTCAACAACCCTTCTAAATTCCTGGTTATGCATCTGTATTTGAGATTTCTTGTTTTATGACCAACAGTTTGCCTAATCCGTCTACGTTTTCATCTCATACCAGAGAGTTCATGATCGACTGATTCGCATGAATTGTTGCAGTTATGTTATGATAAAGGATTTATCATTGCGTTATTGTATTCTCTGGTTTTCTGCATTTAGATGTAAGAGGATCTTTCCTTTGGATGTTTTCTCTCACAGTCTGTTAGAAACCTTATGTTTATAACAGACCCCTGAACTCTTCTTATACAAGTCTTCCCCCCTACTCACCCTTATTACAACTCACTGTTTAAATTTTATTTAAGACCTCACTTGCTCGTGCATTCCTGGCCTAGTTTCAGAGTTGAAACAATATTATTCTGAGTTTTACTTCCACTTGATCATCTCTTTATAAACAAACGTGACATTAAACTGATGGGCGTCAGGCTCTACTCCTGTTGCAATCCAGGAGTGACTTCTGATGCTAACACCACTCATGCAAGAAAGGAAGCAGTATGGTTACAAAGGTTGTGTTCAGGTATTGGGTTGGTACAACAAGCAGTGAGATTATACGGTGACAATAAGAGTGCAATATTCCTGGCAAATAACCTAGCTCATCATTCGAAGACAAAGCATATTGATGTTCAATATCACTTTGTGAGAGACATGGTTGAGGAAAAGAAGGTGTTGCTGGAAAAGGTTGACACTTTGAAGAATGTTGCAGATTCATTGACAAAGTCTGTGAGCATAGAAAAGTTCTCTTGGTGTAGAGTAACAATGGGCATTTCTGCCCTATATTTTTGACTATATAATCCCCTGGACCCCTGGATGCAAAGAAAACAACAAGTGGGAGAATGTTGGGTGTGTGTTATATTATTTGCATGTGTGTGTGTGTGTGGGTGTGTCAGATAGGACAAATGCGTCTGACCATCCCTTCACCTAGATCTTTTCCGTGTGCACCGAGTTCTTTCCTAGGGGGGTCCCAGGGGGGGGCAGGCATGCCCCCCCTAGTTACGTGCAACGTTCAAAGCAGTGCCCCAAATTTTTTTTTTGGGGCGGTTTTTGCTATTTTTAGCTGATTTGTAAATTAATCCCAGATTAAGGGATTAGGGTTTTGGTATCTATGGAATACCTAAAAACATTGTATATATTGTATGGCGAATGGTGAAATTTGATATAATGAAAATAAGAAAGGTTTTCCCGGTTGAGGGTTTCCGGTAAAAATCTCTGTGTACTCTGTGTATGAGCCATTGATTAATTTATGTATTGCTTAAGAATCTATATGCATTGCTTTACTTTGTAGGTTTAAAACTTACAAAAATTCCCCCCTCATGGTCGGGGGATGCCATGATTTGTGTATCATGTAGTTTCTTTGAAATGCATATGAATTAGGAATATAATCAGGCTTCACAACCAACAGATCTTATCTTCAACTTCAATCATATGACATTGGAAATCATATTTCTTGTTGTCCAAGGATGCATAAATTCTTCTCATGTTTCTTCCCATTTCCTCCACTCTATCAACCTCCTAAATGTTGTGCAAAATCATCTTTTATTCTCTATGACAAAAATATTTGTACATGTGATCCCCCTCACATCCCCAACATTTAATGGGTTGTTATCTTGGTATTTTCCCCAAAGTATCTAACATATTGGAATACTTCAATGTTGGCTATCCTTTGGAATTATTTCTAAGGAAAGGTGGTTTAAACCCTTTCCTTCTATGCTCCATATTAATTTTCTTCTTGTGAACCCAATCTCTCTGAAAGGTTGATCCTCCATTATTCTATTCATAAAGGAACTTTTCTCTCCTTATTGCTTCCTCCAATGTTCTGGGCTCATCATACTATATTTTATCACTATAGATTAAAGGTGTCCCACTAAGAAATATGTGTATTTTGACTTTATCATCCTTGATGAAGTCAACATACCCCAACAATCCCAGAAATATCCTCTCATACTCATCCATAGTCATGCTCAAAGAACTCCTTTATCTTTCTATCATAGTATCATTGGGACAAGTATTTATTCTAAAAATACTTTATTAACTACCTCGAACTAAATCTTATTCTCATCAATATCCTTGACATGCATGAGATGATCCTGCGACATTGATGCTTTTCCCTTTAGTTGGTAAGTTGAAATTATGTATTTTTTATGTGAGGAATAGTTATGCAATTGGAAATAATTCCTCATTCCCAACAACCATGCCTCAACATCCTCATCCTTCTTATTCCCACACTCAAAAGTAGTAATTTTTATCTTTTCATCTCCCCTTGAAATCCGTCCACTCAAGTCCTCTTCTTATGCTATCTTATAGGATATAGACTTGTACTATTCCTTGATCTTGTAGTTGTCTACTAGAACTACTATATTCTTCTCATTTTTCATGAAACCTATGATGCTCTCCCTTCCTATAATTTTCTTCATTATCTATTTTCTTCTATAATTTTCCCAAGCTCTGAAAAAAATTACTGTTTATGTTGTTTTTTTTCTCTTGACATTTCATTATCTTCTAATTATCAACTTTGTAGCTCAATACATCTCTTTGAAGACTCTTAATCATCTCCACCAAATCAATATTTTCTACTCTACCTTGTTTGTGCCCATTGGATTCAATCTCAACATTTCCCAAGATGACATTTATTCCCTTGAGTTCATCATCATGGGTATCCTATATCTCATTTATCTTCATAACAATTTTTTCTTGTAACTTTAAGTCTACATAATGTGTGACTAACAAAACTTATGTTAAATTAGGCATAAATACAAATCTTGGAAAATTCACACCCCATTTCCAGTACTCAAAGGACACCAAAAATCATTCTCTTTACTTGTTGATGGAATATTCTACCCATCTATAAAATATGGATGAATATATTGATTCTTCTATTAATTATATTTCCATTGAATACTCATTCCTTCAATTCTGAGCTATGGCTAGAAAGTTATGTCTGTCTAAAGTTTATGATCTTTCCACAAACTTAGACAAAAAAATTCAAAAATATATTATAGACTTGAACATGTGGCATAACATGTGTCAGATGATGTGGTATTTAGGTCCACATGTCCTACTCCATTGCTTCCCTGCCATCTCCTTCGCTGCTTGGTCCTGCCCCATTATCCTCTAGAACTTCTCTTTCTTCCTTTTCATTTTTCCTTGTTTCTTTACTCTCTCTTCCTTTCCTTTGCAGGGCCCACCTGTTCTTGTCTTTTGCTTTCACATGAATATATATCAAACTTTCTAGGTAACATGGCCTACTTCTAATTGGATAATGTAGTTCATTGATATTTTGATCTTACAATACCATTGGATTTCTCCCTTTCAGAAAATATGCATCAGAGTGTCACGTGCCATGCTTGGGATTCTTCCCATAGTATGCAACCCACAAAGTGATCATAAATTTTCGATTGGGATCATCTCATCAATATTACCACTTATAATGCACACAATTCTTCCTAAAGCCTACAACATACAAAGCTATCAGGATTCCCCCATCGGGGTGGAAACACAAACATACTCACAAATTCCTCCAGAGTCCAAATCCTACAACACTATCAGGATCCATACATTAGAAAGATACATTACTTGGATATAATATCTTCCAAAATTCTACAAATCTTTTAGGAAATACACTTCCCACAACATATTCCAAACAGACCCTCCCAAATTTCGATCTCCAGTGGGTCGTCATGATCAAATATCAACACCCAGTGGAAAAAGAATATTCATCCATGGCCCTTGGTTGATCCATATCAACATTTACCATTAGAAACTACAGGTCGAACCTATACTTTACTTCTACATGATAATATATGTTAAGCCCTAATATTGGCTCATTACCACTTAATTGGGGCATATTAGATTAGTAATGTTATTTTATTTATGTTGGATTTATGCCATTAGTTGTAATTTAGATTAGTAATGTTATTTTATTTATGTCAGATTTAGGCCATTAAACCTCCGAGTCTCCTATATATACCAAGGAGACATTTTCATTTTGAATCATCTTGGACTTGAACATTTAAGTGGGGTAAAAAGAGGTTTCCCCCTCGAAGAGGCTTATTATATGAAATTATCTCTTTTTCAAGGCGTTGAGTACTTTTCCTGAGGTTTTTCTATGCTATATTGATGTTTGGTTCTTAACATATGGTATCAGAGCTCAAGGTCTTGGGGTTTCGCTGCTACATCTGAGACACTGTGGAATTTTTTCTATAACTTGTTTTCTACAACGTTTCAGAAGGAGAGGCTTGGAGGGTATTTATAAGACAGATCAAGGTACGTTGGGTTAAAAATTCATCTCCTGAGGCCTTATACTTTCGGAGATATATCTTGTACAATATCGGGTTCTAGAATCATCCTGAAATGAGTCATTGTGGGATTTTCGCTATAAAAACTTTTCTGTGACGTTTCAGACCCTAAACTCTGGAATAAATTTACAGAAATTAGAATTCTAGCTGTGGTAACAATTTCAGTTTCTGTTTCATCTTAAATTTTTAGATACATCCTGTGTAAGATAGGGTATTTGACTAGTCCTATTGACTAGTCTCAAGAAGGTGTTCCGGGTAAAACAATCATAACTTCTTCCTAGAGTATCCAAATTGAGTGGGACTGGTTGCATTGGATCGTGGACAGTCTGTACTATTTTG
>ML778351.1:909661-956652 GCA_009831015.1 Picea engelmannii
AGTAATGTTATTTTATTTATGTCGGCTTTAGGCCATTAGTTGTAATTATACCTCCTAGTCTCCTATATATACCAAGGAGACATTTTCATTTTGAATCATATTGTACTTGAACATTTAAGTGGGGTAAAAGGAGTTTTCCCCCTCGAAGAGGCTTATTATCTGAAATTCTCTCTTTTTCAAGGCATTGAGTACTTTTTCTGAGGATTTTCTATGCTATATTGATTTTTGGTTCTCAACAACTTCCCACAAGAGAAGCATATTAATCAAGTGGCCATGCAACCCCCTTCAAGGTACAAGTTAATTTTGATATTCCATTATTTTAAGGACTGATAGATGCAGATGTTGTAGATAAAGGGTTGAATCTTCTCAAAGGGTATTTTTTGGTCCACAATTTTTCAAATAGGGAAAATATTACTTTTTCACTCCTCAGGTTCGTCCCCCATGTTAAGGACTGGTGGGATACTTACTCTAAGAAATGGTCCATAGAGGAATATGAAATATTTGTGGTTTCCCCTACATGAAATTCCTTTCTAGATGCCATTAAATAATAATACTACCCTGTTGGAAGCTACGAGGCCCAATACACTAGATGGACCACCCTGTGTCAAGAAAGGGACCAAATAGTACCAGATTTCACCAATATTTTCCATACCCTACGCACCATATTAGGCATCAAAGACTCTAAGAAACATCTGGTGCTGAAATACCACAGTTTCTTTCATAGATACATTGAAACAAAAATGGATTTATGTACATCACATCACTGGGTACGACTTATAGATATGTTGTCAAGATCGAGAAATTTTTTAAGAAGAATAGGCGAGAGTTTGGATCTACAAAATCCTCACAATTGAAGAAGGGAAAAGGCAGCCCCAACCCACACAAAAAGGGACAAATAAAATATGGCCACCCTTAGGACAACTAGTCCAAGCCACAACAGAAGAAGGGAAATCAGAAGATGAAGAAGGACACATGAAAATGGTGTGAGTACCATAAAAACCCCTTGGAACAACATTGAAGAATGTTGTTCCAAGAAGTCACTTGTGGTCAAGCTAAGAGATTTCGAGTCATAGGATGATTTTGATTTTGAATCAAATCCCGAAGGAGGGAAGAGGATTATCGATGTTGAACCCAGTTCCACTGTCGCTACCACCAAATTTTGGCCCAGTAAACCAGAAGAACTAAAGGAAGAGGAACATCTCTTTCACTCGAAGATGTGGGTAAAGGGGGCTTCAATTCATTTCATTATCGATAGAGACATTTAGAAGAACCTAATTTCAACAGAGTTCATCAAGCCATTGGACCTGTCAATGACACCACACCTGCATCCCTACACCATCGGCTAGCTTCGCCAAGGAAAATATCTTCATGTGAGCCAACAATGTCTTCTATCGTACGGAATCAAGTCTTTCAAGATGAGTTATTGTGTGATGTTTCTCCCCTTAAAGTTTGTGATGTTCTTTTAGGACAACCATATTTGTGGAAGCGTCATTCTCTGTATGAGTGTAGACCCTACAGTGCTATTATTACTTTGGGTAGACAATTGTACAAGATACTAGAGTAGCACCTGCTACCACTGTTTCTTTAATATCTTCTAAGAAATGCAGTAAGTTCATTTCACAAACCAAGAAGTTCATCTTCTTTGTGATCCGTGCTCATAGTAAGAGGAAGGTCGACACCACATCTGTGACCTCTACAAAAAATCTCTCTTTGTAGTAGAAGCAAGTGGATAGGATCATGGAAGAATAAAGATATATCTTCTCCTCACCCATCGGGGTACCAATGCACAACCAAGTCAAGCATCCAATTGATCTGAGCCCCAGTGCACATCTACCTAATGGACTAGTCTATCATCACTCGTTGATGGAAAATGATGAAATTAGGTGTCAGATCCAATATCTTCTTCAAAATGGGAACATTAGACCCAAATCTTCCCCTTCCGTAAGCCCTATTTTACTGGTGCATATGAAGAATCAGACATGGTGAATCTACATTGATTATAGATCCTTAAAAAAAATCACAATGAGGAATCATTACCCAATTCCCAAGATTGGTGACCTTCTTGACCAACTCAAGGGGGAAAATTTATTTATCAATATTGATCTAAAGTATGGCTACCACCACCTTCCCATTGAACCAAATGATGTATGGAAGACAACCTTTAAATATAAAGAAGGTCTCCTCGAATGGTCAGTCATTCCCTTTGGCATAACAAATGCACCTACCACTTTCATGAGGTTGATGGATGATGTATTGAGACACTTCACCAACTATTTTGTGGTAGTATATTTGGATGACATCCTCATCTTCAATAGATCTTGGGAGGAGAACATACGACATATTCAACAAGTTTTTAGCACTCTACATCAACACAAGCTATATGTCATCTTGGAAAAATGCTCTTTTGGAATGAACAAGGTCCAATACTTGGGATACATTGTTGATGAGCATGGGATACATGTTGATCCAACTAAGATCCAAGTCATGCGTGACTGGCCAGCACTGACCACACTAACCGAGCTTTAGAGCTTCTTGGGACTGGCAAAATTCTACTGACAATTCATGTTGGGATTCTCCCATATTGCATGGACCCTCAACCAGGGGACCAAGGACAGTGGAAGGGAAAAGTATGTGTGGGGGAATGAGAAATAACAAGAATTCAATTATTCAAAGCATCTCTTGTGCTCAGCTCCAGTCCTATCCTTGCCCGATCTACAACAATTGTTCGATATTGAGACTAATTCATATGACTATGTTGTAGGTGTAGTTCTCACTCAGCATGGTCATCCGGTGGCATACCGTAGTGAGACACTCTCAGATACTTTCTGGAAATACCCCACCTATGATAAGGAAATGTATTCCATTGTACAAGCCTATCTTCAATGGAAACATTACATTCTAGGAAAGGAGACGATCATCCACACTGATCACAAGCCTATACAGTTCATATAGACACATGGGAAATTGCAGAACGACCACCATCAGAAGTGGTCCACCTACCTAAAAAATTTCCATATCAACATCAAGTATAATACAGGGATCTCAAATCATGTCCCTGACTGCCTGATTCAACCTCTCGTGGCTACACTAACTATTGTGCTCCATTCCTATTGACATGAGGCATCTGAGTGGTCGCAACTTTATCATCAAGATCCAGACTTCACAACCATCTATCAGCTCTTGGGTATAGGTGCGAATGTCACCAATTTTCACATTTAGGATAGACTATTATGCCATCTGGTCCCTCTCTTTTTTCCTACAATCAAGCATGCAAAGATGATTTTGGAATCCCACTACAGTTGGATGGTAGGACATTTTGGCATGGAGAAAATTGTGGTCATCCTTCAAAAACATTTTTGTTTGACAAAACTTTGATGGGACATCAGCAAGCATGTCAATATTTCACTTCCTGTGCCATTGGCAAGCCATCCATAAATAAGAAATGATTATAAAACCCTCTTCCTACTCCTGAGAATCCTTGGGAATATATCTCAATGGATTACATGTCGGGCCTTCCATCCACCAAGAAAGGAAATGACTGCATATTTTTGGTCATTGATCGGGTTTTGTAGATGGACATCATCACAGCCTGGAAGAATAATATCACAATGGAAGATACTACCAAGATATTTTTCGAACAAGTGTGCGTCCATTTTCATATACCACATACCATCATCTCCAACTGAGACAACAGGTTCCTCAACACATTTTGGTCAAGTCACTGGTCACTGCTGGACACCAAGATCACTAAATCCACTGCTTTCCACCCCCAAACAGATGGCCAAACAAAGGTCATCAATCAGATTATTGTGCACATCCTTAACATGTACAAATATAATCATCCACATACATGAGATGAGAGTCTCCCCTATGTTTAACATAGTTAGAACAGAGATCTCCACAACTCCACCAACCATATCCCATTTCAGGTGGGGCTAGGATTCCAAGCCTTGGGTCCCATTGATGTTTCACTACCTCTTGCCACCACACATGAAGACTCTTACCATGTTCAGTTTGAGGCCAACAAATCCACCAAATTCATTGAGAATATTCAACACATCCACCAACAGGTCGAGGAGATTTTGCAGAAATCCAATGCTAAGTACAAGAAGTGCCATGATCAACATAGGGTACCGCACCAGTTTTAGGTTGGAAACAAAGTTTGGTTACATTTGTAGAAGGATTGTCTCACAATTCCCCATCATAAGATCTACCCACTTTTCTATGGGCCTTATGCTATCACCAAGGTTGTGGGTAGCAATGCTTTTGAGCTCAACACTCCACCCTTCCTCATCCTGCACCCAGTGTTCAATGTGGACATCCTTCGGCCATATTTTCCATGATTATTGGACACCTTATAGATCACAGAATAATTGAGAGCAACAGAGCTCAACCATTACTACATCAAACAAGCATCCATTGATCAAATAGTGGACACACATGTCAAGGGAACTTGCCAACAGAGGATCCATGTTATCGAGTTGTCAAGGCAGGGAAGCTCCTACACCAAGGCAAGTGGATCACCCAGGTCCAAATATAGTAGAATTTTCCTCATCTAATGGGGGAACTCAACACAATTGAGACCATTGCTTCCTGAGGGGGGAGGATTGATCTAGGTGGATATTGGTGGAAAACCACCTATTCCAACTGCCCCCTCTTGTTCCTTTTTAGTTTAGCATGGTATTTTGTACTTATTTGTAATTGTGAGTTCTACACTTCTAGGGATGTCTAAATCCCTACACATATTTTAGATGTATATTGGTGGCCTCTCACCTAATCCAACTGGATTATTTTGTATTTTTTCATGTCAGCACATCTTGTTGTACTTCCAAGGATATTTTGGATCCCTAAACAATGTTTTTTTTGTCTTTCCATACTCAAACTATAGACATAATCAGATTTTGACGATGTAATTTGTATTTCTCTAAATGACCTTTCCAACGGGCTATCCAACACCTAAAACATAGGTCGTATGAAAGATTTATGACCCCGGGAAGTTGAGGTACCAACTTACCCATAGGGACCCACATGACTTTTGGCATTTCACCTCCTAGGGTTAGGTTTTTGGATGTCTAACATTTTTTCATTCATGAGTAATATCAAAAAGGCCTTTGGAGCCTCATTGTAATCATTCTTCTTAGAGGGATGCATGTAGCAATCACATTTCTTCTCGGAGATAGATACCACCATTCGAGCAAGTGTTTCAGTTATGCAATTTTACAGTTTCAACCTATTTCATTTATTCAATAGAAGATATTTTTCACTGGATATCTGTTTTGTTCTTCATATCTCTATGTTTATTGTATTCGGTGTGTTAATAAGTTTTTTCTTTTCCTAAATCCAGATCAAATGGATTCCCTTCAAGGTTTTCTACTATCTGAAGTGTGTATTATCCCCACTTGAGCATCTGTTGAAGCTACAACGTTGGCTTCTCATTTGGATGTACTACCTACTCAACTTCATGGAAATAATCCTATGAATTTGAATATAAATATGTAGCATATGAGTGTATGGAATCACTATCTCTGATGTCTACAAATAATGGAAGCACAAGAGTGTATGCATGTTGCTCTGGTGGTGTATGTAAAGGAATATCCTCAAATTGAACACTACAATAAATGATGATCCATTTGTAGAGGGATCAGTAAACCTGTACCCAGTCACATCATCTGGATACCCCACAAATATGCAAGGTCTACTTTTTGGATCTAATACCTTCTTCTTTTTAGAAGGAATATGGGCCCATGCACTAGATCCAAAAATGAGAAAGTGTGTGACATCTAATTTGTCACCCATCCAAACCTCAAATGGTGTCGTATCCTTAACATGTCTATGAGATAATATATTATGTATGTAAGCAACATAGTTAAGTGCCTCATCCCAAATATTGGAAGGAAGAGACCTCACATGCAGCATGCAACTGGTCATCTCCTTGAGATATTTTTTCTTCCTATCAACAACTCTATTCTTCTCTAGAGTGTATGGAACTGTATGATGCAAATGGATACCATGCTCACAAAAATGATTCTGAACATATTTGTTGATATACTCCCCCCCCCCATTGTCTATATGGATGATCTTTATCTTCTTCCCAGTCTGTGTCTCTACTATATATTTGAAGTCCTTGAGATGCTCAAAAAATTCAGGCTTATTCCATAGAAAATAAACCCAAGTATAGCATGAGTAATCATCAATAAATGTGAGGACATACATTTCTTTGTTGATGGATAGATGTGTAAATGGACCCATGAGATCATTTTGAACAAGATCCAAGGAAGAGGATTCTCTCCTTGCCTTCCCCTTTTCAAAATTATCGTCAGGATTCTTGCCAAGAATGAATCCTTCACAAACCCCTTCAAAAAAGTAAATATCTAGAAAGCGTTTTACAATTCCTTGCTTGGAAATCTGCTTCATGTACCTAAATTTTAAATGAAAAAACCTCCAATTCCATACTCTACTACTATCATCATTATGTGTAAGTAGTAAAGAGGAGTTATGGTCAACAAACTTAGTGTTGGAAGTAGGTTGAATCAGAAAGAACGGTTATTTTGGGAAGAAATGCACGCAAAAGGAGAGTGACAGCTGGCAGGAAAAGTAGCACACGTGCATGCATGGAAGACCTAAAGATGTTAGGGTTAGGGGTTTTGTAATACACTATAATGGATAATGATCCATATATATATATATATATATATATATATATATATATAGGTACCTAGGAGAGGTAAAAGGGGGGGAAGGGTTCTGATTTATGGAGTGTTACTCACGGTAGAAGAAGTAATTAATATGTAACACTACTATAATCTGATCCAATTTTGTAAGTTGTTGAGATGTAGAGATTCATAAAGGTATATATTGATGGTTAGATCATAGGATGAGGAGACTTGTGTTATATATTCTTCCTCATAATAGATCTCAACCTCACTAAGAATGAGTTGTAAAGCACACGGCCTTGTTTTGGAACTACCATAATAAAAGAGCTAGAGAGACAGATATTTGTGGACGTATCCGAGGGGGGGTGAACCACAGTAAAACCTTTTTTATGTGATTGAATGTGTGTATCTCTTTTACTACATATGAGTAAATGTTAGAATGGTGTATGAATGAATCAATGAATCTAGTACATTACATGAACAAATGAAAATGACAGTGCATTGCTTTAATATTTAGATAAGAATCTAAGCATGCAAGCCACAGATCCCCATTCAGTCTTGGACTGCAAGAACTTGAGTATTGTAGTCACACATTAAGACTATATTGGGTGAGACTGCATAGTGCATTCTGTGTACTGCATTGCCTTCTGGTTTACCAGAAGGGCCAATAGTTATATAGGCTTTGCTGGAACCCCAGTAGACCTGAACCTGGGTCAATCATGTTAAAGGTATAACTCAGATGAACAACTAACAAATGATTCTATTTCTGGTTGGAACAACATAGGATTGAGTGGATGATATATGTTGAAGATATGTCAAAAGAATGGTTGATCTGTTGAAAATATATTAAAAGAATGTAATATATGCGGAAGGTGTGTTAAAAGAATATCTAATCAGATGACAAGAAGGCGAGAGAATGCACCGCTGGAAGGGGATGTTGAGACCATGGAATCCCACAAAAGTAGACATCGAAAGATGGTTGAAAACAAAGGAGCTAGATTTTGCACAACAAGATAACAAAAATCATAGAGTTACACCACACAAATATATTGAGAAGTATGTGTTTACTGATCTGCATGAAGTATTTTGCTATGATTTTCCACACTTATTGCAGGAGTGGATATTGAGGTTGAAGTATAACCACACAAAAAATAGGATCCAACACTTAGATTGAACCTCAATTCAGATCACACAGTTATAGCAGGTGAATAAAAAATTCACCTGCGCAATATATTTTTGTCTCATCAGTATTGTAGCAGGATTTATAACATAATTTGCAGTAGATACCTCGAATTCGTACAACACAATAGAGGAAGAGTTTCTACATGGGCCTTGAGGAAGGTATATTAGATCATTGTATACTTATATTAAGATATTTTTTTATAACAAAGGTGTAATGACAATGGATTAAGACAACTAAACTTCCCTGTGTGCATGGGGGAAGGGGGGAAGCACTAGTAGAAAAAGGAGAAGTGGATAAAGGAAAGAAGGAGGAAGACTTGGAACCAATCATGATGGACGAAAACTAGATCAAGTGGATCATGGTGAAAGCTAGAAAGACACGCACTGGAGTACCCTACCAATACAAGGTAAACACCAAGAAGAGAGTTGTAGCTGCGAGGGAAGGCTTGGTAAGTAATGAAGAGGAGGTAGAGGATCTTCGGGCTATGGAGCATATTGAGTAAATATTGCATGCAACATATGAGAGGAATACAAGAGGTCCAAGAGAAGGAACTGAAGGTAGTAATCATGTCCATATTAATGTCAGTGTGGAACCCATAAACCCATGTGCGACTAACACACCAAAAAGAACACCACCATTTAGACAACCAAATTTCAGGAGAAGGAAGATAGGAAGAAGTACATATAAATGAGGCACAACAACTGTGAGATCCAATTCAAGAAGCATTAGTCAAGTATCTACACCACGTGGAGGTAGTAATTCAACATTCAGGATGGCAGGACATGATCCCACCATCAGGTTACCAAAATTCAAAGGAGAAGCATCGAAGGACCAGGAGAAGGACCTGTTTATCTGTGAAAGTATCTGGGAAGAAAAAACGATCATAGATGAGGACACTAAACTTGTAGAGCTAGACATCACTCTAAGGGATCGCTCACTGGATTGGTATATGCGTTTATCCCCAAAAAATCCACCAAGGACAACCAGAACGATCGTGGATATCAAGAAGTTGCTTATAAATGAGTTTCAGAAGCCAAGCTGAAAGGAATAGTACATGAATGAGATGATAGAAATTAGACAGAAACCAGGAGAATTCGTATGGGAGATTGACCAGAGATTTAAGCAACTAAAAGGAAAACTGAAATATCTCATGACAGATATGCAACACATGCACCTATTCATCAATTCACTATTACCACACTTAAAATATACACTACGACAATATAAGTTTCATATGCAGCAAGAGGATCTGCAGGAAGCCCTGCAACTAGAAGAAAACCAATATCAAAATACAGATCCAGTTGTTATCACTAAAATTTCATCCGCAAATGGTTAAAAGAATCTGGCATCGTCAAACAATTATGAGGTCACCCATGGACCAAAATTACCACAAAATCATTTCCAAAAGGTAAAAAACTATACAACCAGTGACAAAATTAAACTGCTCTATCACTACACAGGGCATGCGTGCTCATGCGCAAAATAGAAGCGCGGGAAAAGTGCACATGCGCCCGATGCGCGACTGTGGTCACTAAAAGCCGTGCACATCTAAGAAAAATGTATTTATGAGAGTGGTTGGCCTCCCACCCACTTCTGGTTCAGCTTCCAAGTTGATTTGACACTAAAATCTGGATTGGATCCAACTAGGTGGCTGGTCAAAGACCTAAAAATGCCCTAATTATCCTCTTTCCACACTACAAGTTGGTTGCAGAATACCTCAAAGAGGTGCTATAGAAAGGCCATGGGTGCACTTCATTTTTTAAGGAATTCAATAGAAAAGTTATGCTGCTACTATTCTCTTGAAGAATCCTCTATTCTCATCAAGAGTATACTAGCACCATTACATTGGGCAATCCATATCACCCGTTGAGTGGATTAGCAAGGAATTATTTCACCATTTTCATTCAAAGTTGTAAGAAGAGATTATTTGTGGGCGTCCAAGAGCCCTCCCTTGGAGGAATAAGGGACTCATAGTCCTCTTTCTTCTTGGTGTTTTATTTCACTGATATAAACCTTACCATTGGTGACATGGGTCTTATTGTTTCTTTTCTTCTTATGTCCCTATGATCACTAGTTTAGTTGTTATTTTATTTCTTAGTTTAATTCTTAGTTGTTATTTTATATTTCTTTCTCTAACCCTTTTCCTTATAACGTTCCTTCTTAGAAAACCCAACTAAGCTTGCAAGCACCTCTGTTTTTCTCATCTAGGTGGCAAAAGAGGCGCTACAGATTAGCGACTCCACTAGGGAAAGGTATCAATTTCCTACCCCATTTGGGTTTTTTATAGCTCTTCTTTTTGGTTTATTTAACCTACAGGTGGATTAAATGGACTAAGCCAAACTACAAAACATGCAATTCCAAGTTGAATTGAGAGAATTCCACCTGGAATTTTCTTCACGGCCGTGTGTTATATGTGTGCGGGTTTTTTGGCCCATAGACACGCATCGTGCGCACGTGCGCTAAAACCACAGTTCTATTCTGCGCACCCACGCCCAAAAGTTTTTTTCAGTCTACGCACAGGTGCTCAGTGTGCCTCTGTCTACACTGAGACCCGTGCACCTGTGCAAAAAACTACACATTGTAAGGTTTGTTGTGATTTGGGGAAGGCCCCTAGCCTTCTTAAAAGTGATTTTGTGCATGTTGTAAACTGCACCACACTTAGTTCCCTCCTCATATAAAGGGATTAGTCAAAACACATAGGCACTTAGGGGGTTTAAAATTATTGTTTCTTCTTTTTCTTTCAGTTTCGCCACATGGATGGCTTGCTTGGACTAAAAGTATAAGCTGGAATCATTTCTAAATCACATAAAACTTGCATTGGGACTAGAAGTTGGATAAAAATTTCTTAGTATGCTCTTCTCTCGTGCTTCCAAGCGACCTTGAGAATCAGAAAAAGATTGTAGGACAATTTCATCTCCCTTAAAAAAGATTAAAACCTTTAGGAGAGGAAAACAACCCCTCTTGGGACTCCTCTTAGTTTATTTTTCTAACACATCTTAAGATTGTAACGAGCCCATACATGCCCACATGCTACAAAGATAGGATAGTGTTGAAATTTACTTTCTTAGATTAAATCACTAGGGAATTTTAAAGGTTTTGCAAAGGGCCCATACATGCCCACATGATCACAATCTAGGATAGTTTCAAAGGTTTTCTTAGATTAAATCACAATAGGGAGTTAAAGGAATAGTAAAGGACCCACATGTCCACATGCTAGTTTCCTAGGGACTTTTGAATTATGCAAGGTTGTAGCAAAGGCATTTAGATAATTAGGTAATCAACACTTGTAAGGACCAAGTGAATTCCACATGCAACAAGGTGACACCTAATTCATTAAAACATTGGCACACTTTCACTCATTCACACACAAAAGTCATGTATCACTCACACAGTTTTCTTCTCAAAACGTGGAGGTCAAAGTAAGTTTCCTCCAAAGGGATTACAAAACACCCCACTCTTTTCTTGACGAAACTATCCACTACCATTTAATTTTAACGACGTTGGTTCACACCCCCAATCTCTCAAACAAGCCACATCTAAATTTTTTCTAAAAACTCACTAAGTTTTCCTCCACATGAGGTGCCAAAATAAATTTTTAAGTCTAGGTAGGATTTTGGGGATAGGCATCCAAATAAATCCCCGTTATCTGGTTCTCACATTGTAAAAAAAATAGAAATTGTGAAAAAGGGAACTGAAAATCCTCCAAGTCAAGTGTTCCTAACACCATAAGGTAGGGAGATACCCGTGAAGGGTTGAAGTCCGAGGTCTGGTTGTTCTGTGCATCCCCCCTTGAGGCACCCACCTCTTGGATGGGATCCAGCCCATGACCCATTTCTTAGGCCGAAAATATAAATGTTGCACTTTGACAAAGGTACCTAGTGACCAAATTTTAGGACATCTACCCAGGTGGCAATTGTGGGCTGCAATTGCACCTTGATCGGATTTTGTGTGGCTATTGGGAAACTTCGCCAGATATTTTGGGATATGCCCCCTTTACCCCTCATTATAACTTATTATTTCATCCTTCACTAGTTTATCTTCTGGTGACTTCAGACCCCACTGTTGAGTACTATTGGAAGGTCCAGTGCTATTTGAGAGGAAGGATGTTATGTTTTTTAGGACACATGAATTTGTTTTATTTGATTCCCGATGAGGGAAAAACCCACTTATCCACATATATGCTTCTTTTTCAAAACACTTTATGTATGATGCACTTCTGATTACATTTTGATTTAGATATATATACTGTGTAAAGTTCAAAATTTGCAACAAAGGCTCTTGTTTATTTTTCTCTCATAAAAATTTCCACACATCCACATAGCTAGTCAGACATCATAGGGGACCCACAGAACCCCCATCATTCTATACGCTTTCTAAACCCTACATTATCCTATTTTAGGGGGAGTTACTAGTCTTGCCAACTCATCGACACCACCTTCACACACTCCAGTGAGTGCCACTATCTTAGGATCATATTTTCTTGGTTCCACATTACTTGGGTCCACTTCCCAAGTCCCCCCATTCTCTCTCTCTCCTTTACACAAAAGCGGGGGGGCAACTTCTTCTCAAGGAGGAAGCACCAACCCACCTAGCCCCCCTCAAGGGTCAGGTTCACATAACACTCACACCATGGCTGGAGCTAATCCTCCCCCCCCCCCANCACTACAAATGTCATATTTTTCCTCTCTTAACATACCAGATCTAAGAAAACTCACAAATGATCCTATATTGCATGACCCCACATGGCCTGCAATGCCTACCAAACTACCTTCAGACATCCCCAAGTTTGAAGGAAAGGCAGGAGATGACCTTGCCAACCACGTCATGACTTTCCACCTATGGTGCTCTTCCAACAACATTATGGATGATTCCATCAAACTATGATTATTTCAACGCACACTCACTGGCCCATCAACAAAATGGTATGTAGACAAAAAATTGGGGTCCCATGCGAATTTTGAGTCCTTGGCCAAAGCATTTTTGACCTTCTTCCAATTACCAATCCTCCACGACAATGGTCTTGAACTACTCTCTAATTTCAAACAAACCTCGGCCACACATGTCATTGATCACATTCATGAGTAGCATAGAAGATGTAGTTTGTGCAAAGCTAAAACCACAAAACAACAGTGTCTCGACTGGTTTCTCAGATCACTTGTCTCTCTCCTTGGTAAAGATGTATCTTCCACCTTGCTTCAATCAGAAGAAGAATCCATTAGTAAGGCTCAACAATAAGACCTAATCTATTCACAATCAGGGTACTTATACATAATACTTTATGACCTCCCAAAACCAGTGCCATTCAGTCAAGACAAACCCAAGATGTCTCACTCAGTAGACGGATTGATTGGTAATACCACACACCACAATCCTCAACCCCAACCACCACCAATGTATGGCATACCTCAATATTTACTGACATATAGAGGAACCTCTTATTACCCCCCACCCCCTTATCAATAGCCATACCCTGTTGCTATTCTTCCAC
Source organism: Picea engelmannii (assembly GCA_009831015.1). Classification (NCBI taxonomy): domain Eukaryota; kingdom Viridiplantae; phylum Streptophyta; class Pinopsida; order Pinales; family Pinaceae; genus Picea; species Picea engelmannii. The sequence goes on from ML778351.1 coordinate 922,986, forward strand.
CCATCAGTGGGCCACCACCGACACCCCCAATACACCCACCTATCCAAACAAGTTCTGGTACCCCCTCTACCTTAGCTTATACTCTAAGTACTAGAGAAAGTGACATGCCTTCTTATGTACCTTACGGATCACAACTCCCACAGAATCTATACTTTCCATTCCCTGGTCCTCCATAGCCCATGGCACCCCCACACCCTCACGCTAGTGTGAGATTTGTTCAACCCTCTCCCGTTCAACAATATCAAAATTTCGAACAAATGAATATGGAAAATCTGACCCATCCGTCGAATAATGCCAAAAATAAAGGAAGAAACCGGAACAATAACAACATAGACCAAGGCTGGAATCAACCTCAACAAACTCAACCTACTGGGGGCAACCAGAATCAAGGGAATTAGAACCCCTAGGGGGGTAATAACAACAGGCGTCAAGGGAGAAATAACAATACTATTAAAACCACCTTCCCTTGTGCCCTTTGCGGTGATTTTGGTCATTATACTCATCATTGCCCCCAAATCATTGATTTTAAATGGCTGAAAGACTCAGGCAGTCTACCACATCCTCCAACACCGCCTGCCCCCCAGTAGGCCCCACAATAATACATGTAACAACCCCCCCCAACCATACTGCAGAATCCAATTCCACACCAGGGTGTGATAAACACCCAACAAGATACACAACATACCCCACCCCAGTTTGGATAGTACCTCAATCCAAATAATCCCATAGATTTTACTATCATCCTCACTAGTGAGGAAGAAATCCTTCTACAAACACGCAATCATCAATATCGTGCACCTGCTGAGTCCCCTCCAACTCCCCCCCAAAAAATCCCAACACCGACGGTACCCCCATTGGTAATTCCACACCCTAACATCGAAACACCTCTTCGCATCCCTCACATCCCATTGCGCAGGAATGTCCACAACCCCCAGGCTAGGGAGGCTCATGATTACAGTTTGTTCAATGGCTTAGCACAATCCCCAGCTGCCATGTCAGTCTTAGAGGTCCTTCAAACTTTTCCCACTTAGCGGAAATCATTACTTTCTGCCTTGGGGGTAGTCGACCCCGTGGATACCCAACTCATAACATTTGATCTCGATAGTGGAGAACCTCACCTTCCCACTCTAATCGCTTTTCAAATCCTAGTAAAAATTCAGAACATTACAGTTCATTGGTGCATCATCGATGAAGGTGCATCCACATGCATTATGTCCAAATCTATATGGCAGAAACTTGGTTCCCCCAAACTCATACCATCTACCATTACCTTAAGAGCTTATGATGGACAAACATCGTCTCCTAAAGGGCTCTTCCAAAATGTCCCTGTAGAACTCAGGTGCAAGACCATTCTCATCGACATTGAAGTTATTAACGCCCCACTTGATTATAATATCCTATTTGGTCATAGCTATATGTATGCTATGAAGGTAGTTGCCTCTTTTGTCTTTTGAATGATGATGTTCCCCCATAACGGGAAGATCATTACCATTGACCAAGTCTCACATTACGAGCCTAACCCTTATACCAACATTGATAACATTCTCCCTCTCATACACATGAGTCATGATGCATACCCACTCATCGAAATGGGCCCCATAATTTTCAAAGACCCATCATTGTTAGGAACTTACCATGGTGCACCACCGCTCCTTCATCCTTCCAATCAAGTATGTGTCATATGATCCAACGGAACTGAAATAGAGGATACCCTTCCTCCTAGGGAGGCTTCTATCATACCTGACGTCCCACTAGTCACAGAGCTCCCCCCTCATGATCCTCCTGCGAACTCGTCGACTCCACCAGTCTATGATTTCACCTCTCCCCAAGGCCATATCCCATTTTGGGAGACAGTTCCCCAAGACATTACCCAAATCCCCTTCTTTTACCCTCCACCAAGCGTACAAGCTTTCCAAGTAGCCGCAATGCTTACCCTCCCTAATATGGTGTTAGCAATTCATTTTGGTATTTATATCCACCAGAGATGGTCCCTCAACCATCCCTTCCCCCCCAAATGGAAGGAATCCCAATGACAATTCCCATACTAACTCCCACCATACCCTCTACACCCCCACTCACTACCCTCCCTACCACAGCTGGGGGAAGGCGAAAGAAGAAGGAGTCCACAGCTCCACTTCCCCCACACATCCAACCTCCTTGTGTGCTATGTGAGAAAGATGGACACCAAACCAGCAACTGCCCATCTCTACCTGAGTTACGAAACCTGATTCCACTCAATCAAACACCATCAATGCTCACCACTGTAGCAAATACTTTCACTACCGCCCCTCACTCAAGTAGTAAAGGTCTGCGAACCAAATTATCTTGCGCTATATGTTCAGAATATGGCCATTATACACACCATTTCCCAACACTTCCACGCTTCCGACAGACATTATCCGTAGTACGCCAAAGCTTTCAGAACGAACCCAATCCAACTACATCATCCCTACCAAAAATCACTGACATCCATTATGTCACGACTTCATTCAACGAACGTATGAGATGCCCTTTCTCTCTATGTGAATCCTTAGATCATTTTGCATACCAATGTCCTATGATCATTGAATACAGACAACACCAATTGACCCTGATTCAAACCCCTACAAAAATGATGGTTGACCTTACCTCATCACTCGAGACTCTTCATATCATTTCTCTTAAACCTGAGGCACTCTTGACACCTCCGTGGTTCTTGGATGACTTATTTGAGGATTCACCCCCAAATCCCCCCAATTCTCCCATTCATTTCTCTACAGAAATCTCACATCCAACTAACACTGGTACTCCTCAGTACTTTGATATTTGATTTATGTCGAGCGAACCATCGCAATCCTATTGCGTCGTTCCCCTTGCTTCTTCATCACTAGGGGACATCCACATAATGACAATCACCGATATCATTATTTTAGACCCCTTGTATTCCCGCCAATTCCACTGTGACGAGGACATACTCGAAGAGTTAAACACCCCCAACTACCCATGGGATGCGCTACACTATAGAGTGCTCTTCTTTCCACAGGAAGCCTCCATGCCTCCTAACCAACACCCCATATATGCAATCAAAACCAAGGACTTTATCCCATTAGGGCATATCGACTGGTTCAAAAACCCCATTCCTGTCCCTAATGCTTTGGAAGAAGTAAACATGGCCAACATTTCCCCGACCATCAAAATTGACATTTCCATAAAAAATGGAGTCATCAAGGAAATCACCATTGGCACCTCTTTTACTCCTCAAGAAATCACCACCTATAAATCCCTCTTCCAATAATATCGAGATATGTTTGCCTGGTCATACACAGAAATGCCTGCCCTTGATCCCTCTATCATCGAACACCGCATTGACACTTGGCCTGACATTACACTAGTTCATCAAAAACAATGACTGCTACAGCCATACAAAGAAACGGCCATCAAAGCCGAGATCGACAAATTACGCGTGGTTGGGTTCATCTACCCCATTGCCTATACATCATGGGTTTCCAACCCTGTACCCGTTAACAAAAAAATGGGCACTATTTACGTCTGCATGGACTTTCGCGACCTCAATCATACATGTCCCAAAGACAACTTTCCAACGCCTTTCATCGATCAAATTATCGATGACTGCATTGGCCACGAGGCTCTATCCTTCATGGTTGATTTCTCTGGTTATAATCAAATCCAAATTCACCCAGCCGATCAATACAAAACCACATTCACTACCCCTTGGGGTACTTTTGCATATCGTGTCATGCCTTTTGGCTTAAAGAATGCTGGCGCAACTTTCCAATGGGATATGACATACATTTTTCACGATCTGGCTCATATCATCCTTGCATACTTGGATGACCTCACAACTCGATCCAAGAAACGCACCCAACATCTTGTTGATTTACAGATCATCTTTCAACGGTGTCATCAGTACAAAATCTACATGAACCCCCTCAAGTGTGTGTTCTACGTCACTGCAGGGCGTCTCCTCAGATTCATAGTTTCCCAAAGCGGTATTACCATGGACCCTCTCAAATTCCAAGCCATCACAGAAATTCCACCCCCCCAGAATTTGCATCAACTCCAGAGCCTATAAGGAAAAGCTAACTTTCTACGGTGATTTGTCCCAGACTACGCCACTCGAGCACACAGTTTCCTTCGCTTACTATGCCGTGACATCCCATTTCACTGGGATGAACATGCCCAAAAAGCATTTTACAATATTAAAATGGCGTTGTCTAATGCCCCTTTAATTATTTCACTTGACTATAACCGTGACTATATCCTCTACATCTCATCATCAGCTGTCTCAGTAGCAGGAGTTCTCGTTCAAATCGGTGACGACGATCGTGAGCATGTCATTTACTATGTTAGTAAGAACCTCTTAGGGCCACCCTTGAAGTATAAACATGAAAATAAACTATCCCTTGCAGTCATCCTCGCATTCCATCAGCTGCGTCATTACATTCTTCTTCGCATGAATAAAGTCATCGCAGATTCCAAACCTATGCAATACTTACTCAATCGTCGGAAAATTAATGGCAAATTTTCCCAATGGATTGTTATCCTTCAGGAGTATGATCTTGATTTTTCAAAACCCAAGAGCAAGAAATCTCTTGTCCTTGTTGAACTTGGCACGGCCTTTGCTTCTGATACTATCAGTGCCCCCATCAATACCGACTTCCCCGACGGACATCTCTTTTACATCACTTTGGATGATCCTTGGTACGATGACCTCCTCGTCTACCTCCAAACCCAAAATTTTGGTAACCACCTCTCACAAGATGATCGTCATCATATTCGCCACCAGGCCCCCCACTATCTCTTCATCGAAGATATCTAATATCAGCGAGGGATCGGCACCATACTTCGTCGATGCTTGACTATTGATGAGGCCCATAGAGTTTTGAACGACTGTCATGGCGGTGCATTTGGGGGCCATCTTTCAGGAATGTCCATTTCTCAGAAAATCATCTGAGAAAGTTATTTTTGGCCTACATTATTTCATGATTGCATTCATGCCATGAAGCGATGCGAGAAATGTCAGCTTTACGCCAAGAAATCACAAGCACCACTTGCTCTTCTCCACCCAGTCATTACTGACGGCCCCTTTTGTAAATGGGGCATCGACTTCATGACTTGTAATCCCCCATCCAACAATGGATAAAAATACATTGTTGTCGCAGTCAATTACTTCACAAAATGGGCTGAATATATGCCCACCTTCAACAACACCGCTGACACTGCAACACGTTTTTTCTTTAATCACGTCATATCCCGCTTTGGAGTACCACTCCAACTAGTTTTCGATCACGAGAAACACTTCGAGAATGAGATTTTCGTCAAACTCTCATATCGTTTAGGATTCTCCCATGAGTTTTCCTCACCATATTACCCTTAGTCTAATGGACAGGTCGAAGGAGTTAACAAGGTCCTCAAGGCCATGTTATAGTGCATGGTTAAGAAACATAAAACCAATTGGCATCATATGTTATTTTCCGTGCTATGGGATTATCATAGAGCCGTGAAAATGGCCACTGGTTTCACACCATTTCATCTAGTCCATGGGGTTGAGGCCACTCTTCCCATCGAGTGTGAAATTCCCACCTTACGCACCACAATTGAGCTATTACCCGACACTTCTCCAATGGAGCAGCGCTTGTTGAACTTAGAGTCCCTGGATGAAGATTATCGATCTTCATTATAGAACAATGAGGCAACCAAAAAATGTTCAAAAGCCACCTTTGATCGTCATGTCAACCTTCGTTCATTTCACAAAGGTGACCTCATCCTTGCTTATGATATCACTCATGATACCCTTGGTCATGGAAAATTTGAGTCACTATGGAATGGCCCCTACATTATCCATCATTGCCTCACTAAAGACGCATACATCCTGGCCTCTTCTGAAGGCCTCTCTCTCAAAGAACCTGTCAACAAGTTATACTTAAAGACATTTTACGCCTAGGCGTAGCCATTCTACTTTAGGTTATTTCTTTTATAGTGTTTTTAATCTTTTTTCCATCCCTCATGTCTAAAATACCATTTGTGCTATTGACAAATGCTTCCTCCACTGGCCTACCACATCGGTTACATCGACGGCGCCAGCCGTTGGACACAAAATCTCACTTTGAAAGCTTGGGCCCTCTATACCCCCTCACATAAAATGCTCCACTCTAGCGGCATATGTTTGGGTTCAGCAACCAACAACCAAGTCGAATACATTGGACTCCTCACCGATGCCCAGCATCATCATAATCGTCACCTTAGCATCTTTCTCGACTCTCAACTAGTCGTCCTCTAGCTCAACAATGTGTACCACATTCGCGATCCTTGCCTCTTTTGCAAATACCTACAAGTTATCCTTTTATCTCAACATTTTGATTTCATTACATTTACACATATTCCAAGACAATTGAATCAAATTGCAGATAACTTAGCTAACATTGTGTTAGATTGGCATATATCACATCAAGATACCTCTACACACATATACCTTCAAGAGCCTGTCATAGCATATATAGATTAGACATCATCAACACATTACAAAACCCATGTAAACATCACATAGACCCCAAAATGTATACTCATATATATAAATTGGTCCACAATGCCATCAAAATTTTTACATACAAAATATACAAACATCTACAGGCCAATGAAACACCTCGGTACAAAATTGGTGCCACTACACCAAAATGGGATCACCAGCCTATATGAAAAATAAAAAAATACATAGAGGGACACTCAAGGTGCCTCTAGAGAACCACCTCCTGCCCCTCCCTTAGGCGGTGGTTCCCCACCCACTACTGGTCCCTCCGGATCGGGAGGTAATCGTCTGGTCATCACAACACCTGCTACTATTGTGCGTCGCACCACAGCCCGCCACGTCGGCGGAACTCCCACACATTGCTCTAGGATGCCCTCATCCTGGATGCGTGACCACATGCCCTCAGGCATGCCCTATAGAACTGCCTCCAAGCAGTGGTGAATATCCTCAAAATATCTCCCAGCGTCTACTGGAGGAGCATGCAATGGCCCGACACCTAGATCATGAAAACGACGTCTCCTCGCTACTCTCTCGTCCTCAGCTAGTCTCTCTTCGGCGTCCTCGCACCGACGTCTCTCTCTTATCCACGACCCTCCCCATGGTAGTCTCCCCAACTCCTAGTGAGTCGACACTCTCAGTAGCTCAACTTCGAATCCACAAGGTCCCACATATGCACATACAAAGAACCAAATGATAGTATCAACATCTATACAAAATACATATGTCATGCTATCTCAAAAATCAACATATCAAATTCATAAACATACCTTGGTGATCAAACACCTCCCCTGGAGGTAACACCATGTTCGGATCATCCTAGAAGTCAACACCAGTGTATGGATACTGCAATATAACCTCCGACATCTATAGCCACAACTGTGTTGCCTCAGCTGTGAAAAAATGGTCACCCTCACCACCACAGTGGTGAACCAAAATCATAGACCACCACCTCAATCACAGCTCTCGCACCCCAAGGGTGCCCAATAAAATCCTAGGGTGCAACATTGAAACCCTCTCCAAAAACCAGGCCACCAAGATAGACCCAAAGGCAAAGTCCCCTGAGTCAGTCAACCGACATCTGTCTAGCTGCCCTACCATCCTGTCATGCAACGTCAACCCCTAGGCAAAGTGCTCCCTAGCTAGTTCCCTCCTGATAACACTCAGTTGACCACCATTGATCTGTTGAGTCACAAGGGACCCATACACCCTCACAATCATCACTGCTACACAATGATGTGATAGAGCATCCATCACCCTAATGCTCATAATGAAGCCCAACATGTATTTCTCCCTTGAATAGTACCTCCGGCCCAAGGTCGCTAACGACAAATCCACATGTAACATCGACTCTGCCGTAGGGGCATTCCCCGAAAAGGGAGCCCAGTTAGAAAGTATATATCCTCCACCACAATGAAGGCAATCTTCTCTCCCCACACCATAAAGAAATGCAGGTCCAGACTCGACATCTGGATCATAAACTGCAGGAGATACTCTTGCGCTCGTATCAATGGGCATTCAAATAACTTCAGTAGCCCACAGGCTGCCAAAGTGGCATGAACCCCTAGCTCCTCAATACCTAGAGCATCCCTCAGCTGAGACTAATCCCTCTCTCGCTAGCCGACCGACATCGCACAAAATGATCTCCTGCAACCACATAATACGGTCCTAGGTCAGCCATATTGACCATAAAAAACATTAAAAAAGATAAGTTATACACACGTCAGCCTTGCCCCCAAGGCGTGGTTGTTTAACCTACAGGCGTGCACATATGCGCGCCTGTTCACCCCACAAGCACACGCAGGTGTGCCTATCCATCCCACAGGTGCACATGCGTGCCTACCTGCTCACCCTATAGGGGAACCTCCATGTGCCCCTTTCATGAACACATGCATGCATCATAGCGCTCTTGTCCACTACACAGTTGCACACCCATGTGCATTTGTGTAGCCAACAGACACACATATCATGTGCTCCTTTGTTCCCCCCACAGGTGCACTCATGCACAACTATCTGGATAATAGGCATGCACCCGTGTGCACATAGTTCTGGATTGTCCGCGCACTGGGGGTCCCACACCCATAAAAATCCTTGTACGTCCCTCCGTACAGGCTCTGCTAATTAATGGAAAACCTACTTCTATGTAGAATGATAAGACTACTAACCTGAAGCTCACTGGTCCTATATTGGCTGCCTTGTTCTCCCAGAATCTCTAAATCTCCTCTGAATACCTCTTGTCTAGTCACTCTGGCAGAAAGTACAAATGAGGTGGCAATGTGGGCCCTACAACTATATATAGGCCTTTCCACCAAACTTCCAATCACCATTCCGGGATCTCCGGGTGCTTGTTTTTCGATCCATCTTCAGCCACGAGATCAACATCCCGTCATCTACAACAAGATAGTCCCCAAACTAGTTTTTTTCCTTAGCCCTCAGAGCACCATTTTTCATACCCCATCTAGGTACGCATGCTCATGTTCAAAATTATCCAATAAATGCTTGTATGTTCGATTATCTTCAAATATTGTTCACGTTGGGTATTTGGTTTTCATGTGTGCAGGTACTTGGTCATCATACATCAATGCAACCCCTTTAGGTATATAATTAGCACTGGCATGCAATCATTCCCTCTGAATCTCAATTGCATCTCCAATCACACCCTCTGACATTTTCCTCTAGGATCCCCATCTCCGGCTTTGCAGTACCAACACCTTCATTGCATCTTAGGTACTATCACCTGGTAGCACTCTCCCCTACATGAGTTGTCCCATTCATAGCACCCTTTTTCACTTTGACACCCATGTTGTTTTTTCTTCAACCCTTTAGGGATGGGAGTCTCGATACTCTTATATCATGTTGCGAATCAGCCACATACTCCTTCTCCTCATTTTGCTAGCCTTCCCACTGGACTCCCAGATTATCTCTTCATGGTTCTATTTTGACTGCACCTCCGCAGTATCATGAACCCTCCATTTCATCCACAATCAGTTTTCCCCTCTGCAAATTTCCCTTCATTTCACCTACCTCATACAGAAACTCACCCATGGGGCCCCCACCCTCCACCAATTCTCCAAGCAAATTGTGCCCTAACCGGCCCAACCATATTACATCGGGGCACCCATTTCTGTATTTGTACACTCATCCCAAATTATTCTTTCTTTATTTGGTACACTGTAAAAATACTTTGTTTCCAGCATTTACATATCATTTTGTCGTCAACTTTGATGACCTTCTTCCCTTTTTTGGCAAGAAAAACCCATGTCACCCTTGTTTGGGGCACTCCTTATCATCTACCCCTATTGACATCATCCATATACTCCGAGTATCCCATAGGCCACTTACCTCTTCCCTCTGAGTTTGTTCACTTTGTCCCGCCTCTGGCACAACTTATCCCCTGTCTTGTTGTCCCCCTGACACTCGACCTAGTTGAACAGTTGTAGCCACTTATACCTCACACATACCCAAAACCAAGGGAAGTCTTGAGTCTCCATACATATTTATTTCATCCATGTACCTCCTCAGTTACTAACCTCACCTAGTATATTTCATGAAGATCTTTTCTTCTCTGAGTCGCGTCCCCCCCCCCCCGTTTTTTTTTGTGAACATCAGCACAGTTTCCAGAAGGGCGACAGTATCTTGACTCTCATTACCTTTCCAATGAGAGGTCTTGGATGCCATAGGGAGAACCACAATTTCTCCCTGCTGTCATTTACCCCTGTAACATTCAACTTCAACACTTTCTCATGTTACGGTGGGTCTTACTTTGCAACCATTGCAGTTATTTCTTATATTTGCTGAAGACCTCTGAACTTGGTTGGGCTATCAATGCCTACAAAATCTATGATATTTCTTACAAATGTCACTGCCTACCGTTCAGAGTATGTTCCTTGGAAGAATTGTCTTCTGCCTTTATCACGACCGCCCCCAAGGGTGTTGTAGTTGTCTACATCAACAAACCATTCCTTTTTGAGTTACATGACATGAGCATGGGGCATGCTCACCTCATTTGTACACAGATTATTTTTACACACCTTATGGAAGGTTGGGTTCTACAGGTTCCCTTCTCCCTCCAACGGGTAGCTCTTGACAATCCCACTATCTCTCTCTCTTACAACGACACTCTCAGTAGAATAAACATTGATGAATTTCGACTATATGTATGCTCCTAACCTCATCCCTCAAGGGGCATCTGTTATCACTGAAATTTCATCTGCAAATGGTTACAAGAATCCAACATTATCAAACGGTTATGAGGTCATGCATGGACCAAAATTACCACAAAATCATTTCCAAAGGGTAAAAAACTATACAATTAGTGACAAAATTAAAGTGCACTATGACTACATAGGGCGTGCGCGCACATGCGCAAAACAGAAACGCAGGAAAAGTGCACATGCACCCAATTCTTGACTGTGGTCCCTAAAAGCTATGCACATCTGAGAACACCACATTTATGAGAGTGGTCGGCCTCCCACCCACTTCTGGTTCAGCTTCCAGGTTGATTTGACACTCAAATATGGACTAGATCCGACTGGGTAGCTGGTCAAAGACCTAAAAATTCCCTAATTAGCCTCTTTCCACACTACAAGTTGGTTGCACAATACCTCAAAGAGGTTCTATAAAAAGACCATGGGTGCACTTCATTTTTTAAGGAATTCAATAGCAAAGCTATGCTACTACTATTCTCTTGAAGAATCCTCTATTCTCATCAAGAGTATACTAACACCATTACATTGGGCAATCCATCTCACCCATTGAGTCGATTAGGAAGGAATTCTTTCACTATTTTCATTCAAAGTTGTAAGAAGAGATTATTTGTGGGGGTCCAAGAGCCCTCCCTTGGAGGAATAAGGGACTCATTGTTACACATCAACATTACTCACTTTGAAAAGTGTTGCAAGTGTCGCATGTTGCTCACAAGTGTCACAAGTGTCGCATGTTGCTCAAAAGTGTCGCTAGTGTCAAGCAAAGCATACTTCCATGATACCTATGTCATACTTATAACAACATTAAGAAGACACTTAAAATGCCTCAAACACTTGATTAGAAGGAAGAGGGATGGTTAATTGAAGTTAAGTATCTCTTGCCACCTGAAAGAAGCTTTCAATCTAAGGTTTTAGAAGAGAGTGCTCCCCTATATCACCCTTAGGAGTGCTGGCGCTCATCTATAAAGTGATAGGGAGTGTTATAACACCAAACAACTCTTATGATGGAGCTCTATGGATTTTAAGAGCGCTGACACCCCCCTAAAGCCTACTACGAAGCACTATAGCGCTCTGATGGCCTTTTTGAGGGAGCACTACCTATTCCGGGCAGTAGTTGATCTGTTGAGGAGAATAAGGGGAAGATATTTCAATCTTGGAAGGCAGTTGCATTCGAATTCCTGGTTCAACCATAATCTTAGGAGAATATCCCTAGATTAAGGAGGGAAATCCTCAACTGACCCTAAAGATACCTCTCTCTAAACCTATATAAACAGGCGCTATCATGGTGGATAGGGGGAAGAATTGGAAGCATGAAACCTATGATCTCATAGGAAACATACAGTGAACTGGAGGAAAGTAATCAATGAATTTGTTTTCATCCATATCATGGATCTTTTGAGCAAGGGTTAGATAAAGGGGACTTGACGAAGCTGTCGCATTCACATCTATGGTTGTAAGTTACTTATGTCATCATTCTCGTCAATATGACATGCTTGGCCTGTTTCTTTCTAGTTTTTGTTTAATCTCACATGAACTTGTCTCTGATAGATAGTTCTATTTCAAGCTAATATCAATAGAGTAGGAAGTGGTTGTACTATTGTTTGTCTAGAGGGCTCATCGAGGAGCGAAAGATTGGAGCTCAACACAGAGCGTGCAGGGACAAACGTTGATAAAAGGTACTTCTTTTCTCCTTCCTCCTCATACATTAGTTTGTATAGATTTCAAAGGAAGTCATTGTCCATGTTAAGCGTCTTCTATCTTAAGAGTTAAGAGTCTATCTCTCAAGAGGAGATCTACCTATCTGTAGGGAGATTTTCCTTCAAAAGAAAATGGCGACTCCACTGGGGAAGAATCAAAACTTTCTTAGTTTTGTTTTTCCTCATAGGCCTTGTCTTACCCTTTATGTTCTTAGGCCTTTTTCACCCCTTCATATCTGATTGCATTTTCTGATTGACTCTTTACCCCATCACACTCAGCTTACCTGTCAAAATTTGATCAAAATTTTGGGTTTTTGGACATTTTTATGAGTTTTTTTAGCCTAGTCCCCCCTTCCCATGTTAGAAAAGAGACAACACTCCATGGAAGTGTTAGAGAAAGATTTATAATTCTCTGGTGGCCTTCATACTAGAGCGCCAACCCTTTTTTTCCCAAAATCTCTTCCAAAATTGCAATTTTTGGAGGTCGAAACCCTGTTTTTTTTACTTGCTGAGCTGCTTTGAGACTCAATGATTTTTATTTTGACCTTTGACATGATTCCTCATAAGAAGTAAACACCTTTCTGTTCATATTTTATTCCCTTCTTCATTATTTCTAAGTTTTTTGTTGTTGAGAGCTTGAAATCGATTCCCTGCTTTCTTCTCTCCTATCCAATTGAGCGGGAACTCTAGTGAAGGAATTTAGAAGTCCGTGACTCTTCTCATTTGGTTCTTTGAGGTTATATGATCCAATTTCTTTCTCCTTTTGTGTTTTTTATTTTCTTTCTCTTGTTTGATTGCAAAAGGGTGTGTTTTTTGTGCGAAATCTGCATTTTCTTGTCTGAATCTCCTTGATCTGAAAGGGTAGTTGGCAAGACAAGTTTTTCATTGAATTGATCATCATTAGCATGAAAATGACAAAACGTACATCTTAATGATTAGTTTTCATATTAGTTTGCATTTCTGAAATGTTGTAGCATCATATTGGATTTGATTGAGAACAAAATTAATTGAGGGCATTCCTTATCAAGTGTTTGATAGTGAAAATGACTCTTCCTCTTTCCCTTAAATAGGTGTTCATTGAAAAGAAATGATTGCTTATCATATTTCATGCATATTTTTGGGAATTGAGTCATCATTCCATCAGTTTCACTTTCGTACACCCTCTGAGTAAACAAAAGCCATTAAAATCAATGCTTAACTAAAATTTATCATACTTTTTACATCTTTGTTAGCAAACATACATTAGTTTAAGGTGTAGGGCTTTGTAATAGGTTGAAAGGATAAATTCCCAAAGCTATCAAACAAACTTAGTATCTTGAAGTAGGGAGAGACAAATCCAATTGTCATATTGGCTTGCTGGGATCCCCCTCTCACACAGGGGTTATGCACGAGGTCGCATTCGGGTGAGTTACAGAGATTATCCGTACATGGTTCAACTACTTTTAGTGGTCAGATCGTATATTGGGGGTCACTGGAAGGTATACCCACGATTATGTGTGGGAGCCTTTCAAGTTGATTTCAGACTTGTTATCCTACCCATACGTTCTGACTGGATTGTCTAGTGTACCCACCCAGGGGATGACTACGAGTTGGTGACCCTAGTAGCCACAATATTTAGGGTCTCACACAAGGTGACGGTGAAGGGAAGACTCACTATACCTGGAACAGAGGTTGGTCAAACTCACTCAGGCTCCTTGGAGGGTAAATCCACAATTACAATGTAGAAGCTTGCACCAAGGCATAAGTCTGTTAAGTAGGTTGCCAACGTAATTAATCCACCCTCTCTATCCCCGCCACTTCCTATTTTGATCTCATGACGTTGGATTTCATCACCAACTAGTGGTTTCATTGTGGGAAGGTTTTGTTTGATTGATTTCTTCTCAGATTCATAGCGTGTGTTGTTTGTTTTACTTAGTGGACCTTAGGTCAAGTCAGTGTTAATGGCATCAAATCCTGGGAGTACCAATGGAGGAACCCCTTCTCCTGGGGAACCTTATACCTTTCCTTCGTTTGGAAACTTTGGTCCTCCATATTTTTCCACACTGAGTCTTCCAGGACTCACTATCGGATTACCAGTTTGGTTGTTCCCCTCTCTGATGATCTCGAATCCTCCCAATGTTTCAGCTGCACCTAATACTTTAGACATCAGTACACCACCCACACATCAACCTCACATCGACTTTTCACTTTCTTCACCCATTAAGCCTCCTTCCATTTCTCTGTCTTCGCCTACAGAAATCTCTAAAGCGAGTAGCCAGGTTGATCAGAAGAAGAAGAAATAGAAAGAGAAGAAGAAGAAGAACCCGAAAAGGACAAAGGCCCCAACAACATCAGATGTTGTCTCTAAGAAAACGGTTACTATTAATAGTATTGAGAGTGTTGATGAGGTCAACAAGATTGAAATGAAGAATCTGAAACCTAAATTCCCTTGTAGTCTTTGTAAGGATGACCACTTTTTGAGGGATCTCCCCGGTCTAACCCAAGTCTTAGAAATGTTTTCCTCCACGTCATCGGCCTCTGTCGGTCATGTTGATGATACCTCGTCAACTAGTGACATTAAGGTTGGTAAGAAGAAGAAAACTGTTAAGTTCCCTTGCATGTTATGTAAAGGTGATCATTACTCTCACCTTTGTCCTCGTATGGACGAGGCTTCTTCTCTTTTGGAAAAACTTCAACTTCCAAATGGTTATCGTAAGCTTTCCTATGACCCATCATTGGTTGATGGACTGTTCAATCTGGTTCCATCCCCAGTTAGTCCGGTTGATCAAGTGGTCGATCTAGTTTCCTCCTCGATTGAACCACGAACCCAAGTAGTTGATCCAGTTTCGTCATCGATCAACCCCACTCTTCATCAAAAGAGTGACACCAAAGTGGTCAATCTGTTTTCATTCTCGGTCGATCCCACTCTCCCATTAGAGAGTGACACCAAAGAAGTCGATCTGTTTCCACCCATCGACCCCATTCTTCCCTTGGAGAATGAAACTAAAGTGGTCGATTCGGTTTTACCGTCGATCGATCCCATTCCTCCATTGAGGAATGCTAAAGTGATTGAGCCAGTCCCTTCCTCGGTCAGTCCCACTCTTCCTCAGATGAGTGCCAAAGTGGTCGATCCAGTTTCACCATCGATCGATCCCATTCCTCCATTGAGGAATGTCAAAGTGATTGATCCAGTCCCTTCCTCGATCAGTCCCACCCTTCATCTGAAGAGTGCCAAAGTGGTTGATCCGATTCCATCATCGGTCAATCCCACTCTTCCTTTGAAGATTTCCTACGTGGTCGATCCGATCCCATCATCAATTGATCCTACTCTCCATCTAGAGAGTAAACCCAATATTGCCCATGTTTTTCTCATTAATACAGACTCTACCGCACCGGGGGGCATTCCTCCTTCTCTTGCGAAACCCCCTCAAAGTAATGAGGCCATCCTTTTTGATTGGGGTGTGCTAACTAGACCTCGTCTTCCCTCCCACATTCCTTTCCAGATTATAGTACAGGTTCATGGTTGGGATGTTCCTCAAACACTGATAGATGAAGGTGTGTCCATTAGTATTTTGTCTTCTGTTTCTTGGTACACTTTGGGTTGTCCGCAGCTTGCATCGGTTACACAGAATCTGTTAACTTTTAACAGAAGAACTAGTCAACCTTTAGGGATCCTTCCTCAATTTCCTATAACTTTGGGAGGGAAAACTGCGTTTTTCGATGTCATGGTAGTTCGAGACACCTTGGATTTCTCTTTACTCCTTGGGCTGGATTATGTCTATGCTATGAAAGCTCTTCTATCCACCCTTTTTTGTGTAATATCTTTCCCTCACAATGGAATAATTGTGACTATTGATCAACTTTCATTCATCGGCCCCAATTGGGTTACCTCCCTAAGTGGTTCTTATATGCAGACAGTATTACCCCCGCCGCATGTCAATTATGTGGCATTGTCTCCCATGACCTCAACCTCCGACGATTTGGATCTGGTAGTGGACATGGTGATTTCTTCGGTAGGATTACTGGAGCCTGATCTCCTTACTCCTATTGTGACCCTCGATATGTGTTCCTTCTCGAGTGATTATATTCCATCCAACGAAGATCTCCTGGAGGCCATGACCATGTTTTATCCTTTGACATTATACCCTTCCAGAGCATTATCCTCTTGGAAGCCATGATCTGGAAGAAACCACAAGCATAGTTTCTCTTCTCTGTGGCAAGCTCGTTAAAAAATGAAACAAAGGTCCTGAGCATTGTTCTTTTCCTATGTCAATCTCATTAAAAAATGAAACAATCACCTCTCTTGAACCTTCTTTTCATCCACCCTTCTCCTTTTTCTCCTCTACTAGAGAAATTGGTGACGACCTTAGAGCTGGTGAATGAATCAAATCTTGGAGGGCATGTCTCCAGCCTTTGATGATCTTTCTGGAGCTAAGCCACTAGATTTCAAGATGGGGGCATACCGAGCTTATTCTTTGTTCTTTCTCGTGATTGTAAATACATGAGAATGCATACGGGTAGACTTTTATCTCTTTTTCAGACCTGTATGGATACACGAAAAAGGAACCCCATGGAGTCTCCTTTAATCTCTTTTCAGACTCTCTAAACATGAAAATATTGTCGAGTTATCTTTCTTCCTTTCCCACTCATTAAATGGTTTGAAAGGGCATCTTTCGAGTGATAATTTATCTCTTTTTCGGCCTCGCGAGACTAACATTATGAAAAAGGACAACATTGGAGTCATCTTTAAGTTCTTTTCAGACTCTCTAAACATGAAAAGATTACCGAGCGACCTTGTTCTATTCACGCTCGTTAAAGTATTTGAAGAAAACGTCTGTTGAGCGATAGTTTATCTCTTTTTTCGGTCTCATCATACTACTTTACGAAAAAGGAACTGAGAGAGTTCTCTTTTAAGTCTTTTTCCAGACTCTATAATCATGAAAAACCTTCAAGTTTTCTATCTTTAGACTCACTAAAAAAACATCGACAGGCCCATATGGGACCGAACCCTTACTTCTTCCACTTCGTTAAACAAAGGAAGAGGAACTTACCAAAGGTGAGTTTTATCGAGCATGTATTATCCTCCTCGAGCTTGTTAAATTAAAAAGAGGTACTCGTCTATCTGGATGGGGGAAAAAATTGAAAGAAGCAAGCCAAGCAGTCTCTTGAGAACATTACCAAGTAATTCTTAGAGTCGCCCTTGAACACGACACTTTGTATTTTGCATGCATTATAATCCACTGAACCTATACACTGAGCCAATCCTTTGATTTTCTTCCACTCCTCTGGGTCACCTGACGTAAGTCACAGCATCCACTACATCATCAAGTTTTAGTCCATGTCATGTTTCTACTGTTGTGCCTTAGTGTTCAAGGGAAGTATCTGCCTTGAGAGTCAGCCATCACAAATATCTTGTCTCAATACCTGTGTCATTCCATGTTCATTTGATCTACCAATTACATCTCTATGTCTGTTTCATGTCATTGATGGAGGATACATCAAGGCCCTCCTTCGATGAGCCTATTCCTGTTGACTTCAACACATTATCTAGGAACTAGACTTAGAAACTAGTTAGTACTTTGGGACCTGCATGCCTCAATGGCAGGATTCCTCACATCCGATAGTGGGTTTACATCATTGACCTCTGATCGAATGACTGCACAGATGTTCAACTTCAGCTCATTCATTCACATTCATTGGAATGTACTAGAGTACCTTGGGAATCATTGACATTAATGGTGATTACCCTCACGCTTGTTAATGGTTTTCATCATTGACCGGTAATCAAGTGTTTTCTGCCATGTTCGACATCAGGACATCTATTCACATGGTTATATTCGTACTACATCGGGATCGATAAGAAGACCCTGGGTTGAGTGATCACTTTGATATGTACTTTTCCCAGGTTGCGATGGAGTTTCTCTTGAACAATGACATATATACTATTACATAGATCCACTTTGTATTGGTCATGGCTATGTCTTGTCATCTCATAGATCCACTGTGTATTCTTCATGGCTACGATCAGTTCATGTCATTAGAGTATAGATCCACAGTGTATTTTCGGTGGATATACCTTTTTATCAATACAATTATGGATCCACAGTGTATTTTATGATGGCCATATCTTGCAAGTCTTGATCACCCAAGCATAGGTATGCCTGCCTTGGGTTTGAAACATGTCATAATATTTGTTGGATGTTTGTGTGCAGCTTTTGTCAGGTTCTCCGCATCTATACCCTTTCTTGAAAGTCTACAAAGCATTTCACTTATCAGTTCTCATCTTCTAACTTCATACTTTGGGGGGAAATCCGTTACACATCAACATTACTCGCTTTGATAAGTGTCGCAAGTGTCACATGTTGCTCACAACTGTCGCAAGTGTCGCATGTTGATCACAAGTGTCGCTAGTGTCAAGCAAAGCATACTTCCATGATACCTATGTCATACTTATAACAACATTAAGAAGACACTTAAAACTCCTCAAACACTTGATTAGAAGGAAGAGGGATGGTTAACTGAAGTTAAGTACCTCTTGCCACCTGAAAGAAGCTTTCAATCTAAGGTTTTAGAAGAGAGCGCTCCCCTATATCACCCTTAGGAGCGCTGGCGCTCCCCTATAAAGTGGTAGGGAGTGTTATAACACCAAACAACTCTTATGATGGAGCGCTATGGATTTTAAGAGTGTTGGCTCCCCCCTAAAGCCTACTAGGGAGCGCTATAGCGCTCTAATGGCCTTTTTGAGCAAGCGCTACCTATTCCAAGCAACAGTTGATCTGTTGAGGAGAATAAGGGGAAGATCTTTCAATCTTGGAAGGAAGTTGCATTTGAATTCCTGGTTGAGACATAATATTAGGAGAAGATCCCTGGCTTAAGGAGGGAAATCCTCAACTGAACCTAAATATACCTCTCTCTAAACCTATATAAACAAGCTTTATCATGGTGGAAAGGGGGAAGAATTAGAAGCATGAAACCTATGATCTCATAGGAAACATACAGTGAACTGGAGGAAAGTAATCAGTGAATTTGTTGTCATCCGGATCATGGATCTTTTGAGCAAGAGTTAGACAAAGGGGACTTGACGAAGCTATCACATTCACATTTATAGTTGTAAGTTACTTTTGTCATTGTTCTCATCAATATGACACACTTGGCATGTTTCTTTCTAGTTTGTGTTTAATCTCACACGAACTTGTCTCTGATAGATAGGTCTATTTCAAGCTAATATCAATAGAGTAGGAAGTGGTTTTACTATTGTTTGTCTACAGGGCTCATCGAGGAGTGAAATATTGGAGCTCAACACGGAGCGTGCAGGGACAAACGTCGATAAAAGTTCCTTATTTTATCTTTCCTCCTCATACATTAGTTTGTATAGATCTGAAAGGAAGTCAGTGTCCACGTTAAGCATCTTCTGTCTTAAGAGTTAAGAGTCTATCTCTCAAGAGGAGATCTACCTGTCTGCAGGGAGATTTTCCTTCAACACTCATAGTCCTCTTTCTTCTTGGTGTTTTCTTTCAGTGATATAAACCTTACCATTGGTGACATGAGTCTTATTGTTTCTTTTGTTCTTATGTCCCTATGATCACTAGTTTAGTTGTTATTTTATTTCTTAGTTTATTTCTTAGTTGTTCTTTTATATTTCTTTCTCTAACCCTTTTCCTTATAGCTGTCCTTCTTAGCAAACCCAACTAATATTGCAAGCACCTTTGTTTTTCTCATCTAGGTGGAAAAATAGGTGTTACACCAGACATCAAAGAGATGGAGGGTATGAAGTACTTAACGTTACATCTAAACTAGAGCAAAAGTAAGGAAAAATGAGAAGTTGTTTGGTGTACCACATGCAGGACAAAATCACACCATAAGAACGAATGTCCAACATTCACGCAGTACATGGAAGCAGGAATGCTCAATCCGTTACCAACATGAGAAATACGGTGAGAAATATGTAAGAAAGAGGGCCAAAATCCATACCACTTCCCAATGATGCAGAAGTACAGACAGTCCCAAAGAGTTCATATTGAAACTTTTGCAAGTCAGTAGGCCATGATGAAAAAGACTGTAGAACCATGGATTTGATGAGAGAGAGGACATCAGATGCATATAGGGTACAAGAAGAAATGATGACCAGGAAAGATACACCTCAGTTTAATCAAGTACCAACCCCATACAACACTACGCAACAACACTATAATAATGGACAAAAACCATATAATACATCGCAGCCACAATACAATGCAGCGCAAACCCACTACAATATCGCACAGTATAACCAGGTGCCTCAGTATAACACGTCGTGAGGGGATAAAGGTTGCTATAGAGGCAAAGGATGAGAAAGAAGAGGATTTGGAAGAGGTAGAGGACTAGTGGTATGTCACAACTGTCAACAAATAGGACATTATGCAAGAGAATGTCCACTTCCACCAATGACTTGTATCTATTTTTGCGCATCGGATCATGACATGGAAGAATGTCCTACGTTATTAGGGAAGATCCAGGAAAAGAGGAATCAAAAAAATAAAAATGTTTAATGGATTTCAGTAGAAGTGAGGGATGAAGGAAGAAATATCAACTTAGTTACACATGGAGGAGCTAAAACAGGAAACAATGCAGTACACCACCAATGGGTGAAGAAGAATGTCAAACCAAGGAAGCAATTTGATGTGCAGAACGAAAAGGAATCATTTAAGAAATCCATAAAAGATTTTTTGAAGCCTAACATTACATTGACCTCAACTGTACAACATAGTAAGTAAGTACTAGAATACGATATGCGTCCATCATTAGATCATACCAAATAGTTGCAAACCCTGGGACAAGTAAGTAAAATAAAAGGCTTTTTACAATCATGTGTAAAATTACTAAATGATCCATCCTCTGTCAAAATATTACAAGATATATTATAAAGATGTAGCATAAAGACAGAAGGAAATTTGGAACAAAAAATATTCAATCACCTACATACAAGGAGAAGAACAAGTAGGGAGTTCAGGATGAACACCAACATTGGAGATTTCAACACGGGAGATATCATACTGGATCTAGGATCTAAAGTCAATGTATTACCCAAGAATACATGCAAATGTATGGGAGAGCCCACATTAGGATATTCACCCGTTGAGCTCAAATTGGCAAATCAACATAGATTTCTACCAATTGGGAGACTGAAAGGAGTAATAGTAGACCTGGATGGAGTGTGCACTAAATCTAACTTCAAAGTAATAGAGATAGTGGACGACACAAGACCTTGCCCAAAATTTCTCATCTTGGATTGGGCGTTTGATAAACATGCCATCATAAACTTAAATACACAAAAAATGACCTTTGAGTCAAGAGAATATAGGGTCGTTGCACCGTTAGACCCATTCGAAGGGGAAAGGTTCATAGAGCCCACTTTCTTGGATTTGGAGGAAATTATCCAGTTGTACAGAACGACTGCGCGAGATGAGGATTACGTAAACCCAACTGTAGATGGGATAATCAATTGGTGGAGCATTACTGCATGTGTGTTAGACTCATATACAGGTTTAGAGAACTGGCAACAGAGGCTACACAAAGCTTCCATAAGAAGATGCGCAATAATAGACCGCGTAGTAAGATGGGTAGGTACAGAGATAAGGAAACCACCCCGTTTCCATGGGGTAAATGATCTATAATAATTGTTGACATGTTACGAAGATGAAGTGTTAGAAAATAAGAGACTCTTAGCAATAGATATGGCACTGAAGGCCACACCTACAAGATGGTGGGGTGCACCCAAGGAAACAATCAAGGACTGGTACAAATGTAAGCAGTTACTACGCATAAGGTTTGGTGTAGAGTAGAGAAGAAACCAACAACATAAGTATGATGGATAGGGGGAACGAGTAGAACAATTGGATAAGTGCATAGTGTTGTGGAAAATGACACCCCCATAGGAATGGCCTAATCATTTTGTACCCACCTTAGAGGGCATCCCAACAAGCTGGTATATGGAACATAAACTACATAGAGGAAATTCGAGTTGGATAGTAATACAACATAATTTTACAGTCACTTTCTCACTTGAACATGAGAACCCCAACATAGGTACAACACTTACAAAAATAAGAGGGGTGATATTCATTAAGGAACCATAAGTCGAACTCATTACAAAGGAACAACAATGGAATAGACATACAGTGAAATAATTGTTTTCATGCTACCATGTGTAGGAAGAAGCACCAGATGAAGACAATATTCACAATATTCATATTGAGGAAGTTGAAGGAGAAATAGAAGTGGAGGTTCCACCTCTAGAGTCAGAAGTAATTGTTGCGCCAATAAAGGTGAAGAAAGTAAAAATTGGGACACTTGAAAATCCCAAAATGGCGAGCATTGGAGACTAATAGGATGAACGAGCAATGGAAATGATAACAACGTTACTGCGTGAGTAAATTGACGTGTTCTGTACAACTTTCACAGAGATGAATAGAATAGCACGAGAGCTAGGTGAAATGAAGATACCACTCAAACCTAAGGCAAGATCGATCAGACAACGACCATATAGACTAAATCCGATATATAAGCAAAAAGTCAAAGATGATATCGATAGGATGCTCGAAGTTGGAATCATAGAACCTGTGGAAGAATCCAAATGGATAATCCTGATGGTATTTTAGGAGAAAAATGAAGGCAGGATAAGAATATGTGTCAACTTGAGGAAGTTGAACGATGCATGCCTACATGACCCATTCACTACACCCTTCACGGATAAGGTGTTGGAGAACGTAGGAGGGAACACATTATCTACAGTCATGGATGCAGGAAATGTAGCATATATGCATCTGGACCAATCATTTATGGGCTTTCAAATGGCCCACAAAATCCAACTGCCAACTTCAAACAATTTCCCAGCCTTAGGGAACTTCTATTGGCTTTCACATTCAGGAACACATGATCTCCCACTTTAAAATCTCTGTGATTTCTATTCTTATTAGCATAACTCTTCTGCCTTCCTTGGGAATCTTTCAAATTCTACTTGATCTTCTGCATTTGCTCTACTATTTCCTTGAGCAACTCTAGCCCAACTATTGCTCTATAAGTTGGGTTATCCCAGCTTATTGGAGTGTTTCACTTTCTGCCATAAAGTGCTTCAAATGGGCTCATCTTCAATGATGCTTAATACTCATTGTTGTAGGCGAATTATACCAAGTTGTTGTAGTCTTCCCATTTATATGGTTTTTCCATCACATACATCCTTAGTATGTCTTCTATTACTCAATTCACCCGCTCTGTCTACCCATCATACTCAGGATGATAGGTTGTGCTGAATTTTAGATTCTTTCTAAACCCCTTGAATAACCCTTTCCAAAAATTTGAGGTAAATTTTGAGTCTCTGTCAGACACAATTATCTTGGGAACACCATTCAATCGTGATATTTCCCTCATAAAGATATCGACAACATTATCTGCCTTGTGAGTAGTCTTTAATGGAATAAAATGGGCAACTTTCGTAAGATTGTCCACCACCACAATGATTGAGTCATGTTGCTTGTTAGTCCTGGGCAATCCTGTTATGAAATCCATTGTCTCTACCTCCCACTTCCACTCACTAATGGGTAAAGCTTGTAGAAACCCGACTGGGTGCGTATGCTCATTTTTGACCTTATGACATTCCATACATCTGGCGATGTATTCTGCAATTTCTTTATTCATACTTGGACAAAAGTAATGGCTCTTGATTGGTGCCACAATTTTCTGATATCCAGGGTGCCCAACATAAGGCACATTATCCATTTCATTAAAAATCATAAGTTTCAAGTCCTGGACATTAGGTACATAAACTCTATTTTTTTACAGAAGTATTTCATCAGCCTCTAATTTATAATTTTCCACTTTCTGGGGCATCTTACCTTGCTATAGCTTTGCTACCAAATCCATGTACTGCAAATCTGCATTTGCAGCCTTTGAAGTTCTTCCCTTAATATTAGTTTGGTACATGATAATGGTCATAGTATGCAATTCATGTACTCTCCTAATGAGTGCATCAACCACATTGTTTTCCTTTCCTTTGGTATGCTTGATATTAAAGTCATACTCACAAAGAAACTCCAACCACCTACTCTGCCTATCATTCAAGGTTGGTTGATCAAAAAAATACTTCAGACCATTATGGTATGTCATTATTTCAAACCTCCTTCCCATGAGGTAATTCCACCATTTATTTAGAGCCTGAACTATGGCTTCCAACTCCAAATGATGAGTTTCATAGTTCTTTTCATGCTCTTTCAATTTCCTAGACTCATAACATATCACAAATCCATTCTGGATGAGGACTCCTCCCAGTCCTTCTTTGCATACATCTATACACACTATAAATTCTTCATTCAGGTCTTCAATCCTTAGGATTGGGGCACTGGTTAACAACTGCTTCAATTGCTGGAAGCTTCTCTCACATTCCTCAATCCACTGAAACTTCTTCTCCTTCCTTTGCAAGGAAGTGATAGGGTGCGTTATCCTTTAGAACCCTACAATGAACCTCCTTTAATAGATAGCTAGGCCCATAAAGGATTTGACTTCTTCCATATTAATTGATCCTGACCATTCTCTGATGGCCTCAATCTTCTCAGGATCCACAACTATCCCATCCTCTAAAATGATATGCCCCAAGTAATGGATCTACTTTTGATAAAATGAGCACTTTCTCAATTTGGCATAAATATGGTGCTCTCTTAGCACACACAACACCATCATCAGATGTTGTTCATGCTCTTCCTCTGACTTGGAATACACCAGGATGTCATCCAAAAAGACTATGACAAACTTGTCTAGATATTCTCTGAATACACCATTCATTAGGCACATAAAAACAATGGGTGCATTTGACAACCCAAATGGCACCACTGTGAATTCATAATGATCATACCTTGTTCTGAAGGAAATCTTGTTGATGTCTTCATCCTTTATTCTTTCCTGGTGATATCCTGATCTAATATTTATTTTGGAAAACATCTTAGCATCCTTCAACTGGTCAAAGAGATCATCGATCCTTGGCAGAGGATACTTGTTCTTTATAGTCACTTTGTTTGATTGTCTAAAATCGATACACAATCTCAACTTCCCATCCTTCTTCTTTATGAATAGGATTGGGGCACCCCAAGGTGACACACTTGGGCATATATACCCCTTCTTCAGAAGCTCTTCAAGCTGCAACTGCAGTTCTTTCAGCTCTTGCGTACTCATTCTGTAAGGCGTTTTCGACACTGGAGTTGCTCCAAGAATCAGGTTTGTAGAGAATTCAATATCTCTTTTCGGGGGTAGTCCTGGTACCTCATGGAATACATCCTCAAAATCCTTTAATACTGCATGATATTCAATATTTGACACCTTATCTTGAGGTGCTTCCTCCAAGTGGGATGGAAATAATTGACAGTCTTTGTTGTAGAACTTGTTCAACTGCATTGTTGAGATTTCTCTAATAGAAATAACTCTGGGAATTCCTTGGACTGTTTTTCAATTTCCTTCTTCATCCAGGAAATTGAGTGCCTTGTTACGATAGTCCAATATGGCATGGTGTTGGTCCAACCAATCCATCCCAATTAAAAAGTCATAGGAACCTAAAGGCATAATGTTCAATTCCACCCTTGTGCTCATCCCATTCATGTCCACTCGACAAGACTTAACCAATTCTGTAACCTTTCTCTTGGTTCCTATGGCCAACTGTACTAAACAATATTTTCCATGTTTGCTTCTCGACAATTGCAAACATTCCACCACTCTAGGATCTATATAACTATGGATAGCCCCTAAATCAATTAAAATAGTAAAGGCATGGTTGTTGATCATACCTTCCACTTCAATCATGTGTGACTAATATTCTTCTTTCTTGTTGTCCAGGGCTATGTAGATTATTGGTATTCTACTGCCCATGTCCTCCACTATTTCATCCTGCTAAACATTGTGGACAACTCTCACTTTTTGATTTCTGTGGGGGCAATCTCTGTACCTATGATTTCCTTTACAACCCCACCTATGGTACCTAGGTGGTTGTCTTGGCATTTCCACACCCACTTCATCCTTACGGGGCTCTCTAAAAGATGGTTTTCCTTGAGGATTGTTTCTGAAAAAGGGTGGCCTAGCTCCCTTCTCCCTCTAATCCATCTTGAAATTCTTCTTGTCTTCCCAAGCCTTCCAAAAAGTAGGATTTTAATTTTGCTGCTCATACAAGCATTTCTCTCTCCTTATAGTTTCTTCCATAGTTTTAGGGTCATCATACTGGGTCTTGTCACCTATGGAAGGTGGAATTCCACTTAGATAAATTTGAATTTTGACAGTCTCATCTCTGATGAACGAAACATACTTCAATAATTCCAAAAACCTTGACTCATGGTCATGCTACCGAGCTTGAGTTCAAAGAACTCTTTAATTTTTCTTTCATAATATATCTTAGTCAAGTATTTATTGTCAAAATACTTCTTGAATTCTCTCCAAGTAATATATTTCTCTCTAATGTGTTGCACTTGCACAAGTTGATCCCACCACATGGATGCCTTTCCCTTCAGTTGATACATTGTAATTCTTCCTTCTGCATGAGAGGAATAATTTTTTATCTCAAAATATTTTCTCATGCCAAACAACCATGTTTCGGCAAATTCATCTTTCTTATGTTCTCCATCAAACGTAGGAGGCTTAATCTTGTTGATTTCACCCTTCAATTCATCCATTCCAGATCTCTTGTGCTTTCTGGTAGGATATGGGCTTGAACTACTGTGTGTCCTCCTCTTGGAGCGACCTTGGGAGTGATGATGGTGTCTACCAACACTCCTTGATCTTCTTCCCTCAAAATTCTAGAAACCCCCTATTTTTCTCGAGTCTCTCTCCCTGTCCAACTTCTTTTCTACTCTCTCCAGACTCTTCATCAAATTTAAGCTGAATTCTCACTGTTTTTCCTTAGATTTCATGATATTTATGTTATCTACTTGGTGAGTCTAGGCATATCTCTACAATATTTCAATTTTTTTCATCATATGCCCTTCCTTATCTATCTCTTCTCCATGTCCATCGAAGTTCTACCCTTCAACTCCCAAATGAAAATCCATCCCTTTAGCTTCATTCTCTAAACTGGAAGCATTATGTGCCTCCTTGATTTCTCTGCACTCAGTGGAAATTCACTTCGGTCCTGACACTCGTTGAACTCTGCAAACACAACGTGAAGTCAACTAGAATTTTTCAGGCCATCACTCCTCAATAAATCCCACAGCATTCATGAACCAAATATAATTTAAGGAACGTTCATATTTCATGATTTTTTCGATCTTTGCTTGGTTATGTAACAATTTAAGGAATTATCCCTTTTCTCTTATCCCCAACCCATGAAACCATGGGCTTTGACCAAACTCTATATCAATAGGTGCTTAATCAGGACTTAGGGTTTTTGAAGTCTTCATAATATATCCCAACAAGAATCTCAGAGTTCTAAATTAATGAACTCGCGAAGTAGGGTGGGTCATTCGTCCACTCCTACTCGACATCCAACAATTGACACTCATGGTGGACTTCTATCATCGAAGCTTTGGGAATTTTGAGATTTGGGAATTCGGAGCTTCGAGACTTCAGGTCCCGAAGATTTCCCGCTTGCTTCCTTCCAATCTCCTAAATTCCAAATTTACAGACTTCTTTACTCTCCATTTCGCAAGTACAAATGTCACCAACTCAAGTGGTGGCACGTGGCATGCCTAGGTAAGTCTACATCACCCTTATCAATGTCATCGGACCCCACCATGCCTACCTTTTCATTTCAAAACTTCGGGCTTCATAATTTTTTGCATCATCACATCCCACTTCTCCCGACTACTGAAATTCCAGAATCTCCCTGGATAATCAACGATATTTATCTCTCTCGCAACCAATGGTCGAGATCCACTTCGTGGTTTATTGCTTCAGAGGTTTTCACTACTCTTCACTTTAAATATTTTGATTTGTGAACTCCAAAGGATTCTCGTGGATAACCATACGTGAATTCTCCACGATCTAATAGTCAATCTTCTCCCCTCAGATCTATGGTGTAGATCTCTTCCGGGACTTTGGAGCTTCGAGACTTCGAAAGTTTGTGCCTCAACACATTCCACTTCTCTCGATTATCGAAATCTGAAAGGCTTCTAGGATAATCTTCCCGCACCTTCTCCAGATCTAATGGTCGTAAACGACTCTCCTTTTCCCAATAGATCATAAGGCCCACATTCCTCTACAACCCAAAACCACGTCTATCATGGTTTTTATAATACCGCTACTCCTCTTGATCTTTGTAACAAAGTCAAGGTAACTTCTTGGCACTCAGGAGTGTTTTGAAATTCGAAAATAGTTCCTCCCGACATAATTTTCACCTGAAACCTCAGGTCCAATGACCACTTATCCAACCCATTTAGTCTTAGAGTCGAAACCTTGGCTGTGAACCTGAATTTTTGTCCATTTTGACAACAATTCTTTTTCAAAACTTTTCCTTCAACTACCATGAAATTCAGGTTTAGTGTTGAAACCATGGCTCTAATACGAAATTGTAACATCCTTAGCCTTCAACAGGGCAGGCCATGCTACCAAAACACCCTTAACATGACCTTTACTGCTCTGATACCAAATTGTAACATCCCCAGCCACCAACAGGCCAGACAATGCTACCACTACGGAATATACACTTATAATATGCATTTAATGAGTTTAAATCAATTGACAAAGAGTTACTACTACCATACAGATCCAGATGTAATAAACAATAATTCATATGGGCAATGGAATACATGATAACATTCAAGCATCACAGACATGCATAACATATAAATTAAGCACATAAATTATACTTATCTTTTCAACTAGAGTAACACCACTAACTATGTGTAGACCTTCCACGAACCTCCCATCCTTACACCACATTACTCATCACTCTCAGCAGTAGGTCACCCCCAAGCTAGGAATAAGATCCACCCGATAAGGAATTCCTAGGCTAGGAAAGGTCAATATGGAAGTCACACAGTTAAAGAGAAAGGATTCTCTCCCAGGAGCCACTTATGACCACTGCTCATAGACTCTCATTTCCGACATGTCTGTCCCACCCAAGGAGTATGCACCTTCACTATCACACAATCCATCGAATGCTTCACCTATCTTGGCTTGGGCTTCAGCAACAGGCTAGACCATAATTCTCAAAGATATGTAGTAGCTATGAGATTCCTTCTTGTAGAGATCACTTCCACAACACACTCTCTCAATTGGAGAGAGTTGCTCACAGGCCTAACAACCTGCCTCTTCAACCACAACCACCTCTCTCACGTGGAGAGAGTGTTGCACACAGGCCTGACAACCTACCTCTTCAACTCAATTTCAGCATAGTGAGGACAACAACAATAGGTTAATACAATTCAGGAAAAAACAGAAGGGAGAAACCCAAAATGGTTCATGGACAGACTCGACTCTGCAAAAAAAATAGGTTGGGTTCACAGAATCACATAGGTTGACTTCATGAATCTGGTTTTTCATAGGTGTGTGGCTATGCATAGGTCTAGCACAGAGGAAAAATGAGTTCAGAAGAGCATCCCAACAAACTCAGGTAGAGGATGGAAGAATGGGAGAGAGAACCCCCAACACAATTGACTTCTTCATCTTTAATTTCATGCGCCTAGGTCGACACCTGTCTTCCTCAAGCTACATGCACTCCATTTTGCATATGTTCCTTTCCCAATAACTTGGGACAACGCTCATCAATAGTCCACCTTAGCCTTTAGGAAATAATAATAAATTATTATCTCCCTTATGTTAATGTTTATGCCATTATTATAGTTCTTTGCATTTCATAAGATAAGAGCATAATAAGAACAAGATCACTGAGAAATACACATTCACAAGAGACAACACATTTATCCTGGGAAACCCTCTAGGAGAAGAAAACCCAGCAAAAACTTCGTTATCATAAATAGCTTATACAATGTTCAAGAGATAAGTCAAACCAATACAGAAACTCCTCCCCAAGAGATGCGCCACTCTTCTTCTCTTCTCTCCAACTTGTAATTGCAGCTTGCCTCATAAGAGAATGAGGAAGTGAGTTGTGTGTTTGAAGTGAGGTGCTAGCCTCTTATTTATATTAGACTGGCATGTGTGAAAGGTCACAACTGGCAGGGCCGACCTGTCACTCTGGGTGGGTAAACCCACCTTTAATTAATTTTGGGTCTTCCATTATAATTGTTGGGGCCGACTTCTTATTCTGTCCTTTGTAATTGTCCGATGACCAATCTGCAAAAGGGGATTTGGTCCTTATACAATTACCGACATGATTAATCCTCAATGGGGATTAATCCAATAACAATAATAATAATAATGACATGATTAATCTGCAATGGGGATTTAATCCAACAACAAAATAATAATAAGAATGCTCTTTGCAGTTACATTATTTCAACACTCCCCCTTAACAAGAAGGGTATTCTTCATCAACATCAGGCGAGAGAGGTCTACATCATCAGTGGCATCTGGAGGAAAGTATCGTCAATATCATCTTGAACCATTATCTAGAACATTTACGAGTCATCAAAAGTTTTCTTCATCAACAACATCATCATTCTCGAAAGAATGCTATCATCATCTGCATCAAATATGTATCAGTAAAAATGATACCTCATCACAGCACTAGGCTGGCACATCACAGTACTACACTATCTCAATGTCACAATGGTTAAGTTGGTAGCTCAGTGTCAGTCACATCTTGCTTTACGTCTAACAACTAGGTCAGAAGCAAGTAATATCATCATCTCGCTTTACATCTAACAACTAGGTCAGAAGCGAGGAATCACAACGTCATTATTTACGTCTAACAACTAGGTCAGGAGCATGACTCATATTGCTTTACGTCTAACAACAAGGTCAGAAGAAAGGAACACATCAACATCTCACTTTACGTCTAATAGCAAGGTCAGAAGTGAGGAATCATCTTGCTTTATGTCTAACAACTAGGTCAGAAGCAAGGAATTAGCGACATTATGCTTTACGTCTAACAACTAGGTCAGAAGCATAACTCATCTTGCTTTACGTCTAACAACGAGGTCAGAATCAAGGATCACACAATGTCATTATTTACGTCTAACAGCGAGGTTAGAAGCATGAATCATCTTGCTTTACATATAACAGTGAGGTTAGAAGCAAGGATCACACGACATCATGCTTTACATCTAACAACGAGGTCATAAGCATGACTCATCTTGCTTTACGTCTAATAGCGAGGTCAGAAGCAAGGATCACACGACGTCATGCTTTATGTCTAACAGTGAGGTCAGAAGCATGAATCATCTTACTTTACGTCTAACAATGAGGTTAGAAGCAACGATCACATGGCGTCATTCTTTACGTTTAAGAACGAGGTCAGAAGCATGACTCATCTTGCTTTACGTCTAACAATGAGGTCAGAAGCAAGGATCACATGACGTCATGCTTTATGTCTAATAGCGAGGTCAGAAGCATGACTCATCTTGCTTTACATCTAACAAGGATGTGAGAAGCAGAGAATACATCTACTCCCCCTTTCAGGGAAGGTCTTTTCGGACAATACCAATCTTATCTCGAAAGTGTTCAAACTTTACACGAGATAGAGGCTTAGTCATCACATCAAAAACTTGTTCATCCGTGCTAATGTACTGGAGCTTCAAGGCTCCTCTCTGTACCATGTCACAGATGAAATGATAGCGGATCTCTATGTGCTTCAACCTATCGTGGAACACAGGATTCTCTGTCATTTTAATACATCTTTGATTGTCACATAGAATTGTGGTTTCTCTCATCCCCAAATAAAATAGGTATGTCAACAACTTTCGAAGCCATATAGCTTCGCAACTAGCATAACATGTGGCAATGTACTCTGCTTCCACTGTGCTGAGTGAAATACTGTATTTCTTCCTACTCTTCCATGAGATCATAGCTGATCCCAAACTGAAACACCATCCAAAATTGCTTTTTCTGTCAGCAACGCTTCCTTCCCAATCTACATCAATATATCCACTCAGTGTGAAGTCATGATCTCCATCATAGATGAGACCATAATCCATTGTACCTTTAAGGTACCTCATCACATGTTTTGCAGCCACTAAATGAACACGTTTGGGCTCTACCAAAAACTGACTCAAGGTGTTCATTGCAAAACAGATGTTTGTTCTGGTGTTCGTCAGGTACATCAACGATCCAATAATTTGTCTGTAGAGAGTGGAATCTATCAAATCTGACGAAGTATCGACCAACAACTTTAGCTTTGCTTCCATGGGAGTATTCATGGACATGCATTCTAGCATGTCGAATCTCTTTAAGATTTCGACCGTGTACTTCCCCTGGTTAAGGAAGATTCTTTTCAGACTCTGCCATACCTCAAGACCTAAGAAGTAATGCATTAGGCCAAGGTCTTTCATTTCAAATTTAGTGGCAAGTCTCTATTTACATTCAATGATGAGATTTTCTTCTCCAGTTAAGAATAAGTCATCCACATACAGTAATAGTATTACTAGTTCATTCTCCATGATCTTGAAGTAGATATTTGAATCTCCTTTACTCTTGGTAAAGCCCAAGCTCATCAAGAAACTGTCTATACATCCATACCAAGCTCTGGGAGCTTGCTTCAATCTGTATAAGGCTTTCATCAATCAACAGACATGAGACTTCATGTCTTCAACCTAAAATCCTTGGGGTTGCTCTATATACACTTCCTCTTCAATAACACCATTCAATAAAGTTGTCTTCACATCCATCTGGTGCAGCTTCCATTTCATCTTGGCAGCAAGAGCTATAATGGTTCTGATCGAAGTGTATCTGGCCACAGGAGCGAATGTCTCTTCATAGTCGATTCCTTCCTTCTGGGAAAATCCACGAGTGACAAATCTTTCTTTATATTTCTCAATACTTCCATCAACAACATGTTTTATCTTGAAGATCCATTTTGACGATACCACATCCTTACTTTTTGGTCTGGGAACAATTTCCCATACACCATTCTTTATTATGGATTAGTATTCCTCTGTCATGGCATCTGGCCATTCCTTCTTCTGGATGGCCTCTTCAAAACATGTGGGTTCTTCATCAAGAAGATTGCACATCAAAGCTGTGTAACTGGAGAATGCATTTGGTCTTTTCACCTGTCTTATGGTTCCTTCTAGAACACCATACTTCTCTCCATCTTGAATAAGCTCTCTTGCCCAAGCAGGCTTTCTTTTATGGGAGAAGGTCATTTGAGGAGGTTCTTGAACTTCTGTTATATCATGATCTTCAGGAGTCTCCTCATCAGG
>ML778351.1:993011-1007275 GCA_009831015.1 Picea engelmannii
GCCACCCTACCGACTAGTACGCCTAGCCCTAGGACATCAATGGATGTCCTAGCCCTCCGAGCCCAAAACCTCCTCAGCCCCCCCGGTGCACTGTAAATCCCACTGTAAACCAACTCTCCCAAAACTCCAAGTTCTCCCCTCTCCTCGAATGCATGAATCCATCCCCCCTCATACTTCTTCTCCACCTCCCTTATTCCTCCTTCACCGCCCGCACACATTTACTTCCACCTAACTCTTTATTACTCCTTATCCCTTTATTAATTCCTTATCCATTCATTAATTGCCTTATCCCTTATTTAAATGTTTCCCTTTTATGTATTGGTTACATTATCCCCTATGGGATACGTAACCCCATTTAACATTATATTTTATTTTCCCCCCTTTGTTTAATACTTAATTAATCAATTAATTAATTAATAATCAAATTAATCATTAACCATTAATTAAAGAGTTAATCATACTTAAACTAATCATAGTAAAAAATAATTAATTAATAATAGATAATTAATTAAGGTTATTTAATAATTAATTATAGTTTAGCTAATTTTAGGATTATTTATTAAATTATTCATATTAATAATTAATGGTCATTACAGAAATGGTTTACAATCCTGCATGCTAAACCGATGAAGAATTTCTATTGCATACTTACTCTGGGAAATGAAAATATGATGTGGATGTTGGAATACTCCAACACCAAGATAGTAGTGAAGGAGTCCCAAATCTATCATCTTAAAACCTGCATGCAACTCCTTTTTCACCTGTGCAATATGATCATCATTGTTTCCTGTAATGAGAAAATCATCTACAAACACAATAAGAATTACTAGATAAGGACCCTGTTGATGGATATACAAAGTATCATCAGATTCACTTCGTTGAAAACCAACCTTCCTAAGGTATTCATCCATTTTGGTATACCAAGCTCGGGGAGATTTCTTTAACCCATATAAAGCCTTAATTAATTTGCAGACTTTATGTTCTTGCCCTGCAATTTCAAAACCTGGTGGTTGTTGCATATATACATATTCCTATAAGTCTCCATTGAGAAAAGCACTTTTTACATCCATTTGATGAACTTTCCAACCTTTCTTAGTGGCCAATGCAAGTGTTAAGCGGATGGTATTCCATTTAGCTGTAGGAG
The DNA here is from genome assembly GCA_009831015.1 of Picea engelmannii. Taxonomy (NCBI): domain Eukaryota; kingdom Viridiplantae; phylum Streptophyta; class Pinopsida; order Pinales; family Pinaceae; genus Picea; species Picea engelmannii. Next base: position 994,156 of record ML778351.1, read on the forward strand.
CATCCGATGGGTTTAACACCATTTGTATTTTTACTTGTCAATTTCACCATGTTGGTTGTTTTTAATTCTTTAAACCCATTTGCATCCGATGGGTTTAACACCTGTCAGACAATCAACAAGTTTCAAAGTGTTGTTATCAATTACTGCTTGATATTCCTCAACCATAGCCTATTGTCATTCTTTATGTTTTACTACTTCTTTGTAGGTGGAAGGTTCAGTGAAATCATGTGCTACTAAGGCAAAATTCCCTTCATTGTTGTGTGATCCCCTTGTTCCTATTTTATTTTTCTCATAAGGCCTTACATCTTTCAAAAGTTTAACTACCCATTTTGGTAGATGATGTTCATTGGTTTGGGGATCTGAATTACCATTATTGTAAATTGGATTAATGTAAACTAATGTTCGTCGATCAATTGAAGATTCTGGAGGTGGAGAACCATTGTCAGATGAACTACCGTTGCTAGGAGATTCAAATGAACCGTTGGAAGAACTATATGATGTTGTTGAAGTAACTGGACTCGATGAAACATATTCAGATGAAGGAAAATCAAGTTCATACCAATTATGTGAATTTGGATGACTTTAAACTTTTCCTTTTCTTTGATTTCCTTTAGTTTCTAACTTTTGAAGAAGACTTTCTATTTCGTCAGCACTTTTACTTTCAGTTTCATCAAAAATGACATCCCTGCTCACAATAAAGTTTCCATTGGACAAAAGTCGATACCCTTTCTTCTCATCAGAATACCGAATCATTGTGCATTTCAAGCTTCTTGAGTCAATCTTAGTTCATTTTTCTTTAGGAACTAAGGCATAACATACTTATCCAAAAACTCTAAGATGTTTAACTCAAGGTTTGAAACCAAACCATGCTTCATATGGTGTGATTCCATCCAAAGAAGTAGTTGGAGATCTGTTCCTTAAGTAGATAGCTGTATGGATTGATTCTTCCCAATATGTAGAACTTAACCTTTTAAAACTTAACATGGATCTTGCCATTCCTAACAAAGTGCGATTCATTCGTTCTACGACTCCATTTTGCTAAGGAGTATATAAATTAGCAAGATGTCTTGTTATCCCATTGTATGTGCAATAAGTGTTGAATTCATTAGAAGTGAATTCTCCGCCATTATCTGTTCTGAGTGTACCTATCTTTTCTTTAACTTCGTTTTCAACAAGTTGTCAAAAAATCTTAAATTTTTCAAATACTGTTGTTCTTCAAGAAGTAAACCCAAGTTATTCTATTAAAATCATCAACAAAGAGTAAAAAATATTTTCAACCACTGAAAGAAGTTTCTAGGGGTCCACAAACATCACTATGAACTAGTTGCAACTGCCGGTTTGCACGCCATGAACTTGTTGAAAAACTTTCTCGACTCTGTTTTCCATAAATGCATGCTTCACATTTTGACGTGTCCTTTTTGAAAGTGGGAAGTCCCTTAACCATCCCTTGTTTTTGCAGTTGAGAGAGACTATCAAAGTTGAGATGTCCATATCTCACATGCCACAATCTGATAGGGGAGATACATGTACTTACTGTTCCTGCAAAGTCTGAATGTCTTGGAATAATTGTTCCTTTCATCCTTAATAGTTTTTCGTCTTCATATCCTGTCATCACTGTTTTCATATTTTGTTTGACTGAATTTATCTTAACCAAGCCATCTTCCATAATCACCTGATGTCCTGCTTGTCGAATTGTGACTAAAGACAACAAATTCTTTTTGAAGGTGGGTACATACCATACATTTGAAATCATTCATTCTCCAATATCAGGTAAATAAACTTTAACGACTCCTCTTCCATAAGGAGTATGTTTAGTATTATCTGCAATAAAAACAAAATTAAGACGACATTCTTGAATATTCCAAAACAAGTCACATCTGAAAGTCATGTGCTGAAATGCTCCTGAATCTAAAATCTAAGCATCTTCATAATCACTTTCAAAATAAGTGGAAATCTGTAATGTTGAAGATGAGGTAAACACATATTATGAATCATCATCTTGTCCATCATTTGCAAACTGTGTTTTGTTTTGATGAAACTTGGCAATTTTATCAATGGAAGTTCGAAAATCTTCTCCATAATGACCAACTTTGTTACACCTTCTGCAAACAATTTGACTGAAGTCTCTCCCTCTACCGAAATTTTGTCCTCTTCCCCTGCTTTGATTTCTGTGTGGAGTTTTTCCTCTGCCTTGACTGTAGCCTTGAAAAGATCCTCTACCTTGACTATTTCCTCTTGCTTGAAAATATCCTCTGCCTTGAAAATAACCTCTTCCTTGACTGTTGCCTCTGCCTTGACTATTTCCTCTGCCTTGAAAATTTTTATCTCTATTTTGGCTTTGACCATGACCTTTTACAAAATTTCCTCTTCCTCTGTTGCTATAATTGTCACTTGAAGTCTTACTTGAGCTTGCTTCTATGAAAAAAACATCTTCTCCAACTTGTTTTTTCTTTCCAAAAGTTTTGTTGTGTTGAGATAATAGTTCACTTAGTTCATCAAATGTAAGCTTGTCTAACTTGCCAGTGACTTGTAAAGTTTCCAAAAAATGTGTATAGGAAGAAGGCAATCCAACGATTAAGATCGTGATCATGAAACTATCATCTACTGCTTGAAAACCCACATTTAGTATTTCCTTCTTAATGTTCTTAAGTCTAGAAATATATTCATGGACATCACCTCCTTCAGTCAATTTTTGTTGAAGTAACTTTAATTGAAGATCAACTTTCTTGGATTCAGGCTGAGTATCAAATAAATCTTTAAAAACTTTCAAAGAAGACCACGCATTAGTCGTATTTTCAATGTGAACATACATATCATCATTAACTGAAGATTTAATAAGTGCTAATGCTTTGACATTCTTAACTTCCCATTTCGCTAATGTAGCTGCATCTGTCGGCTTAGTGGGATTAGTATCTTCATTACATATATCACGCCAAAGTTCATTGTAAATGAGAGTGATTTCAATGAGTCGTTTCCATGTCTTGTATGATTTTGTGCCTTCAAGTTTATCGAAGTCGGAGAACAAATTAATTAATTTTGACATGGTAGTTTGTTATTTACGCACCAAAAAATAATCACGCAAAGAAATATGAAGGTGAACAACACACCAGACACATCACACCAAAGACAATCTATCTGGGCTTGGCCTTTACCCTCGTATAGTCGTTGAAACAAGGAAAAAATGACTGAGCTTTGTACTTGGCTCTAGTCAATTTCCAAGGAACTTTCAAAATTTTACACTTTACAAAATACTCTTGCAATTTCCCCCCCCTCAAAATAAAATACATTGAGTTACAAAAAAAAATTTGTTACCCCCCCAAAAAAAAATTACTTGATATGCTTGTATCCTTTGATATACCTGCAAGTAAACATTTTCCTACAAAGGCTTTTGATGGCCAAAAGAAATAATGTTACTTCACTTATTTCCTTTGAAAAGAGCAAGTAACAATAATAAGATAATTCACATGTAAAATAAAACTATCAGAGTTACTTCACATATTGCGTTTGAAAAGAGCACTTTCAGCGTTCCTGTCAACATCTGCCACACACATCTATCACACACATAAGTTTTAATCTGTATCATGCACATCTACCACAATCATATAATCTGTATCATGGACATCTATCATCTCCCCCATCCGCCATGGCTTCGTCGAGATAAAGAATCACAACCAATAACACATGCCATGGTCCTTTTTTTCTACTTTCCACACGTAGGTTATAGTCCCTCCACATATGAATGGTGGGAAGTATACCTTCACATGATGTAGTGGTGTGAAGTACCCAACAATAAATTTCAATTCAATTCTCCTTCAACAAGTGGATTTTATATTGAGGGGCGAGAGTATTACTCCTCTCTACAATGTTCACACCAGTCACGTAGCAGAGGATTTCCACACACCAGTCCGCAGGAGGATTTCCAATATATAACTTATGGTGTCAATATATAGGTTCCAACCTGTATATAACTTATGGAAATTGTCGATTTATCAGTCAGAGACTCCTCCATGTAACACCAAAACCGTGTGTGTTATTTATCAGAAAGGAAGAAACAATATGTGATAAAAAAGAGGCATCTGAAATCCGAAATAACTGGTCAGGCTTGATGAATTCTTGCATCCAATTCAAGTGAGAAATTTAATTTAATGTCGGAATAAGTGAACGCAGAAATCACAATCTATAGATTGCCAAAATTGAAACTGATCTGCATATAATCATTTTCAGTGTTCCTATGCAGATTTACAAAAACTGTGACCCCCAACTATCAGATGGAGCGGATTCGCCGTTTAGAGCAACCTCAAATCGCTCAGAAAGCACAAATTGACAATAACCAATAACAAAAAAAAAATCTGATGATACATGGGTGGTTATTTCAATATATGGGCATAGCCTTTTTGATATATGGGTGTTTTTCTGATATAGGGGCGTAACCTTTCTTGCAGAAAAACAAAAAAATTGTAGAATATGAGCAATAAAATAAGTGCAAAATTTCTTTTCCTTTTTTATTTTAATTAAACTGACCAATTTACTGAAGAAGTGCGCTGGTCTGTAGAGTTGTAATCTCCTCTTTAGTTTAGTTGCATTACTGGTGCTCTGATACCACAATAATGGCAGAAGTTTCCTTAGACACACACTTTTATTAAATAGGAAAAGCAATTAAATAAGAGACTTTGCAAGAGTTTACACCCGAACAACACAATACTCTTCCAATGAGCTATATATAAGCTAAATGTCCTAACACACTCTAGATATGGATCACTTATTAAATAAACAAGTGTCCATTTACAATAAATGTTATCTTAACAATCTTATAAGAATACTCCTAATTTAGAGCCTAAGATACGATACCTCTCTAGAGTCATATCTTTTACAACAATAATGTATTTCTAAAAGTCTACATTTATTAATCAAATATTCTAGATTATTAATTTAATATTCTAAATTAATAATCATTTTATTCTAACTTTATAAACTATGATATTTGTATTTTGGATTATCTAACATGCAATACAAAAATGCCTATCAAACAAGAAAAGTGGGTGTGCATGTTGTTATGAAAGAATTAAAGGAATTACGTTCTAGAGCCTTGTACAAAGTAAAGAACATTTGTATAAATGTCAACTGGAAAAGTGTTCTCGCAAAAGAACATGGCAACTCTGCAGATACTCTTGAAAATCCTAGTGATTTTGATGGAAGTGATGAATCGAACAATGAAACAATTGCTGAAACATTGGTGCATGGATTCACTGATTCACAGTGCATTCGTGACTTGTAAGACAAAATTGTCGAAATTTCACCTGCCGAGGGGCAGCGTCCACTTGGAATATTCAAGGAAAACTTCATTGAGGAAATGAACTTTCCAACATTCTTCTATGGATATCGACATGGCACTGATATTACAGAACGATTTAGTTATCATAAAACAGTTCGATGGGAGCTGCTACATTCAAGTGGTTGCTTCTCCTGTCACATAACCAATTTGTTTTTCAAGACAATGCGCATAATAATTGAGCAAGTTCTGTCCTGCATGTGGGTCTGAATAAGAAAAGGCCAGTTACAAGGAAGAAAGTTGTCCGGGAAGGATGTGAAGTACAAAGTTAACCTAGAAAAAATTCTGAAATCTGATATTGGATACATAGATTTTAGAAACATCCGCACCTCTCCTAACTATTTGCAACAAAACAAAAAAAATATTTTTGCAATGATCCAGAAATTAGGCCCGCCAACATTCTTCGTCACATTTACAAGTGCAGAGCACTACTGGGATCTATTGGTGGCTTTGGTATCTGACCTGCATAAGAACAGGAAACGTAAAAAAGAAACCGATACACTGGAAAATAGCGACATTGACTACCTCATAAGAAAAGATGCGTTGACATGTACTCGATACTATAGACATAGAATAAATTCTTTGAGACAATTGATATTCCATGACGAAACATTTTTCCGAAAAATATTGAACTGCTTTTTTGTCAATGAATTCTAGAATAGGGGAAATGAACATGACCACGCACTGTTGTGGATAGAGGATGCACCAGTGTATGGAGCTAATAAGAATTCAGAGATTGAACAATTTGTGGATAAATACATAACATGCAACATAGATCATTTGGATCAAGAACTTGCAAAAGTCCATAGACATTACCATACAAGAAGTTGTAGAAAACGAAAATAACTCACATTCCAGATACAACTTTACCGTGCCGCCAATGAGAGCTACAAAAATCATAGATCCAGTTAGTGTAGAGGGAAATGTTGTTGTTGAGATATCTAAATCCTTGTTTGCATTTCTAGAAGAAGGGGGATTTGACAAAATGATGAGATTTGATGCCTTCTTGAGACAGGTAAATCTTTCAGAAGATGAGTACATCTAAGCCATACAATGTACACTTAGGCAACCAACGCTTTTCCTTAAACGAAACCTCTCCCATATTTGGAACAACAGATTCTCCAAGGATATACCAGTTATGTGGAAAGAAAATATAGATGCGTAATACATGCTAAATGCATATGCTGCAACATCATACTGTACCTCGTATATGATGAAGACTGACAAATCTATGACAAGTGCATTCAGAAAAATACGCAAAGAACATGAAAAAATTCATATTGATTCCATACAAATGATACACACACTTGGCAATACATTGCTTAATCTTCAACAAATGTCTTCTTAGCAAGCAGTTCACATTGCACTTTCCTTGCCCCTCACTTGTAGTTCAAGAAAATGTGTTTTCATAAACACATCTCCACTTGAAAAATGCGCATTTGTCCTTAAACCACTGGTTTTGCTACAATAAGAGCCCAACAATTCAGAGGACGTGGTATGTCTCTCTATTATTGATTATTGAATCCAGCATCCATCTCCTATTAGGCATATCTACTTAGTAGAATTCGTATCACATTACAAAAAACATGGTGCATCCATATCAAAAAGAAAAAAACCCTCTATCATACAATTTGTCAAATACAACAAACATTGTGACTATGAAAAATATTGTAGATAAAAATTGTTGCGGTATGTTCCGTTCGATGAAAACGATGAGACATTAATGCATAACTTTTGTACATGGGAGGCTGCGTATGTTGCGTCTGAGACTATGGTTCACATCAATGAAGCTAGATTTACCTACAATGTTAATCCAACATGGGGCGATCTAGAGGTTGCACTTAATGACCTAGAAAACCCTGGTGATCATGATGACACATTCACAGACCCAAAAACAACTAGAACTGCTTCCAAGTCCTATGACTTACAAGGAGATTTTCTTCTTCCTCCAACGACTGCAAGTGAAAAACGTATCAATATTGGTTTTCAAGTTACAAAACATCCTTTCCTAATTGAAAATAATGAATACCACATAATAAGATGTCTGTTGAATCGTGAACAAAAAACAATTGTAAAGGATATTGCTCTTAAAAAATGCTTGAACATGAATAGTCCTGTGCATGTGTTCCTTACAGGCAGAGAAGGAACAGACAAGACATTCAAAACAAAAGAATTGTTCCAAATGATTATACGAATCTATGATTCAAACAATTCCTCTGATCCTATGAAAGAAAAGGGCCTAATAGTTGCATACATAAGAAAAATTGCATACAATGTTGGTGGAACAATAGTCCACTCTGCATTTTTAATGCCTTTTAACAAGTCACAATTTCTTCCACTTAGCAAGGAAATGTTGGATACATTATCTAAGCTTTGTGAGGAACTCCAACTTGTATTTATAGATGAAGCATCTTTGATTGAGAGTCGGTTCTTGTATTCCATTGACAGGTGACTAAGAAGCATAAAACATGTACAGACGAAATACTTTGGAAACATTGACATGATATTCTGTGGGGATATTTACCAGGCACAACCCAACCAAGATTCTTTGATATTTGAACAACCCACGGGAAACATGGAAACATTCACCCATGACTTCTGGAGATACAATATTCAATGCTTTGATTTGCATACTACAATGCGCCAAACAGATGAAACATTCATTGCAATTCTGAATAGAATGCGCAGCAACAACCAAACACATGATGACTTGACCCATATCAATTTGATATGCTTATGGCCTGCACCAACAGACCCAACATCCCCTTACCTATTCTACAGAAACAAGGATGTTGCAAACCATAACAACCACATGCTCTCTCTAATGCCTGGCGATGATATCATCATCAATTCCATTGACCTGGAAGAAGACAACGATGGAAATGTGCCATGGCATGAACATTTAGTCACTTTACCTTTGCAGCTTGTCCTCAAATTAGAAATGTTGGTTGGAATATATGCCTTCAACTATGATTCATAGGATGGCTTGGTGAATGGTGCAGATGGAATACTGAAAGGCTATACAAAGACAAAAAAAGTGGATGTCCTTTGGATTAAGTTCCATGAACAACATATAGGCAAGAGACAAGTAAGCAAGTTGTCTTATCTATATAACTCAAAGACTGCAAGCGATTGGACACCTATTTTGAGAATATTGAAGCCAATATCAACATCAACAAAGACAGGTCAACTGAAGATTCGAAAACAGTTTCCAATTAAACGTGCATGTGCACATACAGTCCATAGATCACAAGGAATAACACTTGATAAAGTTGCTTTTCAGCCTGCTAGAATTTGGATACATGGACTTGTCTACATAGCATTGTCCCATGTTAGAAGCATAGAGTCCTTGTATTTACTAATTCCTTTCAGAAAAGATAACTTCAAAGTGAAACAAAAAGTTGATATTGAAATGGAACGACTGAGGACCACCACAAAATGGCAACTGCATTATGATTACCAATCCATACAAACAAATTCATCTGTATCAATTCTCTCGCTTAACACATGTAGCTTAAATGCACACATGGATGATATACTGAATGACTATGATATGATGCAATCTGATATTATGTGCTTGCAAGAAACACACATGGCATTATGCACACAGAACAAATAATTCCCAAATCACAATTGCATATTACGTTACATTACACATGGGGTCATGATACTGATGAAAAACATCTACCAATTTTGAACCATATACGTATCGAAGAAAACAATGTTGAGTTGGTGCTTGCAAATTTTTTTTCTCATGAAATAGAAGTTGCAATATTCAATCTATATGTTTCTCCCCATACAGTATTATCCAACATAGTACATGTCATTTCCAATGCATTGATCCATTTCCATCTGAATGGACCCATTGTACTTGGAGGAGACTTCAATATCGATATGCTACAAAATACTACTAGAGAAAAAGAATTGGAAAACTACATGTGCAAATACAGTCTCCGCTTTCTTATGAACAACACAGTCCATCTGCAAAATGCACTAATTGACCATGCCTGGTCCAATGTGCCCATTCCTCAAGACAATATGTTTTTCTTAGACACATATTGGTCTGATCATGATACAATTGGTATTTCACTTGAATTATGACATATACATCAAAGTTATTGCTAACTCATATTTGTATGTTTCAAAGCATATATGTATCTCTGATTTGTACACACATTTCTCTAGACAGTTTTCTACTTGAATTATAAAATTTGCATTGTGCAAAAAAAAAAAGAAGGTACATGCTCCCAAAAACTATTTCTGACTCTATTCAACGTATTCTATTTTTTTTTTTGTACATGTAAATAGTATTTACCTTTTTCTTAACATCTGAACTTATGTTCATATCCATTTTGATTTGTACTTTTGTTCATAGAAACAGACAAGAAAAGAAAAGGACACAAACAACTCCTATCCACACATGTAGACCAAACCATGCAAAGGTGCACCCTTTTCCTGCCTGTGTTCCACAGTAAACAATTTTTCGTTTACTTTCTTTCTGTTTGTCAAACTTATTTGCAGCTATGTTTTTTTTGGTTTTTTTGTTTTGCACGTAGAGGCAACTACCCTGCACATCTGCCATCCAACAGATGCAATGTTGGGCCGGCCACACCATAAGTCCACTTGTGAATTTCTATATCGCCCAACCATAACGACTATTCACAGGATAGAAAAAAATTGAGGCATATTGTGCATCTCGCAAGTGCGTGATCCAAATAATGGCGTCTACAATCTCAACCACCCCACAAGTTCGCCTGTCAAATTGTATATCATAGAACTATATGTGCTATTTGTAGAACACAGAACAATAGAAGGATTTTTTTGACCCCTCCCACCTGAGAACCCGCAAGTATGGAATGCATTATGGGTACATGGTGTATAAAATATCGTGTCAATACTTTATAAAGGTACATATCTAATTTTTCCTCGTTTCTACACACACCAGTCTGGTAACCACAGAATTGGTGTTGCACATGAATTATGAAATATGCACTGGGACTCGGACAAAGGCAAGTCCACGATCCAAAAAAGTGGTTAAGTATGAAATAAGGGATCTATGCATATCTGATATGTATTTCTCATTTCTCGGATCTCGCCAACCTTGGAGTAGAATGTTGAGCCGGAAAGAACACAAACTCGCTTGTCAAATTATTGTCATAATCTATTTGTAAGTAACCTAGTAGTAGAGCCCCGTTTTTGACCCAACCAGCCTAAGAATCCACGATCCAGAAACTGTCAATGGTCTATAAAATATAAGACAACACACAAGTCACCTTGTCTATTTTTATATCACAAAACTGTTTGTGCTATTTGTAGAACACCAAACAATAGAGGCATTTTTTTGAGCCTGCCCATCTGAGAAACCGCCATCCCAAAAGTAGAAAAGTATGGACTGACATACATACATTACTTCGCTAAGAAATTTGTACACATGCAGCCCAAACATTGTAAACTCATCAGTTTCATTATGCACTTTCACACTTGGCCATTCCTTCCTTTCTTTCTCTTCCTCATGCTCGTCACCTTCGCATATCTGCATAATAAGAAATAATGTTTATATATATATATATATATATACATACATATATATGTAGTTTTTCTAAATCTTTAATGATAATAGGTCATCGTGCAGAAACCGTCAAAGTTGTCATTGATGCGCGTATGGCTTGAGAAGTTTTGCCATCAATGCAATTTATGTGAAGGATTTTCTTATCCCTTCCCAGTATTAATTTCAAATGCCATGGAATGTCATTCGCACGACGCCACCTTGGTTCGTTCACGAAACCTTCACTCCTTAAATGTTTTTCGCCTTAACTGCCACCTTCGCACTTCTAAGTATGCAACAATTAAGCTTTACTTCTAATAGGTCATCATACAGTACACATAGATACTATCATTAATGAGGATATTTTCCATTCACACGCATGGAAGCAATGTTTCTAGGGGATTATATTTTCCCCTCCAATTCTTCATTTCAAGCAACATCTAGAGAAAATCCAAGTTTCAACAAAGTACTAGCACCAGCTATACAACAGTTTTGTAGAAATTTAATGAGCATATTCCTCACGATATTCCCATGCAGAAGAAGGGAAAAAGAATTGCAGGGGAGGCGGAGCAGCCCGAAACTTACAGTGAAAACATGGATCTTGACGTTGATCTAGAAAGCATATTCTGTAACCTTGATCGACCCACACACGAAATTCAACCTACCTACTCAATGGACATGGTTGATACTATAATGTTTTACGAAGGTGAATCCTATGTATTCCAGAATGTTTTTTTTGAATCTGAATCAAAAACATTAATCATTGAAAAATAAAAGTAAATAATAACCTAAGAATACATTGTTTAGAACTTGACCTTGCCAATGTGCAGGCATCATAAATATCTCAACCTCACATGGAAATCGAAGATTCTCTTCATGGTTCCGTTGGAATCATTGAAGCCGAAAATGCTAGACTGAAGAACCGCATAAAGGAATTAGAGGAAGCTTTGTTTCCTATGCCATTGCTTCATAGTTCTTCGTGAATAGCAATGCCTGCAACTACATGCACTCTTGCAACAAATATAAAAGGGTCCTCCATCTTCCTCACATCCTGTACAGGATAAAAATATCAACAAAATAATGGAAATGATTGTGAAGGACTGGGAAACATCATAGAATATGGATTCCTTGAGGAGCTGGGCACATAACTTGCTCCTACTTTTGTAGATGGATTTTAAAAATGAAGAAAGTTTCTATGTGCACATGGTAATCCCTTTTTCCTTTCATGTCAACAACATGGGAGACACCAGAAGAAGACAACATGATCTCCCTTCCAATAAACAACTCACTCAACTAGAAGCATGTTGGAAAGAGAAAGTGAAAAATCTCTATGTCATCATCCAGTCATGTGAGCAAGAAATATCAAAGAATGAAACATTATTGACAAAGCTCACCAAAATAGACTTAGCAGGAAACACAAATGGCTTCCAGGACCCCATCTTAATCCTCAACTCGCTGGCATCATCCAAGCAAGATTTCGATAAACAAGTTGATAATTTGAAAGCCTTGTCTTTATAAAATTTTTACAGTATTATTGAATATCATGAAGAAGAGGTGCACAACTAGCTAGTCCAGTATTCGGTATAGAATGACAACATCGATAAAACTTTGTGAAAAGTTTAAACTGATCTAAGAGAATTAGAAAATGAAGTTTTCAACATTCAAATCCGCAATGACATCAATGTCACCCCTTTGAGAAACTAAATTGAAGAGAACTTGAAGTGGGTCATTGCCCAAATCCAACAGGAAAATGCATAGTTCTTTCTTTGTCAATTCAGTTATTCCAACTTCTCCGAGTAGAAATCTATAGCCAAAAAATGATCTTACCATTTCTACTTTTAAGGTATTACATTCTACCATGTCCAACTACTTTCCACTATCCTATTTCTTGTACATATTTCTCTTATGGTCTGCGGGAGCCCCAATCCCAGTCTATCTGACAAACGCATTTACATTTCCAGGGATATGTAACAAACTACTAATTTTTTCATATACACCAAATAAAACTATTTTTTTGTTTGCTTATATATTTACGTGTTCCTAGATTTTTATCTTCAGCCATGTTGAATGTGAAGACATTCTTCTTAATTTATCTCAATTCTCCTTTTCTCCTATGCATCTTTTCTCCAGCCTAGTTATTTTCAAAATAAAGTATGAAATAAATCACTGACTCAAATTTGAGATATCATCTTTCAGATATATATATATATATATATATATATATATATATATATATATATATATAT
>ML778351.1:1025701-1050166 GCA_009831015.1 Picea engelmannii
TGGGTGGGGGAGGGACAAAGGGGAAGACGGAGGGGGAGAGAGATAGAGAGGGACAAGGAGGGAAGGAGGGGGGGAGAGGATGGAGAGAAATGGATGGAGGGAGGGAGAGAGAGGGAGAGAGTCAAAGAGGGGGGATATAGAGAGGGAGTGTGTGTGAGAGTTTGAGACAAGGTATAGGTCTAGGTCATGGTATAAGCCTATGTATAGGTCTAGGTCAAGGGAATTTCTTGCCTTATCATGCCTTGTAATGTACCAAACTTTTTAGTGTGTAAGACTGTAAGAGGGAGAGAGAGGAAGACAAGGGGGGAAGGTACTGAGTAAGTGTGTTAGAATCTGGGAGGGAGAGAGAGGAAGAAATAGAAGGGGCATATAAATTGTGTGTGTGGGAGTGTGGCAAGGAGAGAGAGAGAGTAATACAAAGAGGGGAGGTATAGATTGAGTGTGTTAGAGTGTGGGAGGGAGAGAGAGGAAGAAATAGAGGGGGGGTAGAAAGTGTGTGTGAGAGAGTGTGGGAGGAAGAGAGAGAAAGGAATATAAATGAGGTAGAGAGAGTGTGCGAGAGTGTGAGATGGAGAGAGAGGAATATAGAGAGGGGGGTTGAGAGAGAGGTAAATGTAGGAGAGAGGGGTATATGTAGGATAGATAGTGGGAGGGAAGGGGAGAGAGAGAGGGAGAGGGTTGTAAGAGAAAGAGTGCATGAGAGTGTGAGAGGGGGAGAGTTAAAGAAAAAGAGGAGGGGTCGAGAGAGAGAGTGTGAGAGGGAGGGGGATATAGTGAATGGGAAATGGTGGGGGATAAAAAGTGAGGGGGAGAGAGGAGTACATAAACTTGAGATAGGGGGGAGAGTGAGATAAGGGTAGGGAGAGAAACAGACAACAATAGTATAAGAGAGCTTGATAGTGATATGTAGAGATAGAAGGATAGGGTAGAGAGATAGGGAGGAGGGAAAGAAGGGGAGGGAGGGAGAGAGACATGAAGAGAAGAAGAGAGGTCGAGAGTTAGATGGAGAAAAATAGAGAGGGAGATAGAATGAAAAAGAGTTTCAGAGAGAGAGAGAGTGAGAGTGAGACTAACAACAATGGGAGAGAGAGAGGGAGGGGGGGTGGGGTGGGGGAGGGACAAAGGGGAAGACAGAGGGGGATAGAGATAGAGAGTGACAAGGAGGGAAGGAGTGGGGAGAGAGAGGGGGGGAGAGGACAGAGAGAAATAGATGGAGGGAGAGATAGAGGGAGAGAGTCAAAGAGGGGGGATATAGAGAGGGAGTGTGTGTGAGAGTTTGAGACAAGGTATAGGTCTAGGTCATGGTATAAGCCTAGGTCTAGGTCTAGGTCAAGGGAATTTCTTTCGTTATCGTGCCTTGCAATGTACAAAACTTTTTAGTGTGTGAGACTGTAAAAGGGAGAGAGAGGAAGACAAGGAGGGAAGGTACTGAGTAGGTGTGTTAGAATGTGGGAGGGAGAGAGAGGAAGAAATAGAAGGGGCATAGAAATTGTGTGTGTGAGAGTGTGGCAAGGAGAGAGAGAGAGAGAGTAATACAAAGAGGGGAGGTATAGATTGAGTTTGTTAGAGTGTGGGAGGGAGAGAGAGGAAGAATAGAGGGGGGGTAGAAAATGTGTGTGAGAGAGTGTGGGAGGAAGAGAGAGCAAGGAATATAAAGGAGGTAGAGAGAGTGTGCGAGAGTGTGAGATGGATAGAGAGGAATATAGAGAGGGGGGTTGAGAGAGAGGTAAATGTAGGAGAGAAGGGTAGATGTAGGATAGATAGTGGGAGGGAAGGGGAGAGAGAGAGGGAGGGGGTTGTAAGAGAGAGAGTGCATGAGAGTGTGAGAGGGGGAGAGGTAAAGACAAAGAGGAGGGGTCAAGAGCAAGAGAGAGTGTGAGAGGGAGGTAGAAGGAGACGGGGAGGGGGGGGTAGAGAGAGGGATAGTGAGAGAAAAGGAAGAAGATAGGGAGACATAAAAGGGAAGGTAGAGAGAGAGTGGGAGGTGTTGAAATATTATAACTTCGAATAGTATTCTACCTAAGGAGTGTTGAATAATATTGTTATATTTTATTTGTTAATTAGTCCCTATTGTTCCTTCGTAAAAGTCATCCCTATTGTGCCTTGAAAACTAAATGTGAATTAAGAGGGTAAAGTGACAAGTCAGCCAATGAGGGAAGTGAAGACATCAATTTTAATATAATAAAAAGTATCATGTTTGTCAAGATCAGATTGGACAAAGGATTGAAAGTCTTATTGCATCCTTCACTATTCCCAATGTTAAATATCTTGACATGTCTCACAGAAGAACATGGCAACTCTGCAAATAATCTTGAAAATACTAGTGATTTTGATGGAAGTGATGAATTGGAAAATGAAATAGCTGCTGAAACATTGGTGCATGGATTCACTAAGTCACAGTGCATTTGTGACTTCCAAGACAAAATTGTCGAAGTTTCACCTGCCGAGGGGCAATGTCCATTTGGAATATTCAAGGACAAATTCACTGAGGAAATTAAATTTCCAACACTCTTCTATCGAGATCCACGTGGCACTGATATTACAGAACGATTCAGTTATCATATAATAGTTTGATGGGAGCTGCTACATTCAAGCGGTTGCTTCTCCTGTCACATAACAAAAAAAAATTTCAAGACAATGAACATAATAATCAAGCAATTTATGTTCTGCATGTGGGTCTGAATAAGAAAAGGGTAGTTACAAGGAAGAAAGTTGTTCGCAAAGGATGTGAAGTACAAATTTAACCTAGAAAAAATTCTTAAATCTAATATTGGATACATAGATTTCAAAAACATCCGCACCTCTCCTAACTATTTCCAGCAAAAAAAAAAAAAAAATTTGGAATGATCCACCAATTAGGCTCGCCAACATTTTTCGTCACATTTACAAGTGCAGAGCACTGTTGGGATCCATTGGTGGCTGCAGTATTTGACCTACATAAGAACAGGAAACGTAAAAAAGAAACTGATACACTGGAAAACAACGACATTGACTACCTCATAAGAAAAGACCCAGTGACATGTACTCACTACTATAGACATAGAATAAATGCTTTGAGACAATTGATATGCCATGATGAAACATTTTTCAGAAAAATATTGAACTACTTTTTTGTCTGTGTCGTAGGCGTAGAGGGACTATAGCAATCGATAAATCGTTGACCTGGTATTAGATTGTGCATTGAACATAAATATTTTCATATTGTCTATTGTTGGAACAAGGGAAGTGAAGACATCGATTTTAATATACTAAAAAGTATCATGTTTGTCAAGATCTGATTGGACAAAGGATTGGAGGTCTTATTGCAGCCTTCACTATTCCCAATGTTAAATATCTTGACCTGTTCAAAGTATTTGGTAGTATATGGTATTTTTGAATTATATATTTTATTATGGATTGGTCGATGGTGGATTAATGCTAGCATTAGTTCGAATGTCTCCCTTAGCATTTTTTCCTAGGTAGAATACATTCTCTACCATATTACTATGTCTGATTTTTTCTTTATTGTTGCGTGCTTCGACAAAACAAGCTTGCCACACTGCATATTTTCTTAAATTCTTGAATAGGCGCACACACTTTGACGGTCCTGACAGTCTTAATTGTTTCCGTAACAACTCTGGCGGTGTTAAATGATTATTGTACAGATGGGTTGCAATAGAGTTTCGTTCAGGGTCAACATCGGTGCTCGAGTGTTTGATCCTTGCTCGGTGCTTCGTTCCATGGTTCTGGTTCTTGTTTGATTCAACTTTGCAAAGTTGAAGTCCTGCAATTGTAGTTCGAGCTCTTCGTGGTTGTTCATTGGTTTGTTGTTTTTCAACTTTGCAAGTTGTTGGACCTGTTGTTGTAGTTTGCAGTTTTTGGGGCTGAGCTCTTGTTGTCCTTTGTTGACGGGTAAGTTTCCCTGTTGTTGTTGCTGTTTTTCAATGGAGGCATTCCCACCATCTTTGTCTATTCTCTTAGTTTCAGTTCCTAGAAAGAATGTGTCTTGCAATGCAGAGGGATTTATGAAAAGTATTTGGGAGCCATCAGAAGAGGGAACCATCGGTCGGGGTATGTACGCATGGTATGCTTTCATTCTATGGGTGGGAGCACTGTGTCTACCTGTTTTATTTATGCCGAGTAAATTTATTGGTTTATTTATTTCTATGTTTTCTTCTCATCTACTGTGGGGATTAGGGGGATTGAAGTTGAGAAGAAGAAGGTTCAAAGATACATATGAGAATTGGTGCCCTGGTTTGTTTTTTTTTTTCTATTTTTGTACCATTTATTTTTTTCTCCTGCTTTTCTCTATTTTCATGGAAAGTGAAACTATGTAGAAAATAGATTCAAAGTGAGAGTTGAAGAGATGAACGAGGTAATAGATGTAGATTCGTACGAAATAACTGCATAGCCCATTGTACATGACAACATTGACGTGGTTTTGCATAGCAATGTGGTTTTTAGATTGGATGCATTCTTGTATACTGTTGGGGATTGCCTTTTTGATACATTCCAGGTTCTATTGCATTTCCCCTATTCATCGACAGAGCTGTGCAATGGATTGATATATTATTTCTTGACATCCCTTTAAAAATGGCGATGTCAAGGCTTTGCAGTCCTATGAATACGAACTGGAATCTAATTTTTTTCGGCAGTTGCATGGAATACAAGATGTCAGTATGTATTTTTCAAAAATGTGGTTGTCTGCATCTCCAGTTTTTCCTCCGCATGAGAGGGTACTTTGGGGAGATACATTTTGTATATGATGGCTATCTATCTAGCTTAATATAGTAGTTGCCATTTGGTCATTGACAAGAAAAATAAGATATCTACTATTCAATAAAACTGCATCTGACAATCCATATTGCATCTTGTTCCACGATGCCAATGCCCTCAATGGCCATTATGAACCACTGGTGTACAGAAAAATTCCCATATGCAATATAGAAGGTCCTCGTATCTACTTGTCCATTATTTGCAAATACCTTCAATCGCAATGCAAAGGGATTTTGCATGGCATAGATTGCCATGGTTTACAGCTGGCAACAAACATTGTGTCTAGTTGTGGAGATACTCTATTCAATGCAGTTTGTTGTTTTGTACCAACAAAATTCGATGTTCAGTCTCTGGGACTTTACACTGTACAGTCCTTTTGCAATGCAATTATAGGCGACATCCAACAGGCCTTTAGGTGCTTGCATCAACACCTTTCCCCATATCTCATAAAAGATATGCCGACAGTTGGAAGTTGGCATAAATACCTTGTGAACATGACGCTTCCATATGAAAACAGGCGTATGGAGGGTTGTAGATTCTGTTTGCAATGGTTGTCTATCATATTCAGGGTTAATATCCAGGTGTGGTTTCCCTTGACAGATGCCACTGTCCATTCCTGGGTTATTGATTCAAATTGTGATCGAACAATTGACATTGTTTCGTTGAAAATAGACACAACACATATCCATTATGAACCTTTGCCTCCACATATCTGTAGTTCAGGGTTGATTTTCCATGCCACCCAAATGACATCGAATTTGCATACACGTGGAATGTTTTTTGTGAAAATGAAAGTCCTCCCAGTTGCGATATGGCTAGAAAGGGCTTGAACAAAACAAACATGCGTAAAATTCATGACAATTGTGATGAGGCCATAGACGACTTAGAAAAAAAATGTAGAGTAAGTTATCACAATTTGAAAAAAATTATTCTTCAAATTCGCCCGACTACTGATAAGGTCATAGAGACCTTGAACAAAAAATGTAAAGTAGTTTCTCAGAAATTGGGTGAAAGTGAAATTCATCCTAGTTTCCACTAGCTCATCCTGCCCTTGGGCAAGAAACGTAGACTAAGTTACAAAACTTGAAAAAGGTCATGCACTAGAGAAAAAAATGCATTGCTACACTTCCTTTTAGAGAGAAACTCACATATAACAATGTAAAGAAATTTGTTTGTTCAGAACAAAGCATAAACATGTGTGATTGCATATCCCAGAATGGTGATGCAACTGTACGAATTCGTGATATACAAGAAACACCATGCAATAGTAGCAATGAAAACCAGGAAACAATTTCTACAAATACTTCTCTGCAAAAGAAAAATGCAAGACATAACTACATGAAACAAATTAAAGACACTCCTTCCATTGCATGTGAAATTTGTGAAAAATTTAATTTTTCAAAAAACAGGAAGTCTTTCATGCCTGATTTGCAAGCCGAAAAGCTCTGCTTGACAGGACAGGATAAGCCATTTTCCAGTGCGAAAGTTTGTCTTCCACGCAAACGATCGCTTGAAAATGGAAAACTGTCGCAGTTTGCAACCCCTGACTGAATAAGATGTAATACACCACTAGCATATGTAAGTGCACTTACAGAACTCAAGGAGAGACTTGTGTCTCTGCGAATTGCATTTTCCCAAATTAGACCTTGGGGGTATAAACAACCCCAGATGGGCTTAACAAGATCAATTATTAATGTTCCTATTCAGCTAGATGTTGTGCAAAAAGCATTGCCACAATATATTAACAATACAATTACAATCATTGTGGCTCTGAAAAGACACTTGAGATACAAAAATTCCTATCAGACAGGCAAAGTGTGTGTGCACGTTGTTATGAAAGCATTAAAGGAATTATGTCACAAAGTTGTGTACAAAGAAGAGAACATTTGTATAAATGCCAACTGGAACAATGTTCTTGCTAAAGAACATGGCAACTTTGCAGATACTCTTGAAAATCCTAGTGATTTTGATGGAAGTGATGAATCAGACAATGAAACAACTGTTGAAACATTGGTGCATGGATTCAATGATTCATAGTGCATTCATGACTTGCAACACAAAATTGTCGAAATTGCACCTGCCAAGGGGCAGCGTCCACTTGGAATATTCAAGGAAAAATTTGTTGAGGAAATGAACTTTCCAACACTCTTCAATGGAGATCCACGTGGCACTGATATTACAAAATGATTCAGTTATCATAAAATAGTTCGATGGGAGCTACTACATTCAAGGGGTTGATTCTCCTATCACATAATGAATTTGTTTTTCAAGACAATGCACATAATAATTGAGCAAGTTCTGTCCTACATGTGGGTCCGAATAAGAAAAGGCTAGTTACAAGGAAGAAAGTTGTTCACGAAGGATGTGAAGTACAAAGTTAACCTAGAAAAAATTCTGAAATCTAATATTGGATACATAGATTTCAAAAACATCCCCACCTCCCCTGACTATTTGCAACAAAACAAAAAAAATATTTTTCCAATGATGCAACAATTATCCCCAATAACATTTTTCGTCACATTTAAAAGTGTAGAGCACTGCTGGGATCCATTGGTGGCTGCGGTATCTGACCTGCATAAGAACAAGAAACATAAAAAAGAAACCGATACACTGGAAAATAGTGACATTGAATACCTCATAAGAAAAGACCCGGTAACATGTACTCGCTATTATAGACATAGAGTAAATTCTTTAAGACAATTGATATGTCATGATGAAATGTTTTTCAGAAAAATATCGAACTACTTTTTTTTCACTGAATTCCAGAATAGGGGAAAAGAACATGACCACGCACTGTTGTGGATAGAAGATGCACCCATGTATGGAGTCGATAATAATTTAGAGATCAAACAATTTGTGAATAAATACATAACATGCAGCACAAATCATGTGGATATAGAACTTGTGAAAGTCCATAGACATTACCATACAAGAAGTTGTAGAAAATGAAAAAACTCACGTTGAAGATACAACTTTCACGTGCCACTAATGAGAGGTACAAGAATCATAGAGCCAGTTAGTGTAGAGGAAAATGTTGTTGTTGAGAAATCTAAATCCTTGTTTGCATTTCTAGAAGAAGGGGGAATTTGACGAAATGATGAGCTTTGATGCCTTCTTGAGACAAGTAAATCTTTTAGAAGATGAGTAGATCCAATCCATACAATGTACGCTTAGGAAACCAACACTTTTCCTTAAACGAAAACTCTCCCATATTTGGAACAACATTTTCTCCAAGAATATGCCAGTTATGTGGAAAGAAAATACAAATGCGCAGTACGTGCTGAATGCATATGCTATAGCATCATACTGTGCCTCGTATATTACGAAGATTGACAAATCTATGACAAGTGCATTTAGAAAAATATGCAAAGAACATGAAAGAAGTCATATTGATTCCATACAAATGATACACACACTTGGAAATACATTTCTTAATCTTCAACAAATGTCTTCTCATCAAGCAGTTCACATTGAACTTTCCTTGATCCTCACTTGTAGTTCAAGAAAATGTGTTTTCATAAACACATCTCCACTTGAAAAATGCACATTTGTCCTTAAACCATTGATTTTGATGCAACAAAAGCCCAACAATTCAGAGGATGTGGTATGTCGCTCTATTATTGATTATTACATCCAAAGTCCATATCCTATTAGACATATCTATTTAGCAGAATTTGTATCGCATTACAAAAAAAATGGTGCACCCATATCAAAAAGAAAAAAACCCTCTGTCATATGATTTGTCAAATACAACAAACATTGTGACTATTAAAACTATTGTAGAGAAAAATTGTTGCAGTACGTTCCGTTCGATGAAAATGAAGAGACATTAATGCATAACTTCTGTACATGGGAGGCTGCATATGTTGCATGTGAGACTATGGTGCACATCCATGAATCTAGATTTACCTACAATGTTAATCCAACATGGGGCGATCTAGAGGTTGCACTTAATGACCTAGAAAACCCTGGCAATCATGATGACACATTGAGAGACCCAAAAAACAACTAGAACTGCTTCTGAGTCCTATGACTTACAAGGATATTTTCCTCGTCCTCCAGCGACTGCAAGTGAAAAATGTATCAATCTTTGTTTTTAAGTTACAAAACATCCTTTCCTAATTGAAAATAATGAATACCATAGAATAAGACGTCTATTGAATCATGAACAACAAACAATTGTAAAGGATATTGCTCTTAAAAAATGCTTGAACATGAACAATCATGTGCACGTCTTCCTTACGAGTGGAGCAGGAACATGCAATACATTCACAGCAAAAGCATTGATCCAAATGCTTATACAAATATATGATTCAAACAATTCCTCGGATCCTATGAAACCAAAGGGCCTAATAGTTGCATACACAGGAAAAGCTGCATACAATGCTGGTGGAACAACAATCCACTGTACATTTTTAATGCCTTTTAACAAGTCACAGTTTCTTCCACTTAGCAAGGAAATGTTGGATACATTATCTAAGATTTATGAGGAACTCCAACTTGTCTTTATAGATGAAGCATTTTTTATTGAGAGTTAGTTGTATTCGATTGACAACTAACTAAGAAGCATAAAACATGTGTAGACGAAAAACTTTGGAAACATTGACATGATATTCTATGGGGATCTTTACCAGGAACAACCCATCCAAGATTCTTTGATATTTGAACAACCCATGATCAACATGGAAACAATCACCCATGACTTCTGGAGATACAATATTAAATGCTTTGAGTTTCATACTACAATGTGCCAAACAGATGAAACATTCATTGCAATTCTCAATAGAATGTGCACCAACAACCAAACACATGATGACTTGACCCATATCAATTTGAGATGCTTACGACCTATGGCTAGTCAAGTTAGTGTTCATTGATAGTGCAGGTGGGGCCATCTGATCGTGGAGCCATCTTGACTGCTAGAATTTGATTTAGGAGCATCTTGACTGCTAGAATTTTAATCATGATTTCAAAATTTTCACTCGTTACAGTGTCCTTCCTCTTCCAAATGTTTTCAAAAAAGTTTTGAGAATTTGTCGGGGCTAGTTTTGGTAATAGAAATGACCATTTTCAAGCAGCCATTAAGGTTTTCAGCATGGAACAAACCTACCTATTGCAAGGCGCAAGTCTCTCCTTTTTTACGATTATTTGAAGAGACCCAAACTTCAAACTAAACCATCATATAAAACAACTATTTATACATCTAAACATAGTAGTTGCCTTTTTCTTAACATCTGAACTTATGTTCATATCTGTTTTTCTTTGTACTTTTGTTTTTAGAAACAGACAGGAAAATCAGAGGACACAAAGAACTCCTACCCACACACGTAGACCAAACCATGCAAAGGTGCACCCTTTTCCTACCCATGTTCCATAGTGAACAATTTTTCGTTTACTTTCTCTATGTTTGTCAAACTTATTTGCAGCTATGTTTTTTTTGGTTTTTTTTCGTAGAGGTAACTACCCTGCACATCCACCATCTAACAAATGCAATGTTGGAGCAGCCAGCCCGCAAGTCCACTTGTGAATTTCTATATCACCCAACCATAACGGCTATTCACAAGATAGGAAACATTAGAGGCATATTGTGTAGCTCACAAGTGCGAAATCCAAATACTGGCATCTAAAATCTCAGCCACCCAACAAGTCTTCCTGTCAAATTGTATATCGCAGAACTGTATGTTCTCTTTGTAGAACACAGAACAATAGAAGTCTTTTTTTGACACCTCCCACCCAAGAACCCGCAAGTATGGAATGCGATATGGGTACATGGTTTATAAAATCTAATGATACTTAATAAAGGTACATATCTAATTCTGCCTCATTTCTACACACACTAGTCTAGTAACCACATAGTTGGTGTTGCACATGAATTATGAAATATGCACTAGGAGTCAAACAGTGCCAAGTCTGAGATCCAAATAAGTGGCTAAGTATGGAATACGTGATCTTTTCATATTTGATATCTATTGGTGATTTCTGGGATCCTGCCAGCCCTGGAGTGGAATGTTGAGCCAGCCAAAATGCAAACCCGCTTGTCAAATTATTGTCATAATCTATTTGTAAGTAACATAGCATTAGAGCCCCATTTTTTGCCCCGCCAGCCCGAGAACCTGCGATCCAGAAACTGTCAATGGTCTATAAAATATAAGCTAACATGCAAGTCCCCTTGTCTATTTGTATATCGTGGACCTGTGTGTGCTATTTGTAGAACACCAAACAATAGAAGCATTTTTTTTAGCCCTCCCATCTAAGAACCCACCATCTCGAAAGTGGCAAAGTACAAAATGACATATGTACATTTCTTTGCTGAGAAATTCCTACTCATGTAGCCCCAACATTGTAAACTCATCAGTTTCATTATGCACTTTCACACTTGGCCATTCCTTCCTTTCTTTCTCTTCCTCGTGCCCGTCACCTTTGCATATCTACATAATGAGAAATAGTGTTTATATATATGTGTGTGTCTGTGTGTGTGTATTCTTTCTAAATCTTTAATGCTAACAGGTCATCGTGTAGGCACCGTCTAAATTGTCATTGATGCACGCAAGGCTCGAGAAGTTCTGCCATCAGTGCAATTCATGCAAAGACTTTTATTATCCCTTCCCAGTCTTAATTTCAAATTCCATGGAATGTCATTCACACACCATCATCTTTCTTCCCTCTGAAAACCTCCAATCTCTTCCAACTCTGAATTTGAAATACCATGGAATGTTATTCGCATGACGCCACCTTGGTTCGTTCACGAAACCTTCACTCCTTAAATGTTCTTCATCGTAACTTCCACCTTCGCACTTCTAAGTATGAAATAATTAAGCTTTACTTCTAACAGGTCATTATAAAATACGCATAGATACTTCCATTAATGAGGATATTTTCCATTCACATGCATGGAAGCAATGTTTTCGGGGGATTATATTGTGCCCTCTAGTTCTTCATTTCAAGGAGCATCTGGAGAAAATCAATGTTTCGACAAATTATTGGCACCAGCTCTACAAAAATTTTGTAGAAATACAATGAACATATTCCTCACGACCTTCCCGTGCAGAAGAAGGGAAAATAATTGCAGGGGAGGCAGAGCAGCCCAAAACTTATAGTGAAAACATGGATCTTGACGCTGATCTGGAAAGTATATTCTGCAACCTTGGTCGGCCCACACACAGAATTCAGCATATCTGCTCAATGGACATGGTTGATACCATAATTTTTTACGAAGATGAATCTTACATATTCCAAAATGTTGTTTTTGAATCCGAATCAAAAAAATTAATCATTGAAAAAAAAGATGTAAATAATAACCAAAGAATACATCGTTCAGAACTTGACCTTGCCAATATGCAGGCGTCCAAAATATCTCAGCTTCATATAGAAACCGGAGATGCTCTTCATGGTTCTGTTGGTATCATTGAAGCCGAAAATGCTAGACTAAAGAACCGCATTAAGAAATTACAAGAAGCTATGTTTCCTATTCCATTGCTTCACAATTCTTTGTGAATAGCAATGTCTGCTACTACGTGCACTTTTGCAACAAGTATAAAAGGGTTCTCCAGCTTCCTCACATCCTGTAGAGGATATGTCGAGAAAAATATCAACAAAAGAATAGAACTGATTATGAAGGCCTGAGCAAAATCACAGAATATGGATTCCCTGGGGAGCAGGGCACATAACTTGCTCCTACTTTTGCAGACGGATTTAAAAAATGAAGAAAGTTTCTATGTGTGCACGGTCATCCCTTTTTCCTTTCATGTCAACAACCTGGTAGAGACTAGAAGAAGACAACATGATCTTCCTTCCAATAAATGGCTCACTCAACTAGAAGCATGTTGGAAAGAGAAAGTGAAAAATCTGTATGTCATTGTCCAGTCATGTGAGCAAGCAATATCAAAGAAAGAAACATTATTGACAAAGCTCACCAAAATAGACTTAGCAAGAAACAAAAATGGCTTCCAGGACACCAGCTTAATCCTCAACTCACTAGCGTCAACCAAGCAAGATTTCTATAAAGAAGTTGATAATTTGAAGGCCTTGTCTTTAGAAATTTTTTACAGCATTATTTAATATCATGAAGAAGAGGTTCACAACTGGCTAGTTCGGTATTCGATACAGAATGCAGACATCGATGAAACTTTGTGCAAACTTTCAACTGATCTAAGCAAATTTGAAAACGAAGTTTTAAACATTAAAATCCGCAATGACATCAACATCACCCCTTTGAGAAACTATATTGAAGAGAACTTGAAGTGGGTCGTTGCCCAAATGAAACAGGGAAATGCATAGTTCTTTCTTTATCAATTCAGTTATTCCAACTTCTCTGAGTAGAAATCTATAGCCAAAAACTGATCTTACCATTTCTACTTTTAAGGTATTACATTCTACCATGTCCAACTCCTTTCCACAGTCCTATTTCTTGTACATATTTATGTTATGGTCCGCGGGAACCCCAATCCCAGTCTATATGACAAACGCATTTACATTTCTAGGGATATGTAACAAACTATTAATATTTTCATATACTCCAAATAAAACTATTCTTTTGCCTGCTTATATATTTACGTGTTCCTATATTTTTATCTTCAGCCATGCTGACTATGAAGACATTATGTTTAACTTATCTCAGTTCTCTTTTTCTCCTATGCATCTTTTCTCGGGCTTGGTTATTTTCAAAATAAAGTATGAAATAAATAACTGACTCAAATTTGAGATATCATCTTTCATATATATATATATATATATATATATATATATATATATATATATATATGTATGTTTCGTTAAATTTCCAGGAATATCTAATAGGTTTCATTATTTTTTATATAAATGTCATGAAATTGTGTTCGCTACTTTTTTTGTACTCAAACGTCTAGACAATATGTCATTTGTTCGATCTTTATCACCCGTGCTTCATACTTTTTCCACAAAAGCCCTTAAAATTTAAATATTTCACAAATCCTCTTCTCAATTTGTATATCGTCGAACTATGGGTGGTATTTAAAAAATTGCATATTTGGTATGTATAATTTATGCTCTCCGGGAACCTATAATTTGATACATTTCAATTTCTTGTATCCACTAGCCCTTGTTTTAAAGAAAAATAATTCGGGAATGCTATTTATATGGTCCTTTTGTCCACCACCCTTTTTAATAGACATTGGTAGTAGGACATGGAACAACAAAAGATCCATTTTCAGGTCCCCAGCCTGAGAACCCGCGATCCAAAAACTAGACAAGTTTCGATTCAAGGTTCCCTCCATGCTCTAATTCGGGAATGCTAGTTTTTTTCCTACTTTTATGTGTTCGTAAAATTTCATAGATAGTGTGTACATAGAGTTACGTATTTTCTATGTATAGTTTATGGTCTCTACGAATCTATAATTTCATAAATTTCAGTTTCTTGTGTCGATGAGTGCGTGTTTTAAAGAAAACTAATTCATGAATGCTATCTATTTGGTCCTTTTGTTGACTTCCCTATATGCCTATGTAAAGAAAACTGATTCGTGAATGCTAAATTTTTTGAACACAATCCCCTTAAAATTCAAATAGTCTGCAACTCCAATTGTCAATTTGTATATCGTAGAACTTTTGGTGCTATTTGTAGGTCATGGACCCGCAATCCAAAAACTGGTCAACTCAAGAACCTGCTCTTTTAAAGAAACTAATCCAGGAACATTTTTTTTTCATGCTTATGTTAACCAGCCTATGTAACAGACATCAGTACTATGTTTTTTTCCTTTCTTTCTCCACCAGCATATGTAAAAATCAAAACTAATTCGGAAATGGTAAACTTGTTTTAATTAATTATAAATGATTTTATTGATATTAAAATAAGTTATTGAGTTTATTATTTCAATTTTCTTATGTACATAGTGGAACTCTTCCTTCTACTTGTAGCACAACGAACAACAAAAGCCAGCATTTAAGGTCCACAGCGTGATAACCCGCCTAATTCCGCAATGCAATTTTTTTCATGCTTATGTTCACCAGCCTATGTAACAGACGTCCGTACTATTTTTTCTTCTTTTTTTTTTCCACCAGCATATGTAAAAAGGAAAACTGATTTCAGGAATGCTAAACTTGTTTTATTTAATTATAAATTATTTTATAGATACAAAAATAAGTTATTCAGTTTATTATTTCAAATTGCTTATTCGACACGGGTGACTTCAACTTCAAGTAATCCGCAAGTCCGACTGTCAATATGTATGTTGCAAAACTCTAGGTGCTATTTGTAGACCATGGAACAATCGATGCCCAATTTGCATCCCTCCAGTCCAACAACCCGTGATCCATAAATTTCAAATAGTCTGCAAAACAGCTTCTCAATTTGAATATCGCGGAACTCTCGATGCTATTTGTAGGCAATGAAACAACACAAGAACAATTTTCAGCCCGCAACCTCGACAACCCAAGATCAAGCTTCCATGCATGCTCTATATATCTACTTCATCAAATCACATATTTTATTTTTGTAGGCCATGGAACAACAAAAGCCCGATTTTCATCCCGCCAGAGTGAGAACCCGCGATCCAAAAATTCAACTAGTCCACAAAACTGCTTGTCAATTTGTATATCGCAGAAGTCTAGGTGTTATTTGTAGACAATGGAACAACAGGTCCCCTGCCCGATAACCCACGATCCAAAAACTAGCTAAGTCAAGAACTCGCTCTTTTTAAGAAAATTTGTTTGGGAACACCATTGTTTCCATACTTATGTTCACCACCCTATGTAACAGATGTCAGTGCTATTGTTTTTTCATTTTTTGTCCACCAGCATATGTAAAAAAGAAAACTTATTCGGGTAACAACAAAAGCCTGATTTTCAGCACAGCAGCCCCAGAACTTGCGATCCGAAAATTCAAATAATCCGTAGGACTGCTTTTCAATATGTATATTACGAACATGTCCATGCTATTTGTAGACCACGGAACAACATAAGCCCAATTTTTAGTCCAACACCCCGAAAACCTGAAAACCCATGTCAATTCTGCACCAAACACTTCTCCATGAACCTAGGTAACAGACGTTACCACTATTTTTTTTGTGTCTTTTGTCCATGACCGTATGTGAAACATATGTTAAAAATATTATTTTGTATACGATGCCCTTAAAATTCTAATAGTCTGCAAATCCAGTTGTCACTTTGTATATCGCAAAATTGTTTTTCCCGCTTTTTGCTCATGTACCCATGTGCTTCAACTCCCTGTCCATGTGTCTCCTGACTTTAACTTCATCTTGCTCGAGGCAGTGCACCATTACTCTGAGTGCACCCTGCTCTGACTTCACATCCTTTCAACGGAACTCATTGCGCCTTTACTCTGCGCATGCAACCATTTATGGAAACTCATCAGCTCCACACAACTATTAAATAAAATGAACCCGCGACTTTGCCTACACGCCACTCCGCAATTGTTGGGTTGCATTTGTTATGTACCAAACATTAATAGTTTTTTATAAATTTCAAATAAAACTAATTCA
The DNA here is from genome assembly GCA_009831015.1 of Picea engelmannii. Classification (NCBI taxonomy): domain Eukaryota; kingdom Viridiplantae; phylum Streptophyta; class Pinopsida; order Pinales; family Pinaceae; genus Picea; species Picea engelmannii. The sequence continues at coordinate 1,041,928 of ML778351.1, forward strand.
GGAATACCACGTGTACTACAACTTGCTACCCATGCATTTAGTCGACGTTCGGCCTAGCAGGGACTACGCTGCCATGCAAAACTTGTTTATTAAGAAGTTTCAAGTACTTCAACATGCTTTGACAAAGTATGTAAACTTCTGAAAAGTATGTAAACTTATAAAAAGTACGTTGAGTATGTGTTAAATATGATAAAGACAACCTACTAAACTATTGATAAATATGAGTTATATGTTGCACTATAGGAGATACATATTTGATAAAAAAAAGAAAAATGATCATGTTAATATCTTTTTAGCCTACAGTAATAAAATAAGTTGTAATTTCATGGATATATTGATTTTGATATTTAAAAAAATACATAATATTATAAATTTTCAAAAAATACACATTGTAACAATTATACAAGTTTTTGGAAAAAAAGATCTTTCATTGACGTACTTAACCGGTGCCTCAACAAAAATATATATCTTATATTTTGTTGGAAAAATAAGATACCATTATTAAAAAAAATTAATAATTGACATAGTTATTTACAATTTATATTAATAAAAAGTATATATCGAAAAAACTAATTCAATTTCCTATGTTACATCTTCTTATCCCATATTCAAATTCATTTTAAAAGTACCTTGAATAATCCTTCCAAGTTAAAAGATTGTTATTTTTTCAAGTTAGCATTGCCACTAACCCATCATAAGAAACCATCATTCAAACCCAAAATAATTATACACCCATATTATTTTATATAAACATTAAAAAAAATTAATCAAAATGACACATCATTTAATCAAATAACTGTACATATAACAAAACAAGGAATTGGAATAAAGAGACTTAGAATACTTAGCTAGAGATGAGGCAATAAGGAAATGACACTATTTAATGGGAGAAAGATTGATTTATGAGGAGACGAGGGCAATGGAGTCAAGGGGATTATCCATTTCACACCAAAATTTAAATTGGGCGACTACTAGGAAGATTTATTTATGAGGCGACGAGGGCAATGAAATGAAGTAAGGGGATTATCCATTTCACAACAAAATTTAAATACCTTGAACACTCATTGTTATGATTTCCATTTATATCATCAATAAGGTAGTGTTATAGTGTTATTTAAAATATATTTAAATAAAAAAATCTTTGCTCAACAACTTTAGCTAATCTCATTGCTCAACATCATCCTCCATGGTGCCATGAATACCATGAATAGAAAATCTTTGCACAAGAACTTTATCTAGTATATACTCCAAAAGTCCTCCTCAATGGTGTCTTTCTCGCATAGAGGATTAGTTCCTACTCCAATCCACGTATGTAATTGCCTAGTTTATTCTCATAGTAGAAACCATAGAATATGCATGTTGTGGGCGGAGATATATGATTGTGTTGTTATGACAAGCGAAAGTGACCTTCCATATCTGGATTGATGTGTTGAAAGGTTGGACATGTTACAATTTTCTTATGTTCTCCTCATCAATTCACATCTGCATCCACTTCACAACAATAAATGAAAAGTTAGATATACTAACCAAACACCATCCAAATATGGTCATTACCACCCAAATGTGGCTATCACATGTGGTAGCCTACCACTTCCTAGCTACATTTGAAATGTCATCCAATCAGAGTTAGGAATTTCAAAAATAAACCTCCCATCAAATTTGACAATTTTGACAAGTTCGTTGCATGTTTACCTAAAACATTTGAAATGACATCCAATTAAGGTAGGAATTTCAAAACTAAACCTCCCATCAAATTTGACAAATTTGACAACTTTGGTGCATGTTTAGAAAATTTTAGCAAGTAAAGTTGACAAGTGAGAGGGAATTTTAGTTGTATTTGATAGAAAAATTTCCTCTAACTCCATTCTTGCATCCAATCACACCTTCCAACCTACCATATTTCACTCATGCCAGCTCATCATATTTCAGTGTTGGTAGCTTACACTGAAATATGATGAATTTCAAAAATAAACAATCCATCAAATTTGACAATTTTGACAACATCTATGCATATTTAGACAATTTTAGCAAAGAAACTTACGGGTGGGAGGGAGCTTTAGTCATATTTGATGGAACAATTATCTAGTAATGAGAAATTTTCTCATAAATTTACATCCTTACATCCAATCACACCCGCCAACCTGCCATACTTCACACGTTACCATACTTCACACATACCAGCTCACCATACTTCGCTGCTCTGTGAATAAGAAATTTGTCCATGAAATTATATCCATACATCCAATCATGCTATCATACTTCACACCTGCGAACTTAGAAATTTGTCCATCAAATTATATCCATACATCCAATCATGTTATCATACTTCACACCTGCCAACTTTCCATATTTCACTGCTATGTGAAGGACTATCCAAACATGACACATACGTCGCAATCAAACATAGTAATCCTTGCTAATAACGAATGGATTTAAATTGTAACTTAAATCATGACATCAAATCCTAACCTTTAAGATATTTATTTTTATTAAATCCCATGCACAGATTGCATTTTCATGATTAAAAGGTTGTTTAACATGACACTTTTCAATAGGGGCATGCCTATCTACTAAAATATAATTTTATTAAAAAAAAAAAAATTATTTTTTTTAATTATTTTTTTTTTAAATATTTAAGATATTTATTTTTATTAGGTTCCATGGACACATTGCATGTTTATGATTATGATTAAAAGGTTGTTTAGTCATGCCTATCTACTTAAATATAATTTCATTTAAAAAATTAAATAACTAATATTTTACTTAAAAATTTATTAAATATTTAAAATTTTTAAACAATTTATTAAATATTTAAAACTTTTACATAATTTATTGAATATTTAAAACGTCTACATAATTTCATTTAAAAAATTAAATAACTAATTTTTTTACTTCAAAATTTATTAAATATCTAAAAATTTTAAATAATTTATTAAATATTTAAAACTTTTACATAATTTATTAAATATCTAAAACGTTTACATAAAAAGGCTTCACACTCAAATTATTATTGACTTTCTACATTTAAAAGTCTTAAATTAAAATATAGTTATACATAAGGTAAATATTATTTTTGCTAGAGTACTTTAAATTAACAAACATTTATATTTATTCCATAGCTGCAAGTGAACTACTTTTGGTATTTTCAATATCTCTAAAATTGGTTTTTGACTCTCAAGGAGTTTGAGAAATTGTAGGAAATATTCCAAATTTTACTGAGAACTATTTTGAGAATTACTGAACTTTTTGGAAGCTTCAACATCAAGGAAATGTGAAATTGAAAACTAGTTTCCTAAATAAAGAACTTTAAATTAAATGATATTAAATTAAAATGTAAATATTTTTCATACATTATTACAAATATTTTCATTATATTTATTTAAAATATATGTATAAAACAAAGAATAAATTACACTAAATATTATTTTAAAAAGTATCTAATTAAAAAAAAACTTAATACTACTCACTTTATAGGTGTGGATATGAAAGATTTTTAATGCAATTATGTTTTCCTTCAAACCTAGAATAAACATGAAAATTTAATAAATAAATACCCTATCCATGGCAAGCATTTGCAACACCTCTCATTTAATTTAAAAAAATAAAAATAAAAATAAGAATATAAATTATACTTCAAATTTACAAAGATATTTGAAGTTTGTATATATAAAATTCAATTTAAAAAAGATATTAAAATTTTATATATCCAACACTTCAAATCCTACAAACCCTAATGGATTTTATATATTTTTGAAGTTGTACAACACATCAAACCCTAATGAATTTTACATTAAACAGCAACATAATTACGATAAATTTTTGTCCTATGAAAATTGATGTAACAAGTCTCGTCTTATGGACGTTCATGACAAGTCTGTAGTTGATAAAATATAAAAATTTCATCCTTCGATCTGTCTGCGTTGACGGAACACTTTTGGTTAATCCTTCAATCATTTTTCATTTTTCTGATACATTAAAAATGATTCTTCCGTACTGGTAAATTCAACTGTTTTTTGAGTTTCGTCGTAAATTGAACTGTTTTTTGACTTTAATATCAGACCTTTAATTTTGACCTTCCATTAAAGTTAGGGTCGGCTCTTCGTTTACCTGTTGAAAGTGATTCTTCTGTGCTTCCACCGTTCTTTAGAGATTAATATTTCACCTCTCATTTGGACCTTGTGCTTCCACTGTTTTTTTAAGGATTAATTTTCGACCTCTCATTTGGACATTGGACTAAAGTTAGTGTCTCTCTTTCTTTACAGGCTCTTGAAAGTGACTCTTATGTGATTTATGATAAATTTAATGTGACTCCTCATTTGGACCTTTCATAAAAGTTAGGTCGCGATCTTTAGTTTTTTTTATCCTTACTGTATATATTTTTTAATAGAAATAAAACAATATTAAAATAATGAACTTGAGGAAAATTTAAATGATATGACGTTAACTTGAATACTATGTACTTTTATAATGGAGACTTTAGAATTGCAATTTAAAAAAAAAATCATCCTTAAAATATTTAAGGAGAAGTGTGTGATCTTTTTCTCAATGTCTTAATGATTTAGCTAAGATTTGGTATCTTTATGCCACATCCTACTTTAGTTATATGTAGTTTCGAGTGGAGTTTGCACCGATCTTAGGAAGCCTCTTTTTTTCTATGTTGTTTATCTTGTTCTTATACATTAAGTACCTAGTCACTTTCGTGTTCTTAATAGGTGGGGATTCACTTCTATGAGGATAAGATAGGGTGTATTGAATTTAATTTTAAGATTATAAGTTATAAAATGCGTTTGGATTTGTTCCATATTTCTCCATGATTCTATGGAGATGCTACAACCTGAAACTTCACAACCATATAAGGAAACATGAGTGAAAGAGTCTTAAAGAGGAGTTTCATCTTATCCCAAAGTCAAAGGTCTACTGATTCACAACCATTTCCAGACCCATAATAAGCTTTCCACCCTCCACTTATGCTTTTCTTAATGTGATGAAGATCGATTCTAAGATATTTTTGTGAAGTCACTTCCTCCAAGATGTTACTATCATACATGAAGCTAGCATCACTGATCTTTTTGAATTTGATTTATGTAACCTATGTTTTCTCACGGTTAATAGTCATACCCATACTAGAGTAAAAGTCCTAAATAATTTTAATTTTTTTATCAAGATCATAGGTACTCCTCACTATAAGAATAATGTCATTAGCATAAATAAGACAGATGATGGTCATTCTAGCTAGATATATGTTGACCCATCTTGTTTCTTCCAAACAACCCTCTAACTTGTCAAGATGTATGCCAAAAAGGGTCAGGGGTAGGGGCCAACCTTTCTCAACCCCTATATTATAATTAAATTCTTCCAACAAACTCTTAGTGGTCCTAAATTTGACAATAACATTCTCCTACATCCTTATCCCAATTGTTGTGAACTGGAAAGGAACATACATGTATCTCTTATAATCTATTCCAAAGGTTAGTTATGGGCACTATGCCCAAAGATTTTTTAAAGTCAATGGAGCAACACATGATATTTATTTTAATATTGAAAAACTCCTCTGCAATGATCATATGCATAACATGGTGGTCCACACTGAAATTATAGCTATTAAATCCAACCTAGACTTTAGCTCTTTTTCCGTTGATTTTTAGCCCTATGTTGATCTTCTTTTCCAGAATAATTCCATATAACTTGGCTAAATGAGGGGTAGTCATAATGGTCTGATAATTAGAGAGATTATTTTTATTACCTCTTATAAAAATAGGAATAATGAGGCATTGATTCCATGTTTTAGGGAAACCTTGCTTAATTGTTGAATTGAAGATCTTGTGAATGTAAGGGATGAGGACATGCCTTCCAATTTTTAGGATTTTTGCTTGGTAACTTTCAATGTCCTTAGCTTTTTCTTTTGCAAGTTTTTTAACCCCAAACTCTATGTCTTCTAAAGAAAAAACTTTGAAATTTGTAGAAATGGTTGGAATGTTTTCCACAACATTAGGCGATTTATAAAATATTTTAAAGTAGGGATTTTTGTCTCTCAAAGGAATGATATTTTTCTCTTTAGTTTTACAATTTTGAATTTGCCTCCAAATTTCCTAGGATCTAGCTTAGAGAGGTGTAAACGATTCTCTTGTTTTCTATTTATATAGTACCTTATTTTTTGTTTTATTAGAGAATTGTAACTATTTTAGGGACTTGTTAGTCACATCCATCATGGATTTTTGAGCAATCTTACATTCATTATCATACCAAGGATTGGTCATTCTATTTTCCTTTGTATACACCACAATAGAGAACTTGTTTATGGAAGTAGGGAGAGTTGTCATAAAATTATGATAGAAGTCCTTAATATTGTCCTTAATTTATAGGATATTTAATTCATTATTTAAATTCTTTAGAAAAATATGGATTTCTTTTTTTTCTAAGATAAGTGCTTTTGGTTATCTCAATTCTTTTTGATGGGGATTTTGTGCTTGACAAAGTTTAGAGTTAGTGTTACAGGTTTCTGATCTATGTCAGGTTCATGGTCATTTAAGATGTCAAAATTTACTGCAAAACCCGGTCATTTAAGATGTCAAAATTTACTACAAAACCTATGAATACTAGTCATCCAGTTGAAATTTGATCACTTCATGAGACCATTGCAAATTATTAGATCTTGAGAACTACAAATAATGATTAGATAAGGTGTGAACAAGTTCTCAACTATGTCCTCTGAGTTTCTTTTGTGTCTACTAGCTAAAACAAGGTCCTAATCCAACCAACTAAGATTACGGTTGGAATCATTGCCTAAGATACTAGCTTGGTTAGTACGTTCTCTAGCATTAAAGTATCCCAACAATAGGATAATTTCATTATTTCTCAAAGTGCAAATATATTATTTTAATTTATTCTATGGATAATTTTTATGTAGATTGTTTTTCTTATAAAAGATAGGATAAATAGGTGCAAAATAACATATTGCTATATAAACTTTTACATTAATATCTCCAATATCATCCATAAATACTTATTGAAAGGGTCTTTTTTTTAAGCCTAATAATCCACTTTATCTTAAAGACAAAACATTTATAAATATCATACATTTAAAATAAATTATAAAATTTTATTAAATAATAATACTTTTTTATAGAAATATGGTGAAAATTCATATTATTCCTTACAACCATCCAAACTAAATCGAATTAATTAGAAAACATAATAACTTGTTATAATAAGTCCATCCATCTTTACACTTGTAGCAAAAGTACATACAAAGACACATGATTGAACAACACTATAGGTCCACAATATTGCCTTATTCTAAGCTTTTTACTTTTTACATTTTGATATTTTTCAGAAGATATTTTCTGTAGCATTTTATCTTCATAAATTTGGAAATAACAATCTCCTACATCACTATCCCAACTTCTTTGAACTGGAAAGGAACATATATGTATATCTTCTAATCTATTTCAAAGGTTAGTTATGAGCACTATGTCCAAAGCTTTTTTAAAGTCAATGGGGCAACACATGATATTTATTTTAATATTGCAAAATTCCTCCTCAATATAACATGGTGGTCCACACTCGAATTATAGATATTAAATCCAACATGAACTTTAGCTTTTTTTCCATTGATTTTTATCCCTGTGTTGATCTTCTTTTCCAAAATAATTTATCCCTGTGCTGATCTTCTTTTCCAAAATAATTCCATATAACTTCGCTAAAAGAGAAGTAATCATAATGATCTAATTAGAGGGGTTCTTTTTATTTTTTTCTGTGGTATTTTTGTTAGAGATAATGCTTATAACTATTGTAATCGTGAGTTTCTAGGTTAACTATTACTGTTGTAATAGTTAGTTTCAACTATGACTGTTGTAACTGTGAGTTTCTAGGTTTACTATTTTTAGCTAATCAGATCCACTTAAGTCAGTGATCTGCATGCTATATATGTAACCCCCATTTGTTTGTTAAGTAATGAAAAACGTTTTGTGTTGTGTGAATTAATTCTTCCAATTTTATCTTGGTATCAGAGCTAGAAGGAAAGAGGTCGATCACTGTGTTCTGTGGTTTGCGTCATCTGCTGAAGAGACTGCTGCTAGCTTCCAGCGTATGCGTGGAGGCTGAAGTGCAAATTCACGAATTGAAGAAAACGCGTGGGTTCTTTATGTTGATGAGCAGGCCGTGAGAACGGGTGGAGCTGCGTGGACTCGTGAGATTTGCATGATGGAGCTACTGCGTGGACTCGTGAGATTTGCATGAG
>ML778351.1:1057207-1082761 GCA_009831015.1 Picea engelmannii
AGAGAGATATAAAGAGAGAAATGGGGGTAGATTAGATGAGAGGGAGGAAGGGGAATATAGTGAATGGGAAATGGTGGGGGATAAAAAGTGAGGGGGAGAGAGGAGTACATAAACTTGAGATAAGGGGGAGAGGGAGATAAGGGGAGGGAGCGAAAGAGACAACAATAGTATAAGAGAGTTTGATAGTGAAATGGAGAGATAAAGGGATAGGGTAGAGAGACAGGGAGGTGGGAAAGAAGGGGAGGGAGGGAGAGAGCCAGGAAGAGAAGAAGAGAGGTCAAATGAAAAAGAGTGTCAAAGAGAGAGAGAGGGAGAGTGAGACTACCAAAAAGGGGAGAGAGAGGGGGAGAGAGATAAAGAGGGACAAGGAGGGAAGGAGTGGAGTAGAGGAGGGAGAGAAATAGATGGAGGGAGAGAGTCAAAGAGGGGGGATATAGAGAGGGAGTGTGTGCGAGAGTTTAAGGCAAGGTATAGCTCCAGGTCATGGTATAAGTCTAGGTCTTGGTATATGTCTTGACATGAATTTTCAGGTCTAGGTCAAGGGAATTTCTTGCCTTATCATGCCTTGCAATGTACCAAACTTTCTAGTGTGTGAGAGTGTAAGAGGGAGATAGAGGAAGACAAAGAGGGAAGGTACCGAGTAAGTTTGTTAGAATGTGGGAGGGAGAGAGAGGATGAAATAGAGGGGGAATAGAAATTGTGTGTGTGAGAGTGTGGCAAGGAGAGAGGCAGAGAAATACAAAGAGGGGAGGTATAGATTGAGTGTGTTAGAGTGTGGGAGGGAGAGAGAGGAAGAAATAGAGGGGTAGAAAGTGTGTGTGAGAGAGTGTGGGAGGAAAAGAGAGCAAGGCATATAAAGGAGGTAGAGAGAGTGTGTGAGAGTGTGAGATGGAGAGAGAGGAATATAGAGAGGGTGGTAGAGAGAGTTTTAAGTGTAGGAGAGAAGGGTAGATGTAGGATAGATAGAGGAGAGATAGTGGGAGGGAAGGGGAGAGAGAGAGGGAGGGGGTTGGAAGAGAGAGAGTGCATGAGAGTGTGAGAGGGAGGGAGAGGGAGACGGGGAGGGGGGGTAGACAGAGGGATAGTGAGAGGAAAGGAAGAAGATAGGGAGACATAAAAGGGAAGGTAGAGAGAGAGTGGGAGGTGTTGAAATATTGTAACTTCGAATAATATTCTACCTAAGGAGTGTTGAATAATATTGTTATATTATATTTGTTAATTAGTCCCTATTGTTCCTTTGTAAAATTCATCCATATTGTGCCTTGAAAATTAAATGTAAATTAAGAGGGAAAAGTGACAGGTCAGCCCAGACCTAAGTTTAGGCTAGCTAGACCACTATTTATAAGGGAGGCTAGTGCCTCATTTAGACAGACACAACAACTAGCTCTATAGTGCACAAGTCTTGGAGGAGAACCTACTGTAGTTAGGTGTGACGTCAAGGAGGGTTCATGGTCTATTTCTTGGTATCTCTTGGTTAAGTAGTGCGTTAATATTTCCTAGTGAAAGAGTAGAGGAAGATATTCTGTTTTGTTTTTGTTCTATCTATATTGAGGAAGGTTTGACTAGGTTTTCTTCCCCCTAATGGTCTCCCAAGATAATCTATGTGTCTCTATTTTTCTATGATTTCCTCTCTTTTAGTGATCTTATTTATGTAAATAATGTGCTAAATGGTTGTAATAATAAAGGAGAACCATACTTTCTAGCTGTATAAATAAAAAATCAACATGGTATCAAAGAAGGCCTGAAAGAGACCAACTCACAGTTTATTAGAAGTGGCTAGCTTCAATGCACTCTCTCCAAGATTCATTTTTAGTATTGTAGCTGTTGCAAAATTAGTGTTTTTATATAAACCCTAAGAGTGACATTTTCACCTTTTTTAGAGGATGTTGGTGAAACTAATATCACCTAGGAACTCACCCAAGCAAGGCGCGCCAGTTCCCTTGATCAAAATTCTAAAATTATAAAATTTGAGAAATTAGGATCTCCTCATAAAACCCTAAGATGTAATTGTAGTTGCAGTACCAGTTGCAGTACTAGTACCATTTGAAGTTGCAGTATCAGTTACATTTGCAGAAATAATTGGAGTTGCAATATTAGTTGTAGTGCCAGGTCATTCGTGCCAATTCTTTCATTCCATTTGTTGAGCTAGTTGCAATACCAGTTGCAGTGAATTTGTTTTTGTGAAGCATTGGGACACATTGTTCCATTGTGCCTTACCCTAGAAAACCTACAACTACCATGACGCAATTTGAAGTTTTAAAGGCTTGTTATTTCTCATCGTTGCTATTGGATGGTGCCACTACCTATCAATGTTGTTAGAGGTATATAGTTACATATGTTTAAACTATATCATTATTTTAAAGGGTAATTTCATGAGAAATGATATTTTGTCTAAGAAACAATCATATATCCAGAAGGATCTCAGATCCAACACATTCAAAAGACCTATGCAACCAAGGTTTGATTGCTTTGATATGCCTCTACTTGTTATTGAATTATTGTGATGTTATTAATATCTAGGTCACATTTTGATATGTTGAAGTTATCATACTAACCATTGGTAAAAATTAAAGTGAAAGTATTAGATTGATTAAATTTGATATTATAGAGTTTATTCCCTAACCAATATTTCTATTAAGATAGCATATTGTCTTCGTATACAAGACATGTTGCAGAAAATACTTGTCATATTGAGTGAAGGATACTCAAAAGAAAACCACCAACACTCATTCTTGAGGACACGAATCCAAGTTCCAGGTTTGATTTATTAAATTGATAAGATTCAAATTCGTACATATGAAATTTTATAACTGCTAAACACTATAATTGTGATAGAAATATTTAAAAAGTTTTATTATTGAATACTTGGTAGCATGTGAGCAATATTGAGATAAATGCTTATTGTAATTATTTACTAGATATAACTAACATCTCCTCCAAGAGAAAATTCTTTTTTGTTTCCATATTACAATGGAGGAATGGTTGATCACAAAACTAGAAGAGTGTTGCTCTCATTTCTTATTATTATATTTCTTACTTTTTACCCTTTTCAAGGAAGGTCACAAGTGATAGCTCTGAAAAATCTACTGTAACGATTGTTCTCACTATTGTGTTTATTATTATTATAAAGAGTATTATTCATTTCTATTTTTTCTCCTTTGTTGTTCTTGTTCGAGGTAGGTCATAGTTGATAACCCTGAAGGGAGATATAGTGATGGTTGAAGGAGGAAACATATTAGATGAAACATGAAGTAGACTATACAAGTTGTATACATCCATGTACCGAAGAAGAAGAAGAAGATAATTTTTCTAGATACAAAACATCTCATATGAATACATATCATGAGGAGCATAAGGCTCCAAAGATGATAGAACAAACCACTCTAGTGCAATTGATCACTCTCCAGATCATCAGGAAGAGTTAGTAGAGCCACATGGTCCTACCCAGAATCAATGCAGTAACCAGAAAGAGACCAACATAATCCTGTGACACTTTGCATGATGAAAATCCATATAAAATTGATGAGCCATATTAGAGGGAGAAAATGGCTCCAAATATTATATAGACTCAGAGGGAGTAAATCCTCAGAGGGACCATGGAGACCCGGAGTGAGCCTAATCTTAGAGAAGATCAAATGAGAAAAGAGATGTCTTCCGAGACTAACGGAAAGATTCCATAAGTTGAGAAGACTATATCGTAGCTTCAAAGACTTCTAGCAGACGTGAAATATCCTGGGAATATTTTCTTGTTTCAGTGACATAGAAGGAAGACAATCAGAAGGACTAGGATATGGATTTTGTCGTGAGACCAGAAGGGAAGTCAATGGTGACTTCCAAGATTGATCTAACAGAACACGCATGTTAGAAATAATAGTATAAATGTGTACAAAGCCTGATTTGTGCCTAGAGGATTCTCCCAGCAAGAGGGAGAAGACTATGATCTATGGGTATGATTGTATATATAGAATATCTCAAATAGTTAGACTAACTTATTATAGTTCGATCCACCAGTTACACAATCTGTTCGCAAAAGAGTGCACACATGCACATTCCTAATATAGCTACATGCATGTGCATGTGACCACATGGGAAATTCGTTGGCATGTTTCTAACAATATCCACTTTGAAAACAATTTACTTGATATATCATGTCATTAATTAATTTATCATGTTTCCTACAAGCCAAGAGAATCCAAACACCATCACAAGTCTGCAACTTCTCTGACAAAATTCTTACGTTAACTTGCTTGCACGATTCACTCTAGTATGGGCCATTCTTCCTCCATCAGAAACCTGTCTTATAAATGGATGCACTTGTCCCATTTTGATATGTTGGATTGTTAGTCAAATGCACAACACTTTGACCACCACAGAACACCACATCGTGTACATGTCCAAACTTACCCAATAGATCCTTACATTCTTTCAAGAAATAACATGAGGTAGTTCTCCTCTCATCCAAATCTGATGAACCATAACCACAAACTAAATCGTTGGATGTTTCAACAATTTTAACAAAGAAAGTTGAGAGGTGGGAAGAATTTTTAGTCGTATTTGATTAGAAATTTGCTTAGTAATTGGCAATTTTCCCATCAAATTCCATCCTTGAATCCAATCACACCTACCAACCCACCATACATCACATGTGTCAGCTCATCATACTTCATTGCTATGTCACACAAATTCCATCCATACATCCAATCACACCGATGAGACTACCATACTTCACATCTGTCATCTTTCCATACTTCACTGCTACGTGAAGGACTATCCAAGCATCATTGATACGTGAAAATCAAACATAATAATCCTTGGTAATAACAAATGGATAAATTATAACTTCAACTTAAATCAAGACATCAAATCCTAACCTTTAATTAGGTGGAGATGAAAAGGTTATTTATTTTCATTAGGTTGGATGGACACATTGCATGTTTATGATTAAAAGGTTGTTTAATATGACACTTTTCAATAGGGGCATGCCTATCTACTTAAATATAACTTCATTCAAAAATAAAAAATTACATATTAAAAACTTATTAAATATCTAAAACTTTTAGATAATTTATTAAATATTTAAAACTTTTACATAATTTATTAAATATTTAAAACTTTTACATAATAAGGCTCTCACTCCAAAAATTTCACTCCCTTCCTAATTTAAAAATCCTAAATAAAAATGTATAGTTATACAAAAGGCTACAATACTTTAAACTAACAAACACTTATATATATTCCCTTTCTGCAGTTAAAAAGCCTAAATTGAAATGAATAGTTATACAAAAGGGAGAATAATTCTTTTGCTAGAGTACCTTAAAGTAAGAAACACTAGCGTTGTCTGCAAAGCTTTATGGATTTGGAAATTTGGATCACACTATAATTGTGATCCCAATGAAGGGCCTAGTTTCATTGTCGATTATTGAGAAAAGAGCGTGCATATTCAACTGGAGTACTTGGTCCGGTGTTGACAGTGTTAAAATTGTATGTTGATCACCCGCATCCTCACTTTTTCATGAATGGTTAAATTCCTCGTTCAAAACAAAAAGGATGGTTCGAACTGTTGGGTTCCTTGGTTCATGTGGTGCAAAATATTTGATCCCTGTAGCAACTGGAATTGTCCCTTGATAAAACCTTTAATAGCGGCTTCAAAATGACCGATTTGCGAATCAAATTTAACCATTGCAAATAGTTGAGCGGCCCTCTGAAACTAGAAAAACCTTTTGACGAGATGTCAAAGGAAGCTCAACATGAAGAGCTATAAATAAACAAAAGTAGGTTGGAGTTGGAAATCCTGGACGGGTTCCTAGTGATTACATTCGTGCAACGACCCGCCTTCCTAGAAACTGTGAATGTCCTATTCTGAGTTTCATCCTCAACTTCCTAAGGGATGCTACCTTAGAATTTATGCCCACCGATGCATCTTCGGTCTTTCACGATAAGGGGTCCGTGGGCCATGAGGCTTTGCATAGAAAATTCAAATAAACGAAAGTATTGTTAGGAAACAAAAGAAAAACCGTAACAAGATTTTAATAGAAAAACATATAAAATCAAGATTAAACCGAGAAAAACAATCACACAATTGACACAATGATTTATGTGGAAATCCAGTACGGGAAAAAACCACAAGCAATGATAATTGGTTTTTTTATTATTCAAGGGAGAATTACATTAGCCAACCGATGAATACAACCATCTTCTCCTCTCATACAAACAACACCTCCGTATCGTGTCTTGCTCGCATACACTCACTACACATTGCACTCTCTCAAACAGGTAGACTAATTGATTATAATTAGATCCATCAGTTACACAATTTGTTCACAAAAGAGTGCATGCATGCACATTCTGAATATAGCTTTATCCATGTGCATGCGAGCACATGGGAAATTCGTTGGCATGTTTCCAACAATATCCACCTTGAAAACAATTTATCTGATATATCATGCCATTAATTAATTCATAACCTTTCCTGCAAGCAAATAGAATCAAAACACAATCACAATTATGCAACTTCCGTAACAATATTGTCAAGTGAACATGCCTGCATGATTCACTCCAGTATGAACCATTCTTCCTTCATCATAAACATGTCTTATAAACTGATGCACTCATTTTAGTTTGATACGCTGGACTGTTAGTCAAATGCACAACACTTTGACCACCACAAAACACCACATCATGTACCTGCCCAAACTTCCCCAATAGATTCTTGCATCCTGTTAGTAAAAAACGTAACAAGATTCTAATAGAAAAACATATAAAACCAAGATTAAATCGAGAACAACAATCACACAATTGACACAATGATTTATGTGGAAATCCAGTATGGGAAAAAACCACGAACAATGATAATTGGTATTCTTATTAGTCAAGAGAGAATTACAATATCCAATGGAGGAATACAACCATCCTCTCCTCTCATACAAACAACACCTTAGTATCGTATCTTGCTCGCACACACTCACTATAGATTGCACTCTCCTCTATGGGTATTCTTTTATGTATAGAATCTCTCAAATAGTTAGACTAACTTATTATAATTAGATCCACCAGTTACACAATATGTTTACGAAAGAGTGCATGCATGCACATTCCGAATATAGCTTCATCCATGTGCATGTGACCACATGGGAAATTCATTGGCATGTTTCCAACAATATCCACCTTGATAGCAATTTACCTGCTATATCATGCCATTAATTAATTCATCACCTTTCATGCAAGCCAATAGAATCAAAACACAATCACAATTCTGCAACTTCCATAACAATATTGTTACGTGAACATGCCTGCATGATTCACTCCAATATGAACCATTCTTCCTTCATTAGAAACATGTTTTATAAACCAATGCACTCATTCTAGTTTGATAAGTTGGATTGTTAGTCAAATGCACAACACTTTGACCACCACAGAACACCACATCATGTCCCTGTCCAAACTTCCCCAATAGATCCTTGCATTCTTTCAAGAGATAACATGAAATATATCTCCTCTCATCAAAATATCATGAATCATAAGCACAAACTAAATCACTGCAATCGTTGTAGGGGATACTTGTGCTTATGCATTTGAAGAACCCATTTCCATGCTCTTCACCTAGTTTTTCCATGTGTCTATTGACAATACCAACTACATGTGAAAGGTTGATCATTTCCCATCGCAATCATCAAACTTCCTACTAGCATATAATACTTGAGACATATAACCCTTTTCTTCATCATCAGTTAGGACATAAACCTCAAGAAAAATTACAATGGAAAGCCAAAGAGATTTTATTGATTTCACATTATTCATACCAAATTTCCTGAGTATCTTCACCACATACTTCTGCTGTGAAAACCAAGCTTACCATCCTTCTTGTATTTGTGTATTTCCATGCCCAATATTTATTTTTCTCCTCACATATCCTTCATAACAAATGTCCTAACCAACTAAGACAACCCGTTGATCTCAAACATGCTTATTCTTACAACAAGCATAAACGTTAATGCCAAGATAATAAATATACCATAAACACAATGGTTATACTCACTTCTTGTAAAATATGGCTCACCATGAAGGAATCAAACATCATGTACTATTTTCCTGGCATGCTTCAGGGCATACAATGATTCTTGAGTTTGCAAACAAATCTTTTGTTGTGATTTTGAAGTAACCATTCTGGTTGTTCCAAATACATCCCCTTTTTCAAAAAACTCCATGTAAAACAGTTTTAACATCTAGTTGTACTAACACAACTAGTGCTAACACAACTTGAATAGATATAAGCTTTTAGTAACCAGTGAAAAAATTTCATGAAAACCAATACCTTTCAAATACCTTTCTACTATCAGTGATGCTTTTCACCTTTCATCTTTTACTATGTTTGATTTTATAAAAGGAGATTCATCAAACATTGCATATTTTTCCATGATGATTATGTGGATAATATGATACCACACTCTGCATCCCTTAACATCATCACCATATCAAAGATCTACCTATTCGATCTAGGTCGTACTTAGAGTGCTGATAAAAAACATAAGCATCACAATCGAATAATTTCACATTTGAGTAATTAATAGATGACTTGTTCATACCTGTTCTAGAATCTTCCAGTATTTTGCAACCGATGGTCATCGAGTTATCAGATAGCACAACCTCTTCTCTCCACAACTATTGTTGCAACTTGGCATTAATGAACATTCCTATTCGATCTGAGCTTCCTTGCAATACTTTCTAAGTTCCATGGATATGAAACCACCTTCATCATATATTCTCAAACACTTGATTGACCTGCCAACACATCAACCTTTGTACATACCCACCTTTCTAACCTGGACACACTGCTCCACCTCAAAATATTCATTCGAACAACTTTGACCAAATCCGGCCAAACCAACACAAGTGAACTTTTTCTGCTCACCTCTAGGGAATTCACACTAGAGTCTCTCTGCTCCACCTTAACATGAACATTCCCTTAACCAAATCTGACCATGTCAGCCAAGTAAGCCTTCACTGCTTACCTCCAGGCCCATTTACAATGGAGTTTGCCAAGCCTTTTATAGGCTTCATTACATGCGATCCATGGACATAATACCATGGGCTACCCAAAAAACATGGGCCTGAAAAACCACGTGATTTGATCTAAAAACCAAATTTAATGCATTAACTCTTTCACAGAGTCAAGGTTAACCCAACACACATGCTCCCCCATATATTCAATCTACCTAAATCTATATCTAGACTTTTCACAGGAGACCTAGTAAACTAGTGGTACGCATGCCTATCCAGGTCTTACAGAGATATGCCCATTTACATGCAATCAATAAATTTTACAAATTCAAAGTAAATACATTTTTTTTTATTTCACGGTGACTCAACCATCACCGCCCTACACCTTCTATGTGAACACAGGTAGTGAGACACAATAGGAAGACAAAACTTCATCAACCATACATGCAGTTGAATTTTCTTCTTTTGTGGAGTCCTCTTTGGATGCTTCTTATCTTTTCCAACAATCCTTCTTGAGATGCCTAGATTTGCCACATAACCAACATTTTCCCTTACTCTTATTGTCTTTTGACTTATACCTGGTTGTACCTTTCTGATCTTTCCCTCCTTCTATAGCTCGACCTATGACCACCATTTCTTCTGCTATTGAGGTTTCCTTACTGGACCTTTTCCTCATATCCTCAGATGACAAAGCTCCCATAATAGTGTCATAATCAATGGCATATGTTGAGCTAAACCACATAGTTGTGACGAGATGATCCCAAAACTCAAGAAACAAACACGATAGCGTAAGCACCTTGTACTCATCTTCATACATTACGCCCATACTATATAATGGACAAAGAAGAGTATTGAAAACATTCAAGTGATCAACAATTTTTGTACCTTTTTTCATCCACAAGTTGTACCATTGTCTCTTCAAGAAGATTTTGTTCGTCAAGGACTTTTTCATATATAGAGTCTCGAGTCTGTTCCACAAACTTGTTTTTGTCTCCTCTTCAACGATGTTAAACAAGACTTCATTTACCAAATACAAATGAATGGTACTGAGAGCTCTTGCTTCGAGATCTTCCCAATCCACATATGTCATTATTTATGGTTTATTTATCTTTCTAGCCAACACCTTTGCAATACTTGTTGCACAAATAGATCCCACATCTTGGGATTTTATAACACAAAGCTATTCTTATTATTGAATATCTCCACCTCAAACTTAGAACTCTGCATTTTCACCATTAACACAAACTTTTAATAAGAAGCCTTCGTTTTATGGAGGAATATTCTTTTTATATTTCGAGATTAAAAGGATTTTTTTATCCACACTTAAACAAAATTAAAAGTATCCACCTTTTACCACTTAATAAAGGTCCACCTCTTTAAATATTTTACCATCCAATCGTCTAAAGAAAGTCAATTTCTTTATATCATTTAATAATCCTCCACTCATTAATAAAGGTGATTCTCCATCCATAAATTCGACCCCTTCGTATGGCTTGTCTTATGCATAATAAGACAAGGAAAGTCTATCTCTAACCTTATGCATATTTAAATTCAAACACTCTATCAATTTATCCAAGAGGGCGTTTTTTCATGCATAAAAAACCTTTATGCAAATTTAAACAACGATTGTCACACTTGATATAATGATAGCTTGCGACAATTAGAAAATTGTCGCACCTTGTTAAAGGATAGTATGGGACAATTTGCATGTGACAGTTCTTTCAAATTCTTTAAAATTGAAAATTTTTGAAGTGTTCCTGTGACTGTCGCACTGTGTAAGAGGGATAATCTCTGACAATGTAATAAAACTTGTTTTAGGATGATCCATTCCACTCGCTTGGCCCGGTTACCCTGTTTAGTTATCAAATTTTCTTCTCCTATGCTTTTTGATTCTTCAACTTTGCACTCCGATACCACGTAACAAGATTCTAATAGCAAGACATATAAAACCAATATTAAACTGAGAACAATAATCACATAATTGACACAGTGATTTATGTGGAAACCCAATACGAGAAAACACCATGGGCAATGATAATTGATATTCTTATTATTCAAGAGAAAATTACAATAGCCAACCCACACATACAACCATCCTCCCCTCTCATACACACAGCACCTCATTTTTGCGTCTTGCTCTCGCACACTCACTACACATTGCATTCTCCTCTATGGGTATGCTCGTATATATAGCATCTCTCAAAAAATTACACTAACTGATTATAATTATATCCACCGGTTACACAATATGTTCACAAAAGAGTGCATGCATGCATATTCTTAATATCATTGCATGCATGTGCATGTGACCGCATGGGAAATTCATTGGCATGTTTTCAATAAGTATCTTCGAGTCATGTCAATGTCTTTGATCACCTATAAGAATATTCAATTCAATTAACCCACCTAAAATCTGGACCCCATTGGACAATGTCCAAATGTTACCTTGCTAAATTTTTGAGGAGTTGTCTAAACATTTGACTTTTTGAATGCATCAATAGATTAAACACCTTGAAAACCTTCAGAACACTTAAATTATATAGATTCAATCATTCAATTTTGAAGTTCCAACAATTTTTTGTCAAATTTAAGACAAAATTCATAAAAAAAAAACATATGCCCTTAAAATAACTAAAAAATCATCCAATATTTAAATTATGCTTATTTTTAGAGGAATCCCAATCCCTGAACGTCTTTCTCTTCTATGACGTTCGTACTTACCATGATTAATACAGATCAAATCCTAAAACGGTGTTGATGAATTTTGCATCCCACAGAGACATAATTGCCATAAATTATTGTCCTGTGAAAACTCGTTCATGACAAGTCTCGTCTTACCGACGTTCATGACAAGTCTGTCCTTGGATCTGTCTGCGTTGACGAAACATATTTGGTTAATCCTTCAGTCATTTTTCATTTTTCTGATACATTAAAAGTGATTCTTCTGTGCTTCATGGTAAATTCAACTGTTTTTTTTTTCTTAGTTTTATATCATACCTTTAATTTGGACCTTCCATTAAAGTTAGGGTCGGCTCTTCGTTTACCTGTTGAAAGTGATTTTTATGTGCTTCCACCGTTCTGTAGAGTTTAATATTTAACCTCTCATTTGGACCTTGTGCTTCCACTGGCTTTTTTAAGATTAATTTTCGACCACTTATTTGGACATTGTATTAAAGTTAGGGTCTTTCTTTGTTTACAGGTTGTTCAAAGTGATTCTTCTGTTATTAGTCCCCTCCTTTAGGCAAGGGATTATAATAAAAGTTTTTTACTCTGACATTACTTCAGGACGTAGTCCAAGACACTTTTAACCTTTTTTATCTTAAGTTATGAAATTGAAGCAATTTATATTTTCCAATCAAAAACTTAAACGCTCCAAATTTTCTAATACTAAATTTTTACCTCTTATTTGGCCTCATATCGAGGCGAAGGGTAATTTCTTTGGTTTCAAAGTTACTAAAGGGGATATATTTACAGTACATCTAGTGAAGTGAATTAATGCTAAATCTTAGGTTAACATTAGTTTTCTAACATTAAATGTTATTTTTGTTTGTTCTTTAATGTTTAGAGCGTGCCTGCTAGAACTATGAATAGGAAAATCGACAAGTCTTCAATAAGTGTTTCCACCTTTCATTCATGCAAAATGTCAATGTGTTGTCAATCTCAAGGTGTCTAATCTTTTCTATTTCCTTGATCTCAAGGACTCGCTTATTCCTTCATAGATCTATCATCATAAAACTCTGAGAACTCTGCCATTTACAGACTTACTGCACAGACTTACTCTGCCATTTACAGACTTACTGCACTTGAAGAGACTTAGGTATAATAGTCCTCTGTATGAAAACAAGATGATGAAGATTTACAGACTTACTGCACTTGAAGAGATTTGGGTATAATAGTCGAGTCCACTGTATGAGAACAAGACAATGAAGATTTGCATACATACTGCACTTGAAGAGACTTGGGTATAATAGTCCACTCTATGAGAATGCATGAGAATGCAGGATTGTTCAAGACAAATGGTAAATGGTGACCTTTCTATGTTGTCTATTTCTAACAACTTTCATTTTATTACTCTCAACAATTTTCATTTTCATTTTTCTATTGTTTACTTCTGCAAAAGAAATTGCAAAAAAAAATTAAAATCGAGGTTACCCGATAATTTCCTGGCTGGAAGGAAGTGGGGATCAATCCTCCATGAAGATCAATAGATGAAAAATGTGCCTCAACTATTGTGTTGCCTTCTTTATCGCTACTGAAAACGGATGAAATAATTGCCTCTACTGGTTATACTGCCTTCCTTTTTTCCACTATGTTGTTGTCTCTGCTTCTGCTACCGTTTCCCTTGACTGAGTCTTTGCTACCTTTTCCCTTGACTGAAGACTCTGTTGTAGAGTCTTTGCTACCTTTTTCTTTGTACAGATGAATTCGACCTTGCAAAGCGGATTCCAGTTTGAGTTTCATAACCAATTCTATATAAGATGCCCCACAATTGCATTTATCTCCGCAGTGTCATCTTACCCTTCCCAGTAGCACTCTGCACCTCTCTATATATCTTGCCACCCATCCATCTCTACTCCTCCCTCTGCCAGAATGGAAGTCTTTTCCTAGCACCACCCCCTCCTCTGTTACATCCTACCTATACTTTTGTTGGAGGCCTGGCGGTATTCTCTTCTAGAATAGAGGCCCTGTGTCCTATTTCTTGAAGTGCTACTCCCCCTGTTAAGCAATAAACCTAAGTAACCCAGATGTCATGTCGGATGATTTGTTTCTTCGAGAATCTAACAGCGTAGCTTTAATTGCAAAAGTGAATTCCATTCTTCGTATCTGTTACTGCGCTTTTTTTTAACTTTGCAACTGATCGACATTGCTGTCAACTTATTCTTGATCCTTCCTTGGTCTCTCGTCCCCACTGCAATGGGAGACACACAAGTAATTATTTAAAGCTCGGGCTAGTGCATGAAAGCCAACGAAATACGCCTTTATTTATTTTTCTCTTTTACTATGCTGTGAAAGGTTTCAGTGAGCGAGGATCGCTTCAAAGAGTTGCGGAAAATTATACAGGAAGGGAATTTGTGCATTTGATTTTGCTTTCTTCTGATACTCGTAGCGATCACGTGTAAACCATCAAACTTATATGCCCGCAATGCAGCACGCCTGAGTTTGCCCTCAGCGGAAACCCACCGCTGGGATTATGTGCTTTCTTTTTGCTAGACCATATTTAGTCTTGCGTCATCTGGTTTTTCGTGAACGTTAGCCCTTCTTTTGCTTTTGTTTTGAGGTGGTTTTTTGTGTACAGGCCTCCATATTTGTTCATCGGAATTTTTCGGGGCCTGAACATTCTCCTCGTCTATTTCAGTAAACCTTTTGCAAAATGAAGGCAATCGATATCTTATGTGCGTCTCAGACAGCGGTCTCTTGTTAGACACTAGTCGAGTTAGACCCTCTTTGAAAACAAAGACATATCTTACACGTTTCAAAAAATAGACGCAATATCAGTTTGTGTTTTTCAAGCTTGAGGCAAGTGTTCATTTGGAGGCTCGTACTCATATCCATGTCAACACATGGTTATTTATCAAATACAATATTTGGCTGTGACACATGGTTATTTATCAAATTCAATATTTGGCTGTCATTCAATGACCATTTTCTTGAAATACCCGCTATTTTAAAACTGCAATTTTTCTATATAAAGCATTAAACACCAAACATTACAATTGAAATTTTTTAAAAACATAATAAAAGAACATTTATTTTTTTAAACACCAAACATTACAATCGAAGTTTTTAAGAAACTTAATACAGAAAACATTTATTATCACAATTTTTTTTTGACACAATAATCAAATCATTGAATAAGCAGTTAAATCACGATCATGGCTTGCACTGGATTTGGAAAATAGAAGAAAGCTTGAACGGAAATTGTAGTAGGCGACACCACTCGAATTGCACACTTTGAAAATATGGGAAACCATGGAATCGGCGAATTTATAAATCTAGCTGTGAAAGGATCTGATTCCGCAAACTGGTACACCACCGAGTTCGGAACTAATTTACTCTCAAATGAATTAGGTAGGTCATATTTTTCCAATAGGTCAAGCCCTCTTTCAAAAGAAATGCACATCAATAATCCTTGGAATTGTAGAGAGCAATTGTCTTTTGAATCATGTAAACTTAGGAATGACCTGCCTCTGAAATGTATTTTTTAA
Organism: Picea engelmannii; assembly: GCA_009831015.1. Lineage (NCBI taxonomy): Eukaryota > Viridiplantae > Streptophyta > Pinopsida > Pinales > Pinaceae > Picea > Picea engelmannii. Next base: position 1,072,411 of record ML778351.1, read on the forward strand.
TGTTCGGGAAAATAAGTAGAGACTGTGCAAACTTTTCTTGTTCAGTCTTCTTCACCCTTCGTAGCAGTAGCTATTGACAGGTTCTTCTGTTATGCTAGGCGCCATTCGTTTCAATCTCGCCATGACAGTGATGCACATCACCTTCATCTCCAAAATTCTTCCAACTGTCTTGAATAACGTTTTGGGCCAATCCTTAATTCAACTTGGATATTGTCTTGTTGCTACTCATCCCGTGTATACATAGAGTTCGATATTTTGCTCTTGGTCAGCAGAAAAAGATATTCTATACATTTCCAATGAGAAAACATACACTGTTTTCCAGATCTCTCACGAGGGTTCTTACAGAGACCTAACTAGGTAAAACATTTATTCATTCTTGTCTTTCAGACGTGACACCCGATGTTTCTTTAACAATTGCCTAATAGCTACTATATGGGCTCCCAGGGTTAAGATATGATATTACTTCATCATTTGCCAATCTCTTTTCTTGCAGCTATTCTTGTTAGAATGCTTCTTGTTTTCTTGTTCAAAGTCCATATGCTAGCATGTTTTTTCTGGGATATCAATATCCTGCTTGGTTTCAAGGTAACTGGAAATAGTACACTGTCACCGTGTAATTTTTTCATGCACTTCGGGTTAATGCCCCGTAACTACAGGGGGAATCTCTAGATGATTTTAGGAGTAAAACTACAATTCAATAAACGGTCAATGGCATCCAATTCAAACTACTAGCTGCTGTCGTAGACAAATCTGTTCGTATGAATGGGAAAACAGCAAGCAGTAAGTGATTAAATGACAAAAAAAAATTCACACAGCAAACGATGCAATATTTACGGATAATTCAGAGGATGAAGTCTAATTTAATTATTCTATGAAAAATGCACCAATAAAGCAACAACAGAATTTACAGCTTGCTATAAATTGACTGTTTAGAGGCTGAAATGGCGCATAAACTACGCAGAAAATTAATATAAAGTTGGGTACGCAACTCAATGCAATTATATGATAAAAATTTAAACAACAAGCTACTCTACTTTCTGGACTACAAGCTCCTCTACTTTCTGGGACTAGGGACTTGTTGCTTTGCAAACTTCCTTGTTTATTATAAATTTAATGTCTGAATACTACTGATTTAAACCTTTCATAAAATTTAAGGAGGGCTCTTTGGTTTTTGTTTTTTCGGTTTCTTCCCTTACCATTTTTTAATAGAAATAAAACAATATTAAAGTAATGAACTTGAGGAAAATTTAAATAATATGACGTTGAGATGAATACTATGTATTTTTATAATGGATACTTTCGAATTGCACTTAAAAAGAAATTCATTCTTAAAAGATTCAATGTAAAATTATATATAAAATATTTATTTTAATTAAAAAAAATTCTTTATTAAATATTTAGTATTTTTTTTTTTCAATTGAAAAAAATTAATTAGAAATTTTTAATTAAAATTAATTAGAAAAGTATTAAAATTTAAATAGAAAAATAAATAAATAAAAATGTTAAACTTCTGATTAAACAAAAAAATCAATACATTAGATATTCCAATTATTTTTTATCATGGTAAAATTTGAACGTGAAATTTATTAAAATTAAATGTATTACTCTACAATTCAATCTCGCGATCGAAGTTCAATGTATAACTATGCTATTTAATGTATATCAAACGTGACTAAACATATATGTTTATTTTAATTTGAATCTAATAAATATGAAGAGTGACCAAATAAAAGGACATAATTATGTAAACGTTTACAAGATCTGAGTTTAAAATAGATAAATTTAGGTTAGTTTATTTTATTATAAAGTTTTATAATTATTATTATTATTTTTAATTTTTATAACTATTTTATTATAGTAGATTATTTTGATTTTTTTACTAGATATATATTTTTTTAAATTTAGTTTATTAAAATTATAAAAGTAATATATTTAATAATAATTTTTTTATTAAATTTCTATTAAAAACTTAACAAAATTCAACTAAAATGTATGAAATTTGATTTGATTATTAAAATAAAAAATAAAAATAAAAACAAATTAATATATTCACAATATTAAATTTTATTAGAAATATTAGAAATTAGATAATAATGAAATTATTAATATGAAAACTTGAAATATTATAAAAATATTATATAATTTATTTGATTATTTTTTTTTAAATATTTTCAAAATTAAAAGCATTGTTGATTATTTGTATGATAAAATTTAAGGAATTACTTAGCTTTTTTTAGAATTTTATTTATGTGCACTAAAAGTTTTAAGAGAAGTATTCCTAAATCACCATAGTTTTGATTAGTTAAAAGTTCAGGAAGTTAAATTGGCATCTAATATGAATATACCCACTACATTCTAAGATTTTTATCTTCAACCCTCTTAGTGTCTCAGAGATGGAAAATTCATTCAACCCTTAATGTTTTAGGAATTGTCCAATGCCCTAGTTTCATTATGGAGTTGGTGATCCTTTGTTCTTATTTTATCAATGTTGATTTCCTTCTGTAAGATAGCTAAAACAAAGAGGTTCTTTTGATTTCTAGATTAGACTTGATCACCTCCTTGTAGTATTTTGATTTTCTCTTATCCTCTAATTCTTCATTGCACCACAATTTCTCCTTAAATTTAGACATAATAATATTATTTATATTGTCATTATTCTATAGACTTCCATCATCTTTATTCCACCCTCCCTTTAGCCACGAGTGGTTTTGATTGGAGCTTGCAACAACCTTAGGAAGCCTCTTTTCTTCCATATTGTTTATCTTGTTCTTCTAGGTTAAGTAATTTGTGATAGTGGTGTTCTTAATGAGGGGAGATTCACTTCTATGAGGAGGATAGGATATGGTGTATTGCCTTTAATTTTAATATTATAAGTTATAAAACACTTTTGGATTTGTTGGATATTTCTTCATGATTCTCTAGAGATGCTAGAAGCCCTAAACTTCACAACCATATAAGGAAACATGAGTGAAAAGAGTCTTAATGACTAGTTTCTTATTATCCCAAGTCAAAGGTCCATTGGTTTACAACTATTTTCAAGCCCATAATAAGATTTCCACGTCCATTTATCCTTTTTTCATTGTGATGAAGATGGATTATGTGATATTTTTGTGAAGACACTTCCTCCAAGATGTTATTGTCATACATGAAGTTAGTATGAGTAATATTTTTGGATTTGATTTCCATAACCTATGTTTTGTCAGTGTTAATAGTCATACCTGTACTCGAGAAAAAATACTAAAGAATTTTAAGTTGTTGGTCGAGATCATAGGAACTCCTTGGTATAAGAACAATGGCATTATCATAAATAAGAAGGATGATGACTATTATATCGATATATGTGTTGGGTTAACACATCCTACTTCTTCTAGACAACCCTCTAACTTGTTGATGTGTATCCAAAAAGGGTGGGGGATAGGGGCCAACCTTGGTCAACTCCTATATTGCAATAAGTTTATTCCAAAAATCCCTTAATGATCCTAAATTTGGAAATAAAATTCTCTTGCATTCTCAACTCGAAAGGAACATAAATATCTCTTCTAGTCTATTCCAAAGGTTAGTTATGAGCACTATGTCCAAAGTTTTTTTTAAGTCAACAACAACACATGATATTTATTTTATTATTGCAACCCTCCACAATAATCCTAAGCATATTAAGTGGTCAAGATTGGAGTTATAGATACTAATTCCAAAATAGTATTTAACTCTCTTTCCATTGATTTTTATCCATCTATTGATTTTCTTTTCCAGAAGAATTTCATATGAATTGGCTAAAAGAGGGCTATTCATAATGGTCCAATAATTAGAGGGATTTATTTTACTCCCTCTTTTAAAATTAGGAATAATGAGGATTTGATTCCATGTTTTACTGAAACCTTTCTTAATTGTTGAATATGTAAKGGATGAGGAGAGTTCTTCCAAGTTTTAGGATTTCTTCTTGTCAACTTTCAATATCCTTAGATTTTTCTTTTGCAAGCTACTTAAACCCAAACTCCATGTCTTCTAAAGAAAAAACTTCTTCATTTGTACAAAGGTCTTTAATTTTGTGGACAACATTAGGGGATTCATAAAAACATTTAAGGTAAGAATTTTGGTCCCTGAAAAGAATGATATTTTTGTCTTTAATTTTACAATTTAAAATTTGCCTCCAAAATTTCTTAGGATCTAGCTTAGAGAGGTGTAAAAGAATATCTTGTTTCTATTTATATAGTACTATCTTTTTATTTTAATTAGGGATTTGTACCTATTTATCATTTCATATTTTAGGGACTAGTTAGCTCCATCCCTAATGGATTTTGAAGAAATCTTACACTCATTATCATACCAAGGGTTGGCCATTACATTTTTATTTTTACACACCACAATAGAAAACTTGTTTATGGGACTAGGGAGAGTTGTCATAAAATTTTGATAGAAGTTGTCCTTAATTTATAGGATATTTAATTCATTATTTAAATTCTTTAGAAAAATATCTATTTTATTTTTGTGGAAGATCAAGTTCTTTTGGTTATGTGAATTCATTTTGATGGAGATTTTGTGCATGGCAAAGTTTAGACTTAGGGTTAAAGGTTTTTTATCTAAGTCAAGTTCATGGTCATTATTTACTGCAAAACCCATGAATACTAGTCATCTAGTTGAAATTTAACCATTTGATTAGCTAGTCCTAGGAGATTCTTTTGTGTCTACTAGCTAAAACAAGGTCGTCATCCAACCAAATAAGATTAGGGTTGAAATCATTGCCTAAGATAATAGTTTGGTTAGTACATGCTCTAGCATTATATCCAGCCATAAACCCTTATTTCCCAAAGTGCAAATATATTATTTTAAGTCATTCTAAGAATAATTTTTATCTAGATTGTTCTTCTTGTAAAAAGTAGAATTAAAATATAGGATTAATAGGTAAAAACAAATTGCTATATAAACATTTAGCATTAATATATGAAATCTCATTCACATTTACTTATTGAAAAGATTTTTGGAAAACCTAATATAATGAAAATGATTTTCTTTATGTAAAAGATATTACTCCAATCCCTTTGAGTAAAATTTCTTATTACATAACCTCTTATTATATATATATATATATATATATAAAATAGTATCTCTTATTACATACCCTCTTGCTATATAAGACAAATCCATTTTATTTTAGAGACAAAACATTTATAAATATCATCTATTTAAAAAAATATATTTTATTAATAATAATTTTTATTGATAAATATCATACATTTGAAACAAAATTTAAAATCTTATTAAATAATAATTTATATTGATATAAATATGGTAAAAATATATATTACTGTCTCGAAATTATCCCATACTGTTACGATTGTTTTCAGGAACGCATTGTGGGGAAGCTACACTAAAATCTACCACAACAAATTTGTTAGAATCAAAATACTTTAAACTTAACATGAATAAGAGCACATTGTGAGGAACTTATTCACGGTCCATACAAAATACAGAGCATAAAACATGGTAACTTATCATACTGAATCCATCCATCTTTACATTTTAGTCGTAGGAAAAGTACTTAAAAGCTATACATGATTGAACAACATTTTTGTTGTAATCTAAATGTTTCAAGTTTTGATTTTTTTGGATATTTTCTGTTTACTTTTGCTTGTAATTTGGGTATAATTTCTTGGATTTATAAACTTGAGTGGTTAAAATTGTATAATCAAAGTATCTCAGAGTTTTTTCTTAACTTTTGCTTGTAATTCTAGTATAATTTGTTAGATTTGTAAATTTAAGTGGTTAAAACTGTACATTCAAAACTACAATTTAATCAACATAAAATTAAAATATTGTACAAATTTATGTGACCAAATTTAAAAAACCAAAACAAAATCATACATAATTATACAAAGACCCAAGGACCCACGATCTTTATCAATAGAAAGATCATTCGCCCAGCTAAACTAGTTTAGTGGAGTGTCATTATCATATTCAACACATACTCAACTTACTCTTTTTTTTTTTTTGATACTCAACATACTTTTCATACGTTTTTGGGCACGTAGAAGTACTGGGAACTTTTTAATAAATAAATAACCAATTATTGCATAGAATTGACCATTTTCAGGCGGCCATTAAGAATTTGCCGGGGCTAATTTTGATCATAGAATTGACCTACCTGCTGCAAGACGCAAAAGTGAGGATTAGATTAGAAATTTAGCATGTGAAGGTCGGATCAAGTGTCCAACCCGGGAATATCCACGATCTTAATAGGGATGGAAGTTTTCATGGTTTATATTTTTCTATATCGATATTTCAAGTGGAAGTTTTTTTTTTAATATTTTTTATTTATTTATTTATTATAAAGATTATTGATTTTGTGTACGAAATCTATTATTTTTCTTCAATTTTTCATATTTTAAACTATTTCCCATTAATGTTCCATAGAGCTTTTATTTCAAGTATTATTTTTCATATATATATATATATATATAATGTATTTAAAGTTGGTGTTGAGAGAGTAGATGTAGAACTTTTTCCACATGAGTAAAATAGGCTATCTAGGTTTTACCATAGATGAGAATATCATCTAAAAAACCTAAGACAAAATGACAAAGAAAAGGACGGAAGACATTGAGGCCTAGGAAAGTGGAGGGGGCATTACACAAGCCAAAGAGAACCACCAAGAACTCATAGTGGCCCTCATTAGTTTGAAATGCATTCTTAGGAATGTCTGTATCTAGCCAGAACAAAGATCAACTTTAATAAAGAGCTCGACACCACTTAGTTCAACCAAGTGATCATCAATGACATGAATGGGAAATTTATCTTTGATGGTGGGTTTGTTGAGGGTTCGGAAGTCAAGACAGATGCGACAAGAGCCTTCTTTATTAAGTAACATGACCACGGGAGAATAATAGGGGTTCATACTAGGACGAATAACCCCTGTGGAAAGCAATTCTTGAACAATTTTCTCAACTTAATTTTTCTGGAGAAATGGATGACGATAGGGACGAACATCAGGAGGAAGGCTTCTGGGGACGAGGGGAATGGAATGATCATGGACACTACGGGAAGGAGGAAGTTCGTGGGGAGTGGAAAAAATAGCTTGATGTTTGGAGAGGATGGATTGGAGGTCATGCGACACAAAGGGTGTCTCAGTGGCGTGAATGGAATCAAGTTGTACAATAATGTTGGAATGACCTTTTTTTAAGGATCTTTTCATTGCAATGAGAACTGATGATCTCAGGAGAACCTGTTGTGATGCCTTGAAACTTATATTATTGGCCCTTCTCGTTGAATTGCATGGTTAATTGCTTAAAATCCATGAGAATGGGACCCAGAGTCCTTAGTCATTTGACACCCAAGATATTGTCACAAACCACAAATGTCAATAGAAAACATATGATATTTCATGTGGTACTGGCCAATTTGGAGACACTCATTTTCACAACACCCCCCACATTTCATGGACCCACCATTGACAATCATGATTTGAAAGTTGTTCACTGCTCAGATATAGAAATTATTTTCTTGGGCAATGCAACGATAAATAAAATAATGGGTGCTTCCACAATGAACAAGGATGATGACCTTATGATGCTTAATATAAACAATTAGCTTGAGGGTTTAGGGAGCAAAGAGTCTAGTGAGAGGATTCAAGGAAATGACAAGTTCAACTTTTGGAGGGTCGGAAGGTGGAGTCATGTCAGTGGGTTTAGGTGACTCAACCACAGGGGTAGCCTCAACATATTCTTTAGAAACATCATCAGAGATGGCCATAAAAAGATTTTGTTCCTTACACTTGTGCCGAGGAAAATATTTGTCATGACAATTATAAGAACGACCCTTGAGTTGTCGTTCAACCATTTCTTCCTGGGCCAATTTATGGATCTTTAGTGGAGTGGAAGGAGGAGTGGGAGTGACTGGTTTTGGGAGAGGAATGAAGGGGGGTTTTCTAGGTTGAGAATAGACAACTTGTTGTGCTTCCTTAGGGATTTTAGTATCTTCCACCCAACTTTGAGGGAGATTCATGAGGACATTGACATGTATCTCATCCTTCAGGCCATTGATAAATCATTCTAAAACAAAATCATCATACATGCCCTTTTGTGAAGAAAGTCAGTCACTCAAAAGCGACTATAAAGTCTTCCGCTATTCCAGATTGTTTCAACTTTATAAAATCGCCTAAATGGTTGGTGTCAGTGTCAAAGTGTTCATAAATTTATTCAACAAATTATGTCCAAGCCACATACCCTTGGAAGACATTTTTTCTCCATTACCACCATTTCCAATGTTTTGGATCTCGATGGAGAACACCATACCTGAGTTTGGACAACTCATTAGTAATTTCATACAAATTGAAAGTGTTCCATTTGAGTGACCCAACTTGGGGGATCTGATCCATCATATTTGTTCACCTCCACACAAGGGGGATGCAGGTCATACAGAAAGTGGTCCAGAGGAAAAGAGGTGGACTAGGAGGATTCAAGACCTTCAAGGTTATAAGGTATGGAATAAGACAAAGGATATAGGGTGGGATTAACCAAGGAGGTCAAAGTGTTCACTGCATCTTGGCATTGTTGACAGGTGGTAGTCAATTGAGTGATGGATGTGGGAAGTGATTCGAGAAGAGAAAGATGGGAGTTGAGGTTACCAATACTGGACACAATGGAAGAGATATCACTCTAGGTTTGGTCATGAGCTTTGTCCAAGGTGGTGAGACATTGTTCCCAATATTGGCTGCGAGTGTGGGCCATGGGGATAGGACAGGGGGGGAATTGGAACTACATAAAATTGAGTTACTAGTGATTGGTACCACTACAATCAATGCAAATGGAATAAGTCAATGGGATAGATGCCCAATAGGTATTTCGGGAAGGGGTTGTGTCCATGGAAAAAAAATAATTATTGGAAAATGATAGGTATGCCTGTGATCAGGGAAAGTAGAGGAATCTAATGGGATAGGTCTCAATAACGGTGCCGACAACATCCATAATTTATTTATTTTTTACTCCTGCGGAGTTATACTCTGATCTGAATAATACTACAGTGCCAAAATGAACAAATTCTTAAGAAGAAGAAATGTGTAGGAATTTCACAACCAAAATGCAGGAGGCATAGTTGCATGCCAATAGGTCTTGTAATTTTTGTTTCGGTTTGCATCCCAAGAGTTAGGGTATTCAGGGTTTCTACAAAAAAGGTTTTTCCCTGAGTTATAGCTCTTTGATATACGTGGAAGGTCCAATAGTAGTACTTGGCCCAATATCTCAAGGCACCAACTAAGGAGGTTTGACTGTGCCCTTAGTTGTACTACCCAACTACCTAGGTACTAGAGACTATATTCCCGAGTGTTGTTATCGGTAACACTATATCAATAAGGAGACTGATTGGTTGATCTATGAAGGGATTGAAGATATCTAGGTCGATCTATATACAGGTGTTGTCTGATGCACAAACACTCAAAGGGGTACCAACAAGGGTTATGAGGGTGGCCAACAATGAATGATTAAGAATGACTTGCAACTCCTGCGTGTATGCTCCCCAACTACGGATTTATGCACTGAACTACAGATCTTTGTATCTTTAAGACGCCAGAATATGTCTCTACAATGAAAAAAAATAACCCATAATATTTTTCCAAGGAAAGTGATCTGATACCACTTGTAAGTTAATAGATCTATTATAATAGCCAAAAACAGAAATATTTCAGAGAATAACAGTGAAAGAACACAATAGATGAAACCACAACACCATAATAATACCTTTATTGATAGGAAACAATGTTCACATTCCTCTTCGAGGAGGAAATCTCAACAGAGAAGAGCTTTATTACAATAATTCTCAACACAAAACTTCTCATACCCTTGACTCCTATCTATACTAAATCCATCTACAAAAATAACATTCTAGAGGAATATCTTCCAGAAGCAGAAGCTTCTATTAGGTCTTCTTACATTTGACTTATTCTTCCTTATTACTAGGCCTTATTAATATTGACCTTTATTACATGGAACATATATTATTCTACCGACGTGAGGGGTTAGGGAGGTTAGCTCCCTAAAAATAGAGATTGAGTGGGCTAGAGTGTGGGAGGGAGAGAGAGGAAGACATAGAGGGGGGATAGAAAGTGTGTGTGAGAGAGTGTGGTAAGGAGAGAGAGGAAGAAAAAGAAGGGAGGTAGAGCGTGAGTGTTTTAGAGTGTGGGAGGGAGAGAGAGGAAGACATAGAGGGAGGCTAGAAAGTGTTTGTGAGAGAGTGTGGGAGGGAGAGAGAGAAATTCATATAAGGGAAGTAGAGAGAGTGTGTGAGAGTGTGATAGGGAGAGAGAGGAATATAGAGAGGGGGATAGAGAGAGAGATAAATGTAGGAGAGATGGGTATATGTAGAA
>ML778351.1:1087304-1104771 GCA_009831015.1 Picea engelmannii
TGCCACGTCTCATATATATATATATATATATATATATATATATATAATGGTTTATTAAGTAAAAAAAATTCTTCAATTTCTCATATTTTAACATATTTTCCATTAATGATTCAACCTTTATCTCAAATTGTAATCTTAACTTTGAACTTTAATTATCTAAGATCTACAACGCAGAGACTTACTCTGCGAGCAGTTACAAATACTAAGAGCCACAAAACTTCGTGACAGAACTCTTAGGACTTACACCACACTTCACACACTGCTCAATATACCGCAGAGTGTGATAAAACACTTAATGAAATGATTTTCAACAATAGAGTGTTATACTTAGCATATAAACTCATAAACAAAACATAAGCTAAAAAATACACATGAATTTGATAACACACAAAATACTTGATATATAATAAACTTCGGTGATGCAAGCTAATACAAAATACAAATTCTGACGGGATTCTGCTCCAATGATTTCTAAACAACTTCTGCAATCTTACAAAACCAAAGCTTGAGCTTTCAAACTTCTTCGACTCCTTCAGTTGTTGTTTCTCTTCCTATCAACAAAACTAAGTTTGAGTAAACTTGCGAATTTGTATTTGCAGACTGACTGACTGACAAATTGACGAAACACAAAGCTCACCTACTTGGAATTACTATTTCCAAGACTCCCTCTTAATTATAAGTAGGTGGGATTTACATGACACAACATTTACATCCAAAATTTGAATTTTCTTGAATTGTTAATCATCTGTCACTGCACAGACTCCTAGACTATGCTAAAATGCATCTCTTGCTAAAGCTTTTGTAAATATGTATGTAACTTGTTCTTTTGACCTACAAAATTCTACACAGATCTCTTTGTTATTCACTAATTCTCTAATAAAATAATACATTGTATCAATATGCTTGGTTTTCTTGTGAAATACACGATTCTTTGATAACATGATGGTTGAATTGTTGTCAAAAGATATTGTTGTTGGTTCATATTGTTCCCGCAACAAATATTTTAACATTCTTCTCATCCAAACTTCTTGACAAGATTCGCTTCTAGCTGCGTCGTACTCTACTTCCACTGAAGAAACAATTACAATGGACTGCTTCATTGATTCCCATGATACTATACCTATTCCAAAATGAAATATGTACACATAGGTACTTTTCCTATCATCTATGATGCCTCCAAAATCACTTCCAGTGTATCCAATAAGTGTGAAATATTCTGAAGTAGAATACCTTATACCAAAATATTTTTCTCCTTTCACATATCTCATAATTATTTCTCTTTCTTTCCAATGGGATTTTCTTGGAGTTTCCATGAACCTTGAAATTAGGCTCACTCCATACATAATATCAGGTCATGTTATTGTTAGATATATAAGACTCCCTACCATTATTTTAAACAATTTTGGATCCACCTTAGACCCTTTATCTGGGCTACTTTGGAATTTATCATATTGAATATTTTCAAGATTTTATGCACACACTTAGATTGTGAAGTAAATATACCAGTTTTGGATTCATAAACTTTAATACCCAAAAAAATCTCATAATCCCTAAATTAGTGATTTCAAATTCATCCTTCAACTATCCTTTCCTTATGCTTCTGCACATTTCCCCAAAACCTCTTTCAACTATCCTTTCCTTATGCTTCTGCACATTTCCATCTGCATCTTTATTGGTTTTATAAATCCACTTGGCACTTATCACATCCTTGTCTTCAAGTACATCTACCAATTTCCATGTCTGATTGTTCTTTATGCATTTAATTTCTCCATCCAGGGCTTGAACCCATACATCATCTTTGACAACTTCTTCAAAGGTTAATGTATCATCTATTTGTGAAAATAGAGCAAAAACAAAAAAAATGAATTTGATGTGTCATCATTATATATGTTGTGAAAAACTTATTTTCTTTCTTCATATCAAATTTGCTAATGTTGGATCTGGATATGTAGAACTACTTGGACTTCTTGATGTAGTTTGTTTCTCTCTAGGTGTAGACTGTGCACTTGTTGATCTTAGTGGAGTAGTTTGTGTTGGGATTTATGTCGTTTTTGTATAAGGAACTCCGCACTAACTTTTACTTGGTGTTTGAATGATCTCTTCTTTTGTATCATCATGTTGAATACCATCAACAATTTTGATTGTCTTTTCTATGCTTCCATCCGATGCTTCACTCTCTATTAGCAACAATTATGGTATCAAGGAACAAAGGTCTACAGGACTGCACAATAAGTACCCAAGCACACAGAAGAAATCTGCTTGGGGCCCAAATCAAGCAAGCGAGCTTGATCATGGACATGAGAAGCAGCGAAAGCTCCGCAGGAGCGCCTCATCGGAGATCGAGATATTAGGGATCTCGGGAGCTAGAGTTTTATGCATTGCAGAATCACGATATGCGATTTCCCTATCGGTGGGAAACGACTTTCAATCATGGAGGACAGATGGCAGGCTTTCGTGACGAGAAATGGACCGTTGACAGGTCAACGACCAAGATCCATCGGGTTTCGGGGGTTCGCGAATTCAAAGGACGCGTGCTCGTTGGCATCGCAAACCGTGAAATCCCAATGGAGAGTATAGTCGAAGGGAATATGGTAGCAGTCACTCGGACCAGGGCCAAGTCGGAGGGCTGGCGCAGAAGGCGCATCGACAATCGGAAAATCGCAAGTCCCGTGGACACAAACCTCGTGTCATCAAGAACGTCGAAACTCCGATGGGGGGGTTGTGGCTATGGTCACATGGAGGGAGCGGTCCTATGGTTCATGTTCTAGCCGGTAGAGGTTAGATTATGGAGTCGGAGCTCATCGAAAATCGGAGTATCGGGAGTTCCGAGTACATGTGCACCTCGGCACTACGAATCCCGAATCCCTGAAACCCCGAAACCCCGAAAGCCTCATCACACACCTATCCCTCGCCGCCATGTCATATCCCCGTGTCATGCCAACCACAGTTTCTTCCCGGCCCCTGTGTTCCCTCCACTTGGTTCATTCACTTCGAAGCCCACGAATTCTGTCACCTGCATTTTCCCTATCGCTTTCCCTCTGCCACATCCATCCACATGGCCTCTCCTTAGCCCATATCCACACCAAGCACGCCAAGTCACCCCTGCCTGATCACCGTCCATTCACCACTTCACGTCAAAGTCCTCCAGTCATCACGACGACCTCCACGTCTACTCGCTAGTGTCGCCATAAATTCTCCGAGCAAATCCAAACGACAGAATGAGAAGGCCCCCATGTCCTGTAAGTACAGAGTTGACCGTGGCCTTTCCCGATCCAAGTGAAACAATTATTGCAGCAGATGATGGTGGTTGGACATCGTTTCCACCATAAATGGAAAGTCCACAAATGACTGTAAGCTTGTCAATTCATTCACAGGTCCTTTTGGAGCGCGATTGCGTCTGACTGAAGTTCACGATTGTCCAGAGGCTGCAGGTGCAGTAATCATGCAGACGTAACGTCTTCAATGCGATGTCTCAAATTGGCTTCCATGTTTTTTCCCTAAGTATTTAGAGGAGTTTTCTCACATTTTGTAAAAGGGGATGGTAGAGGAGATCTCCCGGTTGTAAAGTTTTAACAAAGCACTGTAAATCTGATAATGTATAGACTTTTGAGACTTCTTGCCTTATGAATGTTGGTTTCTTTTACGCCATTGTTATATTGTATTAGAACAGCTCGGAATTGGAGGATCCAGTCGAGCCGCAACTGTTATAGGATGATGTTGTCATGGATCACTGTAATGGTTGTACTGTTTCTAATCAGTTCTTGTGATTTTCTTAGCGCTGAGTGACCTAGAATTGGAGGATCCAGTCAAGTCCCTTTTCAGTTTCTTGAGACCCTGGACCAAGAGGATCTTTCATTCAGAGTCTTTCCTCTGCAAACCGCTGGAAGCCTGTTGCCTACAGCTGTCTGTTCACCCTCTCTACCAAGTCTTCCACCTGCTCACCCTTCTATCAACCCACTGGCTAAAGTTAGGATTCCAAACCTCTTCTGCTATTTACATATCAGACCCAGTCCCTGAGTTAGAATGATATTTCCTTGAGTCTTTCCTCCATTTGATCATCCCTTTAAACAAACTGTGACATAAAACTGATGGGCGTCGGGCTCTGCTCCTGCAAGCAATCCAGGGGTGACTTCTAACGCTAACACTCTCCATGAACTAAACATTGCGGTTGATTGCGACTTTTCTTGTGACAGGATCATACACCTTGTATCCTTTTGTATCTTCAGAATACTCAACAAATATACATTTTTGTCCATTTTTATCTATCGTGTTTCTCAACTCATCTAGAACATGCGTGTATGTGACACAAAAAAACACTTTTAAGTGTGCCACATTATGCTTCATACATGTCCAGGATTATTGAGGAACTCTATTCTTCACACATTTTGTCGGACATATGTTCATGATGTATAATGCAGTTTCTAATACTTCATCCCAATACTCATTTTAAAAATGTTTGGCTGACAACATACCACAGACCATTTCCATGATGGTTCTATTCTTTCTTTCCGTGACACCATCCTGTTGTAGTGTGTGCCACGCGTTCAATTTCTTGTAGATGCCATGAACTTTACAAAAGTTATGAAATTCTCTTTACACATATTTTCCTCCTCTATCACTTCTTTGAACCTTGATGTAATAACAACTTTTCTTCTCCACAAGTGATTTGAACTACTGAAAAACAACCCAACGCGTCATATTTATGTTTTAAGAAATAAATCTATGTCTTTCTTGAGAAATAATTAATAAATGTTAGAAAATAAGTATTTTCTCCTATAGATGGTGTTTGCATTGGTACACAAATGTTTGAATTTACAATTTCTAGTGGAGTCTTTTCTCTATAAGACTTGCCAACTAGAAATGACTCTCTTTGTTGCTTTCCAAAGATGCAGCCATCACATATTCTTTCTGGTTTTTATATTGATGGAAATCCTTTTACCATATCCTTTGCATGTAGCAGCTTCATACCTCCAAAGTTTAAATGACCGAATCTAAAGTGCCATAACCAAGAATCATATTGTACTTTAGATTGGAATGGTGTCTACATATATGCGCCACTTTCTTCTTTCTTGATACTGCGCGCACTATTTTCTTCATTTGAACTGTGCATACTTTTTGTTGTAAATGCAATGTCTAACTGCGCATGCTTTTATTTACCAACATCTAGCGCTGTATTTTTCTTCTTGGATGGCTTCAATGTCAATGGAAACATTTTTTCTCTTGTCATTTGAATTCTTGCAATAAGTTGATTGCTTTGATATATGTCCATAATCACACAATGATTATCTTCCATGTAGATTATGCATCATTTCTGTAAAACCTATCATGTGCTCATCAAATTAAGCTTCAAACTAGAAACATAATATACATCAGGCATACATTTGTGTTCTCCTTGTTCAGTTAAAATGTTAACACTACCTTTTCCTAAGACAATGACTTGGATATATGTTCCAAGTTTATCTTTTGTTTCGACTGTGTAACATCCCTCTCTTACATGCACTGAGCGAACTTATTCTTGGAGGAAACTTTCTTGTAAGTGATCCAGATTATTATACAATTGACCATTGATTATTATTATGAGGCGCTATGGATGTGATTATATGTTATTTTGATATATTGACTTAGACAGGTTCTATTGACTCGATTTTCTTGAGTGTGCAGGATTTGTACCTCGAGGATGTAGAGGCATCGATGGAACCCCTTGGACTACCTAGTTCTAGAAGACCCACGATGTTGTGATGGCTGACTGCGACAGTCACTCATGATGATTCTAAGGGGTGCGCAATAAGGTAGGGGATTTATTCCTTAAAGGCCCTTAGTCTCCCACAAGATCACCTAGTGGAGTATTGAATCCAGGGATTTTTGATGTCTACCAAGTCATTCAAGAGGCGAGTGGCACCCTTGGAGAACAGAGTGAGTCCTAAAGGGCACGTCACGCAGGAAAAATGAAAAGAGGCGAGTGGCACCCTTGGAGCACATAGTGCGTCCTGAAGGGAACGTCGCGCAAAGGAAACAAATTGAGGTGAGTGGCACCCTTGGAGCACCTAGTGCATCCTGAAGGGCACGTCTCATTGTTAATTAATAAATGGATAAACCTAAATGGCCTTACGACGAATAACGTGATAAGAAATATTTAAAATATTTTTCCTAATAAAGTGTCGCCTAACCTAGGAAAATAAAGTCTAGGTCTAAGTGATACTTGTTATACAATTTTTTATATATTTATTTAAAAATAGAAACAAAAATAAATAAATATTAATGATAATCATCATTAATCATGTGACGAGAAGAGGGGTAAGCAATTCATTTAATTTATAAAAATATTTTGGGGGATAAAATTTAAAAAGGGGAAAAGGGGGAAATAATTGTTTTGTCACTTATGGTAATTAAAATTTATTAATTAGAAAGGAAAAAGGCAAAAAGTTAATTTTCTACACCTCCCAATTTGAGTGTTAAAGGAAAAGGGAAAGAGGAAAGTTTAAAATAATTAGGAAACTAGGAAAAAGAAGGAAACATAAAAAGAAAGGGGAAACACAAGGAAAAAGAAGAAAGTCTAACTTAGTAAGGTATCTAGCATTTAATAACCTTCTAAATTAAACTCGACTAGTAAATTAGTAAAGGGCTAAGTCACTAAAATGTGTAAGGGAATATGGGGACACCTAGGAGCGATTCTAGGAATTCTTTTAGGTGGGTGAGGGAAATAGGAGTAATTAATTAATTAATGAAATTAATTTATGGTGAAATGAAGGGGATGGGTGACACTTGTACGGGGAGGATTATTATGAATTAAAATATTGAACAATGAATTAAGTGGGATTTTGGGAAAGTAAATGACTTAGAAAATCTATTTAAAGGAGGGAGGAGGAGGATGATGGATATTCTTTGTTATGCATAACGTTACAGTGTAGAATTTTAGACTTGACTGACTTATCTTGTGGGAGTTGGCATACCCATCTTGGTGAGGAGTGGTAGCTCGGCCTTGCGAGGCAAGATGGGAGGTAGTTGATTCTCTAGTTTAGTGTGTGTGGCCCCTTTGCGGGTCAGGGGGCTAATTGGGAAGAAGAGTACCCCTAATGTTGGCTAGGAGGTACCGGTGAAGTCTCATCGGTCGGCAAGCGGGGCAGTGCAGAGTGCGCAGGACAACGAATTAGAGAGGGAAACTCAAGCTACGGTACACTTCCTTTATTTCTTCCTGCTAGATTATTAATATGCTTTACTCTTTTATTTCTATACTTTTATTGGGTAATGAAAATGCGGACTTAGCATTTCAACAGAGAACTTAATTTTCCTCGTAAGCCTTAAGATCATTGATGACTTGATTCCCTCGGCCTTCGATCCCTACATGTTGAGTCTGCCCTTTGGTTTGTTGATTGTTGTGAATATTTTCACTTTTCATCTTCATCCCTAGATATTTAGTCTATGCCTAAGCAGTCGACCAGGAGTGTTGTAGGAAAATCTCCCTGTGGATAGGTAGACCTCCTCTTGAGAGATAGACTCTTAACTCTTAAGACAGAAGGTGCTTAACATGGACACTGACTTCCTTTTAGATCTAGATAAACTAATGTGTGAGGAGGAAGGAGAAAAGAAGTACCTTTTTACCGGTGTTTATCCTTGCACAGTCCGAGTTGAGCTCCAAGCTTAAACTCCTCTATAAGCCCTGTAGAAAAACAAATATAAAACCATCTCCCTACTCTACTGAGATTAGCTCGAAATAGATCTATCTATTAGAGACCAATTCATGTGAGATCAAACACAGACTTGAAAGAAACAGACCAAGAATATTGTATTAAAGAAAACTAATTCGTGAATGCTATCTATTTGGTCCTTTTGTTGACTTTCCTGTATGCCTATGTAAAGAAAACCGATTCGCGAATGCTAAGTTTTTTGAACACAAGCCCCTTAAAATTCAAATAGTCCGCAATTCCAATTTTCAATTTGTATATCGTGGAACTTTCGGTGCTATTTGTAGGACACAGAACCACAATCCAAAAACTGGTCAACTCAAGAACCTACTCTTTTAAAGAAACTAATTTGGGAACATTTTTTTTTGCATGCTTATATTAACCAGCCTATGTAATAGACATCAGTACTATGCTTTTTTCCTTTCTTTCTCCACCAGCATATGTAAAAAGAAAAACTAATTCGGAAATGGTGAACTTGTTTTAATTAATTATAAACGATTTTATTGATATTAAAATATGTTATTGAGTTTATTATTTCAATTTGCTTATTCGACACGAGCCTCTCCAAATTCAAATACTTCGCAAGTCTAATTGTCAATATGTATATCACAGAACTCTACCTTCTATTTGTAGCACAAGGAAAAACAAAAGCCGACATTTAAGGTCCACAGCCTGATAACTCGCCTAATTCCGCAACGCAATTTTTTTTATGCTTATGTTTACCAGCCTATGTAACAGACGTTAGTACTATTTTTTTTTTCTTTTTTTGTCCACCAACATATGTAAAAAGGAAAATTGATTTCGGGAATGCTAAACTTGCTTTATTTAATTATAAATTATTTTATCGATACAAAAATAAGTTATTCAGTTTATAATTTCAAATTGCTTATTCGACACGAGCGACTTCAACTTCAAGTAATTCGCAAATCCAACTGTCAATATGTATATCCCATCACTCTAGGTGCTATTTGTATACCATGGAACAACCGATGCCCAATTTGCATCCCTCTACTCCAACAACCCGTGATCCATAAATTTCAAATAGTCCGCAAAACAACTTCTCAATTTAAATACCACGGAACTCTCGATGCAATTTGTAGGCAACGGAACAACACAAGCACAATTTTCAGCCTGCAACCCTGACAACCGGGGATCAAGATTTTGTGCATGCTCTATATATATACTTCATCAAATCACATATTTTATTTTTGTAGGCCATGGAACAATAGAAGCTCAATTTTCAGCCCGAGAACTCGCGATCCAAAAATTCAACTAATCTGCAAAACTGCTTGTCAATTTGTATATCGCAGAAGTCTAGGTACTATTTGTAGACCACAGAACAACAAGTCCCCTACCCAACAACCCGCGATCCAAAAACTAGCTAAGTTAAGAACCCGCTCTTTTTAAGAAAATTAATTCGGGAATGCCATTGTTTCCATACTTATGTTCACCACCCTATGTAACAGATGTCAGTGCTATTTTTTTTTCTTTTTTTGGCCACCAACATATGTAAAAATGAAAACTTATTCGGGTAACAACAGAAGCCCGATTTTCAGCACGACAGCCCCAGAACCCGCCATCCAAAAATTCAAATAATCCACAGGACCTCTTGTTAATATGTATATCGTGAAAGTGTCTATGCTATTTGTAGACCACAGAACAATAGAAGCCCAATTTTTAGTCCAGCACCCCGACAACTCAAAAACCCATGTTAATTCTGCACCAAACACTTCTCTAGAAACCTAGGTAACAGATGTTACTACTAATTTTTTTTGTATCTTTTTTCCATGACCGTATGTAAAACATATGTTAAAAATACTATTTTGTATACGATGCTATTAAAATTCTAATAGTCCACAAATCTAGTTGTCACTTTCTATATCGTGGAACTATTTTTCCCTCTTTTTTCCCATGTACCCATGTGCTTCAACTCCTTGCCCACGTTTCTTCTGACTTTAACTTCAGCTTGCTCGAGGCATCATGCCATTACTCTAAGTGCGCCCTGTTTTGCCTTCAAATCCTTTCAATGGAACTCGATGTGCCTTTACTTTGAGCATGCAGCCATTTATGGAAACTCACTAGTTCCACATAACTGTTAAATAAAATGAACCCACGACTTCGCCTACACACCACTCCGCAATTGTTGGATTGCATTGGTTATGTACCAAACATTAATAGTTTTTGATAAATTTCAAATAAAACTAATTCAGGAATACCACATGTACTGCAACTTGCTACCCATGCATTTAGTCTGCGTCCATCATAGTAGGGACTATGCTGCCATGAAACACTTGTTTATTAAGAAGTTTCAAGTACTTCAACATGCTCCGACAAAGTATGTAAACTTCTGAAAAGTATGTAAACTTGTAAAAAGTACATTGAGTATGTGTTAAATATGATAAAGACAACCTACTAAACTATTGATAAATATGAGTTATATGTTGCACTATAGGAGATTCATATTTTATTTAAAAAAAAATTGTTTTGATCATGTTAATATTTTTTTAGCCTACAATAATAAAATAATCTGTAATTTCATGGATATATTGATTTTGATATTTTAAAAAATACATAATATTATAAATTTTCAAAAAATACACATTGTAACAATTATACAAGTTTTTGGAAAGAAATTCTAGTGGGTGCCTCAAGAAAACTATATATCTTATATTTTGTTGGAAAAATAAGATACCATTATTAAAAAAAAACAAATTTGACATAGTTATTTACAATTTATATTAATAAAAGTTATATATTGGAAAAACTAATTCAATTCCTATATTACATCTTCTTATCCCATATTCAAATTCATTGAAAAAGTACCTTGAATAATCTTTCCAAGTTAAAAGATTGCTATTTTTTCAAGTTTTCATTGTCACTAACCCATCATAAGAAATCATCATTCAAACCCAAAATGCTCATACACCCATATTATTTTATATAAACATTAAAAAAACTGACATGTTCCAAAATGACACATCATTTAATCAAATAATTGTACATATAACAAAACAAGGAACTGGAATAAAGAGACTTAGAATACTTAGCCAGAGATGAGGCAATAAGGAAATGACGCTATTTAATGGGAGAAAGATTCATTTATGAGGAGACGAGGGCAATGGAGTGAAGGGGATTATCCATTTCAAACCAAAATTTAACTACCAAGAATATTTATTTATGAGGGGATGAAGGCAATGAAATGAAGTAAGGGGATTATCCATTTCACAACAAAATTTAAATACCTTGAACACTCATTGTTATTATTTCCATTTATATCGTCAATAAGGTAGTGTTATAGTGTCCATTTTCCTTGTCATCAAAATATTAGACGTTTTTTTTTCAAACTTAATTGGTGGCTTTTTTTTTAAATGGATTTTAATGAGACTATAGAATACACTTAAATAAAAAACTATGCTCTTTCAAACTTGATTTTTTCAAAGATATGCTCTTTCAAACTTAACTTTTTCAAAGTTAACTTGTTCTTGGTTTTTTTAATGATATCATAAAATATATTTAAATAAAAAAATCTTTGCTCAACAACTTTAGCTAATCTCATTGCTCAACATCATCTTCCATGGTGCCATGAATACCATGAATAAAAAATCTTTACAAAAGAACTTTATCTAGTATTTACTTCAAAATTCCTCCTTAATGGTCCCTTTCTCGCATAGAGGATTAGTTCCTACTCCAATCCACCTATGTAATTGCCTAGTTTATTCTCATAGTAGAAACCATAGAATATGCATGTTGTGGGCGGAGATATATGATTGTGTTGTTATGGCAAGCGAAAATGACCTTCCATATTTGGATTGATGTGTTGAAAGGTTGCACATGTTACAATTTTCTTATGCCTTCTCCTCATCAATTCACATCTACATCCACTTCACAACAATAGATGAAAAGTTAGAAATACTACTCAAACATCATCCAAATATGGTCATCACCACTCAAACGTAGCTATCACATGTGGTAGCCTACCACTTCCTAGCTACCTAAAACATTTGAAATGTCATCCAATCGGAGTTAGGAATTTCAAAAATAAACCTCCCATCAAATTTGACAATTTTGACAACTTCGTTGCATGTTTACCTAAAACGTTTGAAATGACATCCAATTAGGGTAGGAATTTCAAAACTAAACCTCCCATCAAATTTGACAAATTTGACGACTTTGGTGAATGTTTAGACAATTTTAGGAAGTCAAGTTGACAAGTGAGAGGGAATTTTAGTTGTATTTGATGGAAAAATTTCCTCTAATTCCATTCTTGCATCCAATCACACCTTCCAACCTACCATATTTTACTCATGCCAGCTCATCATATTTCACTGTTGGTAGCTTACACTAGGAATTTCAAAAATAAACAATCAATCAAATTTGACAATTTTGACAACTTCTATGCATATTTAGACAATTTTAGCAAAGAAACTTACCGGTGGAAGAGAGCTTTAGTCATATTTGATGGAACAATTATCTAGTAATAGAAATTTCCCCATAGAATTACATCCTTACATCCAATCACACCTGCAAACCTGCCATACTTCACACGTTACCATACTTCACATGTACCAACTCACCATACTTCACTGCTGTGTGAATAAGAAAGTTGTCCATCAAATTCTATCCGTACATCCAATCATGCTACCATACTTCACAACTCCCAACTTTCCATACTTCACTGCTATGTGAAGGACTATCCAAACATGACACATACTTCGCAATCAAACATAGTAATCCTTGCTAATAACAAATGGATTTAAATTGTAACTTAAATCATGACATCAAATCCTAACCTTTAAGATATTTATTTTTATTAAATCCCATGGACACGTTGCATTTTCATTATTAAAAGGTTGTTTAACATGACACTTTTCAATAGGGGCATGCATATCTACTAAAATATATTTTTATTAAAAAAAAATTAAATAATTAATTTTTTAATTAATTTTTTTTAGATATTTATTTTTATTAGGTTCAATGGACACATTGTATGTTTATGATTATGTATGTTTATGATTATGATTAAAAGGTTGTTTAATATAACACTTTTCAATAGGGGCATGCCTATCTACTTAAATATAATTTGATTTAAAAAATTAAATAACTAATATTTTTACTTAAATTTATTAAATATCTAAAAATTTAAAATAATTTTTTAAATATTTAAAAATTTTACATAATTTATTAAATATTTAAAACGTTTACATAGTAAGGCTTCCACACTCAAATTATTATTGACTTTCTACATTTAAAAGTTTTAAATTAAAATATAGTTATACACAAGGTAAATATTATTTTTGCAAGAGTAGTTTAAATTAACAAACATTTATAGTTATTTCATAGCTTTAAGTGAACCATTTCTGGTATTTCCAGTATTTTTAAAACTCAGGGAGTTTGAGAAATAGTAGGAAACATCCCAAATTTGACTGGAAACTATTTTGGAGATTACTAAACTTTTTGGAAGCTTCAACATCAAAGAAATGTGAATTTGGGAACTAGTTTTCTAAATAGAAAATTTTAAATTAAATGATATTAAATTAAAATGTAAATAGTTTTCATACATTATTACAAATATTTTCATTATATCTATTTAAAATATATGTATATAAAAAAGACTAAATTACACTAAATATTATTTTGAAAAGTATTTAAGTAAAAAAAATACTTAATACTACTCACTTTATAGGTGTGGATATGAAAGATTTTTAATGAAAATATGTTTTCTTTCAAACCTACACTAAATATGAAAGTCTAACAAATAAATACCCTATCCATGACAAGCATTTGCAACACCTCTAATTTAATTTAAAAAAATAAAAATAAAAATAAAAATAAGAATAATGCTTGAAATTTACAAAAATATTTAAAGTTTGTATATGTAAAATTTAATTTTAAAAAAAAAAATTAAATTTTATATATATCTATATTTTTGAAGTTGTAAAACACTTCATTTCCTAATGAATTTTACATCCAACAGCAACATAATTACCATAATTTTTTGTCATGTGAAAATTGATGTAACAAGTCTCGTCATATGGACGTTCATGACAAGTCTGTCGATAAAATATAAAAAAATCATCCTTCGATCTGTCTGCGTTGACGGAACACTTTTGGTTAATCCTTCAATCATTTTTCATTTTTCTGATACATTAAAAATGATTCTTCCGTACTGGTAAATTCAACTGTTTTTTGAGTTTCGTCGTAAATTGAACTGTTTTTTGACTTTAATATCAGACCTTTAATTTGGACCTTCCATTAAAGTTAGGGTCRGCTCTTCGTTTACCTGTTTAAAGTGATTCTTCTGTGTTTCCATCGTTCTTTAGAGATTAATATTTCGCCTCTCATTTGGACCTTGTGCTTCCACTGTTTTTTTAAAGATTAATTTTCGACCTCTCATTTGGACATTGGACTAAAGTTAGTGTCTCTCTTTCTCTACAGGCTCTTGAAAGTGACTCTTATGTGATTTATGATAAATTTAATGTGACTCCTCATTTGGACCTTTCATAAAAGTTAGGTCGCGATCTTTAGTTTTTTTATCCTTACTATATATATTTTTAATAGAAATAAAACAGTATTAAAATAATGAACTTGAGGAAAATTTAAATGATATGATGTTAACTTGAATATTATGTACTTTTATAATGGAGAATTTAGAGTTGCAATTTAAAAAAAAATCATCCTTAAAATATTTAAGGAGAATTGTGTGATTTTTTTCTCAATGTCTCAATGATTTAGCTAAGATTTGGTATTTTTATGCCATACCCTACTTTAATCATAGGTAGTTTCGAGTAGAGTTTGCATCGATTTTAGGAAGCCTCTTTTTTTCTATGTTGTTTATCTTGTTCTTATACATTAAGTACTTAGTCACTTCCGTGTTCTTAATAGTGGGGGATTCACTTCTATGAAAATAAGATAGGGTGTATTGTATTTAATTTTAAGATTATAAGTTATAAAATGCTTTTGGATTTGTTCCATATTTCTCCATGATTCTATGGAGATGCTACAACCCCAAACTTCACAACCATATAAGGCAACATGAGTGAAAGAGTCTTAAAGAGGAGTTTCATCTTATCCCAAAGTCAAAGGTCCACTGATTTACAACCATTTTCAAGCCCATAATAAGCTTTCCACCCTCCATTTATACTTTTCTTAATGTGATGAAAATCAATTCTAAGATATTTTTGTGAAATCACTTCCTCCAAAATGTTATTATCATACATGAAGCTAACATCACTGATCTTTTTGAATTTGATTTATGTAACCTATGTTTTCTCACGATTAATAGTCATACTCATACTATAGTAAAAATCCTAAAGAATTATTACACTGCTTTGTTCTATTTATGACTATTTAATAGTCATACCCATACTAGAGAGAAAATCCTAAAGAATTTTCCTCGGAATCTGACGGTATTGTAGAAGTGGTTCTATTCATGAACACTGCGTGCCTTTGCATGCCATTGGAACATGGGTTGAGTGTATGCCGACACAATATGTAAATGTGAATCGTGCCCAGAAACTTGCGTTCGAATCCGTCGACTTGCAGAGGGCTTCACAGTGGCCGTTGCCAAGCATATTGAGGACTTGGGTATATCCTGCCTATCTTCCTTGAACACCAGTACTGCTCGCACTTGTCAGAATGGGTATGGGACAAAAGCTGGATCGCGTTGGGACGATACGAATTTTGAATGAATGTATATGCAGAGAATTTGGTCTTGCTGTACCGTATATGCAGATAATTCGTAGATGCAGAGAATTTGTTCTTGCTGCACCCTATATGCAGAGACTTCGTTCTTGCTGCACCGTATATGCAAATAATTCGTTGGGGCATTGAATCCATTGTTACCATTGTGCACTGAATCTTGTAGAGGATTGAGGCCGTGGCCCATCAAGAGGGTACTATCCAATAGCTTTCGTTGTACCATTCACTAGTCGAATTCACCACCAATTTTCCACGGCTTGAACATGAAATCTCCTTAGAATCGCCACCATTGTCATTTTCACCACTAAGTTCTCTGTCCAACGTTGCAGCGACAATCACATTCTATGATCTCTTATTTCAATATGCAGAAGAGTGACAAAATGGATAAGTACAAAGTGAAGATAGACGGTGGATGCCTAAGGGTCTTCTCCACAACGACATAGCAGAGTGTTGTGTTTGTCTATGGGTTGCGCAATGTCAAATGGAGTCCTGAAACTGATGTCTAGAAAGAAACGCTTGGTTTCAATTTTGATCCCTCAAAAACCACATTGATGAACTCGTCATCGCCTGCAGGTTTGCCATTCGCTTGTTCCCACTACGATTTGCAGGAACCATTTTATCCTACGAATCAGAGACTATTGGTTACAATTTGGGGAAAATGAATCTCCTGCTCTGAACTCTTAGAAATATTAACGATCACATTTCCCTTGTCCAAATCGAAGCAGATGTACAAGCACCTTTCTTCATGCTTATGTATTCCAATTTTTTCCACCATCCTTCTGAATTTGTTGTAGCTACATCGACATGATTCTTGATAACAACAAAATCATTTTTTTGCAATAAAAATGATGCAGAAATGGGTACTTAATAAACCAGCTGTTTTCCCCAACAGTGGATTCACAAAGATTATATTAATCAACTTTTCAGAAATGACAACCACTGCTTACCCAACCAATCGAAGGTGCCTTCCTTCTACGACTGCATTTCTTCAGAGACTCGAGCAGGTACATTGATCACATGCTCCATTATTTTTGTAGCCTCCTCCTTGATGGGTGTTTTAGGAATCTGTGTGTTGCTTGGTTTATGGAAAATTTCGGGATGTAACTTCCAGCACTTCTTCTCCCAATGTTATCCATTGAACGATGCATTCATGACAGGAAGAATCAGAAGGTGTGGTTTTTGTTTCATCTCACTCCTCGTAGATACATCTGTCTTCTTAACCCAAAATTTATTCGTATGATGCTTAGTTACATAATGGTTAGAAGATATAAAACAAAAATCGTTCTTCTTATTTGCAACGAAAGAATTTGAATGACCTTTATACCTTCCTTAATTGTCCCTGATATGATGAGGACAAGTTGGCTTTATTCCTTTCTTGGAATATGTTGGCTTTATTCCTGATATGTTGAGGACAAGTTGGCTTT
The DNA here is from genome assembly GCA_009831015.1 of Picea engelmannii. Classification (NCBI taxonomy): domain Eukaryota; kingdom Viridiplantae; phylum Streptophyta; class Pinopsida; order Pinales; family Pinaceae; genus Picea; species Picea engelmannii. The sequence continues at coordinate 1,104,109 of ML778351.1, forward strand.
ATTCCTAAAGAATTTTTACACTGCGTGGTTCTATGTAACCACTTCTCACAGACCTTCTGGTAAAATTTTCTTTGACTATCAGATTCCGAGGAAAATTAAGGGAAGCACGAAGTCAAATTTTCATAGATTTACATCTCTGAAGAGATTTTCAACAACCTACTTTTAGGACCATCTTGACTGCTAGAATTCTAATCATGTTTTCAATTACAGTATCCTTCCTCTTCCAAATGTTTAAAAAAAAGTTTTGAGAATTTGCCGGGGCTAGTTTTGGTCATAGAAATGACCATTTTCAAGCAGCCATTAAGGTTTTCAGCATGGAACGGACCTACCTGCTGCAAGACGCAAAAGTGAGGATGGGGGTGTTTAGGATTAGAAATTTAACACTGTGAAGGTCGGACCATGTGTCCAACAGGAATATCCACGATCTTAATAGACATGGAAGTTTTCATGGTTTATATTTATATTTTTAAACTAGAGGTTTTTTTTTTATTTTTTAATATTATTGTTTTTTATAAGCATTGGTTCCATTTTATATGGATGAAATCTATTAATTTCTTAAATTGGTCATAGGTTAACCTATTTCCCATTAATGTTCCATCAACCTTTATTTTGAGACTTTTTTGGTCATTAAGACCTTGCCTTATTAAGTAAATATTTTTCTTC